>CAKNEU010000002.1:1123485-1582483 GCA_930272665.1 Mariannaea elegans | reverse complement strand
TCGACTGCCTTAGCACTCAGCTGACTTGAAATATATACGCGGTTAGCCCCCCCCCCCCCCCCCCTTCAACACCACTACTCCATTTGGACAGGAGTTTCCTCATTATGGCAATCCATATGCTTTGTTTTCTCCGTGAAATACGGTGGCTTGGCGCGGCAAAGTCCAGGAACCCATGTACCGGTATCTCGTGGCTTTTGGCGAAGGAATTGAGAACAGGGCCACGATAGTCCCATGACCTGCCTTGTCGGTAATCCCTGCTGGGCCAGGCACCGCCCTCCAGTCAATAGAGGTTCCGCTCGATTGGGAACACCGATGAACTTGGTTCGGATGCCCGGTCTTCTATTAGGCCAGGCTGAACCAAGATCATAGCTCCAGCCCTAGCAATAGCATTATTACAAAATGCATTTCTGCTATATCAAAGCTTCGCGTCGCTAACGCTGTTTAAAGCCTCGATATTATTGTCGAGTTCTAGCGAAGACTTCGATATAACCACACAAATTTCAAAACAAAAGTTCTTACACGGCGAAAACTTACTTGCCCCATCCTTTTCGGCCATTGGCAACCCCGTTTCTATCGGTGTATTCATACGGTAACATTGATTCGACAGTAACGTTCCAAGCTTTAAGGCGTGTTATGACTTGTCAGATTTTATTCCACGGCTTACGAACAGACACCCCATTTTTGGCTAATGCTTAGCCCTGTCACATAGACAAACTAGTCGCACCGTTATCGTCAGGATTTCACGGTCAAAGCCAAACTTCTGCATCATCAATCGTACGATTCCCATTCCAGTCACATTCCCACGATTGTGTACGCCGATCGGGGAACCGTTGACCTGGTTTGAGTTCACGAATTCGGACAAGGCCCCTCAACACAACTGCCGCCATAGGCTCAGGTGGAAACCCCATGGTGTTCGATGAGATATCATAAAACATTTATCAGTCCAGGTTACTGTACACATGGACGCTCATGCCATCCCATCTGGTCTCGTGCTTCTTGCTAACAAACCACCCCCCCGCCGCATTGACAGTAAAGTGAACGGTGTCCGAATGTCCCTGCCTCTCACGAGGCGAACCACGCCCCCCCAACCAACTGACCTATCCTCGACGTCCGATCTCGCACCCATGTCGAATCTGACGGCTCTCAAGAAGCAGCATCTCAAAACATCACAACATCCTGGCTACCGAGATGAAAGACCGGTGGAGGGTAGGAAGAGTCTGTTTTCCCATGATCACGTTAGGAGGGGGATGCTTGCAGCGATGAGGCGGTCGGGGCTACATCCGCCGAATTCCCACTATTCTTCAGGCTTACGGAGTCTGTCCAAATATGCAACCCTCCCTAGGATCTTTTTAGGAGCGCAGCCAGACACATGACGAGAAGTTGCTGTTGTTCACCGGCGAATAAAACGACCGACCGCCGGTAGGCGCCGTAGCGTGATCTTATGAATCAAACACATTGTGCAAATTCCGATGGAGATATTCCTGGTATCCAATCTTCATGATGCATCCATCTGACTTTTGAAAGTGCATGCTTACCCATCAACCTCTCCTGTTTACACTTGTCTGTAGTTACTGCAGTCGGAACTCCACGACCTGGCATAAGTGCCATCGAAAGATAGGGCGGGATAAAAGCAACATGCATTTCTTTTAGCAATTTCTGGAGGTATGTACTCTCCATCACACTCGTTTAGTGAGTGATAAGTACTTTACCTTCGATGTTCAAGACCCTATCAAGCATTAACCATGAGCCTCGACGCTCGGATTTGTGGGGACGGGCGGCGAAGAGGGCGGCGAAGAGAGCGCTGAAAACGCATCTGCGTCAGTACGGTGTATGTGAGAGCAGGGGTTTGCTCTGCAGTCACGGCCATTTTCCCCATTTCCCAGGTTCAGCATGAGGCCATGGCTCCATTCCTCTGACCATTGCCCGCTGCTCTCACGACCAAGATTTGGAGAGGAAAGGACACCATGTGATGTGATGAGGCATTACTTTTGGTTTGGCGCCTTTCGGTGACACGTTGCAGAGCCATTCATGTACAGTACGAGGTTCGCGTATGGAGCAAATCCCCCGTCAGTAGTGGTTTGAGCCGCAAGCGTGAATTGCGCCGTGACACTATTTGCTTCTTACCTTTGATGGTCTTCCCGTGACTGGCGGGTATGCTCCACATGACGTGAGCCTCCCATTGCTCAATAAGCCAAGCCAGCTGACGGGAATCGTGGTTGGTACCATGCCATGTGTGAGAAGTTGGGGTGCGTTGGTGGCTTGTCATGATCTGACCCTTGCCAAAGTGCGGTGCTTTTTTGCTGGCCGCGGTATACGTATGTATGAACATTTCCATCCTTGTCAGAATCGGCAGAGGGCTCTATTAGGTCCGTCCGGTGTGGCAAAAAAATTTTCTCAGAATCGAGATGACCTTGATGAAAGGGAGAGGCTGGGATTGAGGTGTGGAGTTTTGGCGAGGGAGCTCACCCGTTTTTCGTACCAAGTCCAGGGTATGCATCACGAAGTATTCAAACTGCTTACCACAAGCTCTAGCGTACTCCCGTGGTCTGGATTCTCTTGTCCTCGGTACTTGTCTACAAAAACAGGCCCGTGGCGTCGAACCTGACTGCTGAGGCTGAGACTAAGTGACAAGGTGACAAAGGTGGCTGGCGACGATGAGCCATGGCGCCTATTCAAGACAATAGCGGCAAAGGATTTCTTCAGCCAGAACTTAAGAAGGCTGCGTTTCAGGTTAAGAGAAAAGTGGCGTGTTTACTGGTTAGTGTAATTAATGCCGGGCTTAGATCTAGAAACTAAAAGTTGATTCGGAGAACGAATTGAGACGAGGTGAGACTCGTAGTGGCGCAATGGTGAAGAAAATGTCATGGCTGGTTTACACCGGTTTCCAGTTACGTACGTAGTGCTTGGGCTAAGTGCACGAACTGATGGTTCTTTATTAAGCTACTGGTTACTGCCTGGTAGACCGCATACCTTTATAGACAAGGTAGTTCACCGTTAGGTCATTGCTAGTTGATCGAAGTAATTTGGTCGTAGGAGCTCAGTTTCACGAATGCGATGTGCATGTAATGGTGAGTCAACACGGCGTTTTTGGTTCTCTCCTTGGTCCATACCCCATACAGCTCTGTCCAACTCATGATCGGCTCTAGCCGAAGTTCTGTTGCAGTAGTACACCCCCTCCGAAATACATGGCAGCCCTCAGCCATGACATTTTCATGCCTTAACATGGAGATACAAAAATAACAACACTTAGCAAGTGTAGGGTAGCATCGAATCACACACACCTTCAAGAGAGACCTCAATCTCCACACAACCATTCTCCTCCATGAAATATTACTGGATGAATGCCTGTCAATATCAACTTCGTAAAGGGGATGTAAGCAATTATCGGTTGCTTCTTTACTTTGAAAAGGCAGCCATTGAGCTTTAACCCACAATCTGTATGTCGGCTCCAAGACATGACCGAGCCACCCCGTCATGACGCTGCATTCCGAGGTAAACTCCGTCCCTATATCCATTATCCATGCCTTCGAGCTGAACGTTGCGCCAATGTAAGCCGGCTTAGTCAAAGCCAACAATACTGCATTTGTTTTGTGTCGCGACCCGTCAACAAAGACGTGCACCTATAATGGTCTGGATATTTCCCCGGCATGTCAGGTGCCACATTCTCAATTTACCCCGGATCTCTCGGGTTCGGACCAATGGGTGATGAAGATGTTTTTACCGAGTCATGATCGAAGACTTGGGGGCCAACCACGTCTTCCCAAGATAGCCAACCTCACTCAATTGGTGTACTTCACCTGCATTAGTGCAAGATATTGAACATTTTCGAGTCGGACTTTTATTCAAGGTCGGTATAGTTGACCATTGTCCCCGAGTCAGATACAGGGTATTCGGAGCAAGACAGGGTCTAGGGAATGGCGTATCGCCGACAAATGCCCATCACTGACCAACACCGTAATTCAGTGGACGACGACTCGGGGATAGCCAATACGCGCACATCGTTCCGTTTCAGCATTCCCACTGGTTTCCATTCAATTGTTTACCTCGCCAAGCCCCAATAATGCCGAGATTACTCGTCGTCAGTCTCTGCTAGTTTCCTTCGCTTCGGTCCTCTCCGCACAGTGACGTCGTGATGCCCAATGATGCGTGCATCCGCACGCGCTACCTCATCTCCACTTGTAAGAGAGTCATCAGCTCCCTCTGTGAAGACAAGATCGCCATGCCGACCAAGGGCATCCTTGCCTGCCTCTTCAAGCAAGATACCAAACGCCAAAAGGGCCGTCTCATCCATGCTTCGCTCTGCTACATTTTTATTACCGGGAGGTTGGCGATCATATCTCTTGGCGTGATAGAAGGCGCTTGCGTAGCTATGTATGGCCTTGAGCAAGTCGCTCTCAGGCAAAATGCCTTGGCCAGCGCGGGGTAGATCCCGTTCGTTTGCAAAGTAAATATCATGCTCAAGGTAGCGCTCGGGTGCGTCCTGTCGTCGGAACAGAACCTCGTCTGGAGCCAAGGGAGTTTCCTTTGTGGAATATTTGATCGTCTTTGAACTGTGCGGCAGGGTTTTAGTCTCCTCCCCTTTAAGACCCTGGTTATACGAAACTCTCCCTGTACATCATGAGCTTCACGTAGTAATATGGGACTTCTTATGACTTACCAGATACTGCATCATATACGGTTGCGTGCCGACGCTTTGAGACGGAGGTTGCAGGTTCTTCATGATCTGAAGTGTGGGCGGACACAGCCCTAGCACGATCGCGGATGGGAACTATGAAGTCGTGGTCCTTTCGTTCCTCCATGTCTCCTGCCTCTAGATCCTCAGCCTAAACCCCGAAATGGCTGATCTTGCTCAGTTTCAAGGCAAATGCGAGCAGGTGTTGACGTGTTTTGCCCGAGGTCGAAGATGTAACATGATTTAGACATATGAGTGTTTGTGTGTGTGCACGTTGCGTCCACGACGCATTCCCCGAAGAGACCTCACAGCAAATGATGTAACAGTGGATTGATAAGGGTAGAAACTGAAAAGGAGAGATGAAATTGTCTCTGTTGAAGCTGAATTGTTATAAAGATGAAGTTGAATAGAGTTTGAAATGGTTAATTCAGGTAAATGTGGGGAGGCTGGACCCTTGCACTAATGCCCTTGCTGACATCACCAGAACCTCTTTCTAGCCAAGCTATTTCGTATTCCTACTTCACACAGTCGTGATTCAATACAGTTTGCACTCCACCGTTCCCACCCTCTGGGAGACAACAAATTGCTCACTGGCGCCTTGTTCAACTCCTTCAGCACAGATGAATGCAGTCCCGTCTGCTGGCCCGCGAAACGGGTGACCTCAGTCCCCGAGACTTCGCCCGAACTATTACGACTCAACTCCTCCGTTCCTTTGCGCCAGCACCTCAACATCGCTTCAATGGCGAGATCACGGCGCGCCCCGACCCCTCTGGCGTAGATGAACGCGCCCACAATATTCGCGCCCACGGCGCTGGAGTCAGTTCCCTGGCCCTCGACAAATTTGATGGTCGCTTAATGCTGTCTGGCGGTGCGGAGGGTGCCATCAAGATTTGGGATCTCGAGGCCTGTGGCAACCCTCATAAGCTCTATACCTTTCGTCCGGTGGGCACGATCCCGCGAGCGACTCAGGACCAGCTTGTGGCGGGGCACACACACGGTATCACCCATCTTGCCTTCTACCCGTTCGATCCTGACGCCTTTCTTTCGAGCGCCTATGACAAAAAGTTGAAACTCTGGTCAACTCAGACGTGCGCGCTCACAGCCAGCTTCGATCTAAATGCGATGATATACTCCCACTCTACCAGCCCAATCGCAGATCATCTTCTGGTTGCCGTTGCTACCCAGCACTCTAATGTACGACTGGTGGATTTGAAGTCCGGGTCTGCTGTGCAGGCTTTAGTAGCGCACGGCGGCCCCGTCCTGTCGACTGCCTGGAGCCCGCGTCATGACCACTTACTTGTTAGCGGCCACTCTGATGGGAAGGCTCGAATTTGGGATATTCGACGAGCAGGAGGCGTGGTTGCGCAGCTAGACCAGGAAGATTCATTGGGTGTATTTCACAAGTTCAACCATGCTACGGCTTCGGGCATGAACTGGGACGAGATACCCCACTTTACGGCCTCAGCGAAGGCTCATGATGAACCGGTTAACGGACTGCAATGGACAGACGATGGGAGATACATTGTCTCAGCCGGGCTTGACCGCCATATCCGAGTGTGGGATTCTGCAACTGGGGCAAACACTCTGGCAAGTTTTGGATCCGTCATTCAAAACCAACATGTAAAGACAGCCAGTTTTTTTTTAACTCCGTCAAGTCTATCAACTGGAAATGAGCTATTAGTGTGGGCCAATGACCAAGAGATTCTCCTTCTCGACCTTCACGATGGAAACATTGTGACACGCCTCCGAAGCCCAGCCATGACAAATCCTGTAGGACCACGTGGGAATCAAATGGGGAGAAACAGAATCACAAGTGTCGTATGGCGTGGAGCTGGTGGAGGTGGGCATGTTGTCGGCCCCGTCATGGGCGGTGGAAACTCTCTTGGAGCCATCTATAGTTCTCATATGGATGGACAGATTCGGGCCTGGGCGCCTCATATTCCAGGATCAGACGATGTTGACGAGGAGGAAGAGATAGATGAGGACGAGGAGACCAAGAGAAGGAAGAGGAAGGCCATTGACGATGCATATAGAAGCTTGATGGGGAAAAAAATCACCTTCACGTAGTAGAGTTAAGTCAACTTTAGCACAGATAGACATGCAGTAAATGATTTCTATTTCTAGCAAAATGTTGGCAAACAATTAAAGTCGAATGATAAGACCTTGCCTGAAACTTCACTCTTAACGCCTGCACATGCAACGCTCTGCCATGCTTCCCCTCTCGGCAATCGCATCACAATATAACAACAACAAGACAGAGCCAACCATCTGGATAAGCAGCGTCCCGCATCAACTCCTCCACAGGCGCTTCAAAAGGCACTGGCGCGCCATGCATCACAGCCTTGGCCAGTATCGGATCCCGACTGCTTGGAAATAGACCAGGAAGCACGTCCTTGAGTGCCTGTCCCAATAACCTCGGTCTCCTATCGGGACTATGTGCTGGGATGAGGGACTGAACGACCTTGAAGGATCCAGCATTGGAGGGAGTGGGGGATGAGTCGGCTGCGGTGGGATTAGAGGGAATGTAGATGCGGATAGGGATGTTTCTCAATGCACTGGGGGCATTGAGAAGACGGGTGTTGATACGGTTGTAGGCAATGTAGTTGTTATCGATGACAGAATTCCATAGTTGTGTTGTGTGGTCCTTGGACATTTTCATGATTTGATTTGCATTGCCGTTGCGAATAAAGTCAGCCTAGGCAGACGTGTCAGTGAGTCAAATCTGGGTTTACTCTGGCCATTAAGGACGACATCATTGAAGCGCACTTTGAGAAGAAAAAAAACTCTCTCTGGAGTCTTTGATGACGATCTGTAATGTACCTCTCACATTAGGTGGCTTACCTCCTTTACGCAGTTCAGAAAGGTATCGGCAATGTCCCATCCCATACCATCATTCACCGTCAACCTCCAAGGCAGAGAAGGCTGGTAGAGGTCTACGAGCAGCCCAACAGCCAGGTTCCTAAGTTGAACATCTTCAAAGTGGAAGCTAGAACACGGCGAGTCAAAGAATGTGGAGAGACGAGGCAACAGTAGAGCCAGGTAGCTAAAGCGCGGGATGCTAGTGATGAATGGCGTTGTCGGTGAGGATGGGTGCGTGATGTGAAGCGGGATGCGGGCGTTCCAGAGAGCTTGGGGGATTGAAGAGGACATTATGATGGGAGCATGATGAAGGAACCTGTCGTAGATGGATGCATATACTAAGGTAGAGATGCTGGAGGGTGTCGTGGATGATGTAGGTAAGGCTGTGCTCTCATCGCAAGAAGTGTCTAGGGTAGTCAATTTGGAGGGGCTAGATGCTGATAAGATAAGGCATCCACGGACTTGCACTTGTGGGCTGATCATGTCCGCCTGATGAAGGCAGAACAATGATTGGGCTGCATACAAATACTGTTAATTATGATCCGATATTGCAAGATTTAAGATAATTTGGGTAATTTGTGTTAAAAAAATATATCCTTTCACATAGATGTGTATGCATACTTGAACATCAAATGAAATGTATTTAATGGGACGTAAGAGACCGCAGTATTGTTTAAGAGTACCAAACTTTCCTTGAAGTACTAATCATACAAAGCTATTCCTCGTAAAATTCATAAACTCATTTGTTCACAGACCCCGGTGCTGCTCCTGATGTGAGATGCTATGTCTCCGAGCATGGTCGTGCGAGGGATCATCATGAGCGATGACAGGTTGACCGATGTGCTTCTGCATCACAGAAGGAGGGACCTGAGCTGCATCGGTGGGATCCTTGTGCGCGTATGCCGATGATGTCTCGTTTCTGCGGAGAAAAAGAAAGTGTTAAGGAGTGTGTGTGGGATAACAAAACACCGGAAAGGTCGGGTCGTCTCCGACTTACGATCGGGAGAAGGTCTTCTCGGCGCCCATGGTCTTACTGCCGTCGAGGTTGCTGTCGACACGGGGGTCAAGCTTGTTCATCATATCTGACTTATGAGGGCCAGCAGTGTTGGGGGCCGGGCCGGTGCTACGAGTCTCGTAGCCGGAAGTGCCTTGAGTTCCGAGACCACTAGTATCGCGGGTTGACGATCCGTAGGTGGTACCGGATGTTCCAAGATTCTCGCGGCCAAGAGCATCCTGACGGCCAGTGGTAGTGGAAGTTCCATAGCCAGAAGATCCAAAATTCTCACCAGTAGTCGCGCCGTAGGTACCACCAGAGCGAGTTCCCATGTTGCGAGTGTTGTCCAGATCAGAGTCCATAAGAGGGTCAGCAGCATTGGCCATTCGGCTGCCATGAGGGCCGTAGGTCCCCTCCGGGGCATTAGATTGGAGATTTTCTCCTCGGAGTCCCTCGGACCGGAGACCCTCTCGACGAGGCTCGGTGGCAGCAAAGCCGCTGCTGCCACCAAAGGCAGTAGTCTCACTAACATTGTGAGTGCCGGTGCCAGAGGTTCCATGAGGGTTGGCACCCATGTTGCGGCTGTAGTCGCGATCAGAGTCGATACGAGGATCAGCCTTGTTCATGAGGTTGGATTTGTGAGGACCATCGGTGCGGGTAGCAGGACCATCCGAAGTGTTGTAAGGTCGGTTTTCGGTGTAGGCACCACTGCCGGTGGTGGTGTATTCACCAGTGTTGGGGTAAGTACCGGTGCTACCCAGGTCATGGCGGGCACGGTGATCGCGGTCAGAATCAATGCGAGGGTCGGCAGCGTTGGCTACCCGGCTGTTGTGAGTGCCATGAGTGCCTTCGGGCTGCTTGGAGGGCTTGTCCGATTGGACGGAATTCTTAACCTTATCCATAAGAGAAGACATAGTGATTTAAGTTGATTTGTTGATTACTGAAAAGTTGATGTTTGAGTAGTGTCGAAGGTATGATTGACTGTTTAATCAAGAAATAGACAAGTGAGGTTGAGATGATTCGAATTATATACTTTTAGTCCTCTTCTTCACGTGTCCTAAGAATAGAGTAGCTTTCAATCAGACTTCTGTAAGAATAGCATCAAACTGGTACAAAGGACTCAAGATCAAGGATCCAACCCCACCACCTACTTCATCCCGCGTCATTGGCGTCTTCTGTCCCATATTGATTTGCTGGAGATTCTCAACAGCTGCCGTGAACCCTGTCCATGAGCTGGAGCAATGATTGGCAAACCGCAACGTCAAGATCAAACCCAGGAACATCTCGTCGTCATCTTTATGTGAAGTGACGTCCACGATGTAAGCCAAGCGTTGGATGGCCTTAATGAAATTGTCGCCAAGAAGAATAAACAGTGGAGAAAAAGGCTGATGCAAGAGGGCTTTCGAAGGCTTCTTGAAGAACCTGGTGACGCAGGAGTGTAGTGCTGTGTGGCTGTGGTGGCGCCAGCTCCCCATGTCCCGCTATTTTTTGGAAGGTTGCATCATCGATTTTGTGGCTTGTCTCCTTCAGTGTTTGGTTGCCAAGTTGAGAAGAGGGGTTCCAAGTTGGCACCAAAATGAGGTCAGGATCTTCTGGGGTACCCGTTCTAGAACCCAACAGGCTCGGAAGAAATCCAAGATCATGGCCTATGACGGCGACTGTTGCGCTAGTTGCGCGTGCTTGGTAGCAAGCTCCTCTCCCTGCTGGGTAGTGAACAGCCGGATGGTGACGCACATGGCCAGAATCAGAACGGTAACTCTAAAAACTTTACAGAGGCCGCCTATGATCGAGATCTGTCGAGGATTTGGAATTTCGCACGCTTCAGACTTAGTTCATATCAGATCTTTCACAACCTAAATTGGATCATCTGGGGATCGCGGGTTCAGTAATGACGTCAGTGCTATATTCGCCTGGAGAGTCGCAGGTTTCGATTTTTGGGACTGTTCAGGTGGATATTTGATGCGATATTTTATTGTATGGAGTAATTAGAAAAGTAGGAAATGTGCGAATAGCTGAATTATCTTGTGTCCATCGACATTATTTCCTTCATTTCCAGTATTAAATCCTTCCGCACAAACTTCAGTAGACCGTAAAGAGATGATAGGACGACGACTACCCTCCACTTTGTCCATGCCCAGCATGAACACTTCGGGGTATCAAAATAGTGGCTCCCAAGACAAGCCTCGGGGAACCAAGTTTAGTCTATGGCTTCTCTCGCTTAGACACGGCTGCGGCGGTACCAAGGGTGGCGGCGGGAGTAGGCAGCATCAGCTCTTGCAACACGCTCCTCGCGCTTGTGAACCCAGAAGAAACCGACAAGGGCAGAAACAAGCCACAGCAGAGCAGATAAGAAAGCGAAAGCAATATCAGCCTTGAATCTACCGCAAATATCTCCACGGGGAGAAACGTTGCCCCAATCGAAGACAGCACCGCAACTATCACCCACCATCTATATTTCACTGTTAGCTACACATCACAATGCCTATTGCATGAGTTCCACTTACATCGACCAGCAGGCCAAATGAAACCCACCAGAGGATACTGATAAAGATGTCTACCGGCCAGTGGACAAATGTGCCCGAGAAAGGAATCAACCAAAGAAGGGCGAGGAAGATAGAGAGGGCGGCGACCACTTCTGTATAAATGAAGCGGCCCAGACTCCAACTGCTGGCGTTGGATTTGTGGAGGTAGTCGCCGGTAACACCGGCGACGATGGCGGCAAAGACGAGCTCCGCGGCTCGAAGAGCCATACTGACAATGCGATCAAGCGCCATGGTGGATGGGGTAGATTGGAACTTGTAAGTTGTGGTAGCAGGTCGGCTTAGTCTAAGACCCGTGGATACAACTCAAGAGAATGGGGTCTATGAGAGAACGAAGACTGGTTGGCACAAAGAAACTGTGTATGCTGATGTTTCAATAGTTTAAACTTCAACGTGGTCAGGAAATATCGTCCATTATGTATCCCAACAACTCAACCCCCAATATCTCGCACGAGTCCCTCCAATACCTTGGCCACATGATAATGACGACGGCAGCCACACTCATCGAGAGATGCTGAAGCCGGTTTTTCACAGCCCAACGGCTTGGATTCCCGGGTACACGTTGATCTGGGTCGCGAACACTCTCTCAGGCGGTGCCTCATCCAGCTCGCTAGTAATGAGGTCATGCGGGACAAGGGTGCTGGTTGGTGATGGTGGGTTGTCAAATGTTCATCTGAAACACGAATGATGTCTTGAGGCCAAGACAGGCAAACAAGGGCCATCCATTATACCCAGGTGTCCCCAAGCAGGACTCTGATTGCTTTCTAGTGCTTTAAACCGTACAAGGGTTTTTTCTTTTCCTTTTTTTTTTGGGGGGGGGGGCTTCAACGCGCCTCATTTAGTAGGGTCTATCATGTCGCGTTTTCGCCAAGAAACCCATTCCCAGCATTTGCGAGGCTAAGCCAACGAGAAGAAAATTATTTCGAAGGGAGGGCATAGGGCAAGATTTTAGAACCAAAACGAGTTCATCTATGATGAATTTCGATTTTCTGTGGAATCGCCACGGTGAGAACCAAGTCGATCATGTTCCCAAGGCAGATGTCTTGCCTTGTAAACTTATTCCCTACCCCGACGCTTAGCTGCACACATGACCTTTCTGTAAATGGCATAACCACGTTCAATTAAGTCACGACACCACTCACTCCCTTACGTACTACTTCAGCATCATGAACTATTCAGTATTCACTATCCTTGCTCTCGTCGAATGTTGAGATAATCTTTCTGACTGGATAACTGTCATGTAAGTGTTCTGGAGTTCCATCTCTACTTTAAGAGTGGCTTTGGTTGGCGTACATATTCTGTCGGTCTGTGCTAGGAAGAAATGGCCACTAGAAAGCCTTTTGGGGCATAGTTTATTTAGCCGGGAAGGGATGGCAGGCCCGGAAAATTGTGGCTGGTTATCGGCCATGAATGAAGACAATGCCGTGGATGCTTTGCTTCTCTAAGGGGACTGTACGAAATGGTTGTGATGTGGAACTAACGTGTCCTGTGTTAGGTAAATGCCCGAGTTTTATGAATATATTCAGACCTGTGGAAATGGATATGCCTCATATTCAACGTCCTGAATTTTGACCATTTTGAACGATTACTTTTACGTAACGCCTCATGTTTTTTTATTTATCGTGCGTCAAGGTAAAGACTGAGTACACTCCTAGTATAGCTCGGAGCTTGGTGTGTCGTGAGGAAATTGTGTAAGACGCTCTTCATAGAGATAATTTTTAATACACCAAATTATCGCTGGAATTCAAAAAGAAGCAGACTATATAAGGTATTGTTGAAGCAAGCTTACGTGTTATAGCTGCGTAAAGACGTGAAATTTCAGGGTATTCTTCGCATCTAGAATCACGTTACTTCATGCATTACGATATACCTGACCAATCTTTGAAGTATCTTGGGCATGCTGTTCTATTGGTCTTGTATCCTAAGTTGGTTCCCATTCTTCGCGACTGCATATGCTGGTGTCCATACTATTTCGTTTTGACATTCGGGACTAAGGTTTCGAGTCCTGGTTCTCTTGGGCGGATTCGATATCCTCGAGACTCTAGCCTCTCAACCGACATCAACTTGATGGCTCAGTTCAAGTGATGATACCTTCCTTGTTGTAGCGAACAAAGGAGCAATTGAATCATGGCCAATATTCTAAGATGTATTATTGTGTGGTTCGTTGCGCTGCATGGTAGATGGAACAGTGCGTTCTGAGAGCAGCAGACGATTCCGAGCCAAGACATTATCATCTGCTGGCAATTTACTTCTCTCTATGTCAAGTCTAGTTCCGCTTGAGGTTCCTCTCCTCTTGACCCCCCCGAGCCAACTTCCCTTTGTGGTGGTGGTACTGGAGACATATGGCCATTCAAACGGAATGCCTTCCGCGCTAGGCCGTAAAATACAGTAAGGGTTTGCGGGTACCCGGGGATGTCACTCATACTTAATATTTACCATACTTAATTGCTGCTAGACTTCGTGCACTGATACACCCATGGGTACCCCTTTTAACGCGATATTCCGCGCCACCAAGCTGACTTGGGTCGTGAGGTGCCTCGGTTGGCGTGTGCTTGCCCCACGTCAGATGCCGACCAGAATGCGACCCCAGACTTGTGATGAACTCTCCGCATTCTACTTAATAAACTAGTGCGGAACAGAAAATGGGCCGTAGCCATTCTCTTCTTGTTAAAGCTCGCCATGGAGTCGTCGGGTGCTGACAAAGGCTTTTTTCAGCAGCCTCCTGTTCTGAATAACCAAGTGTACGACGATGCAACCTTCCAGAGATGCTTTAAATGTGAGGTTCTAGTAACTCCCGCTACTATTGATCCCAGCTAATCTCAAATCAAGTGTTTCTTTCCAACGATGTAGCATCGAAGGTCGAACCGGACATTGCTGAACTTGGCAGAGAAGTCATCTCCGACCAAGTCTTTGCATGGATCACCGATGCCGAGCACAACAAACCTTATCTGAAAGGATCGGGTAGAGATGTATTCGGACAGTGGCGTGGTGAACTTGTCACTGGTGAGGGCTGGCGCGGCCTTCAGAATTTTGGTCTTTCTCATGGGTAAGTTCATTACATATGGTGGGATTAGTGAGCGACGATCCTAATACTTAATAGATTCGTTGCTGCGGGATATGACACACCTTACAGACAGTTCTCACGACCATACCAATTCCTTCGTATTCAGCTCTGGACGGCATCTTGTGCTAACGTCACTTGTCCATCCGCAATGCAAGATGGCGCGGCTCGACTCTTGCAAACACATCTCACCACCCCAACTCTTACCTCAGGGCTCTCAGACGAAGAGAAAATTGTGTTTCAAAACGCTTTCAATCACCTTGTATCTCGAGATCCAGACTATGCTTGGACAAGTGGACAATGGATGACTGAGCGTACCGGCGGAAGCGATGTATCGTTGACTGAAACGACAGCGGTACACCAGCTAAACGCGGAAACTCAACTTGCTTCTAAACAAGAAGGGATTCCTCTTGGACCCTGGAGTATCAATGGGTTCAAATGGTTCTCCTCCGCGACTGACTCGAAGATGACCGTTCTCCTTGCCCGCACCCAAAAGGGAGGAATATCAACCTTCATAGCGCCCATGCGTAAACATGATCCTCAAGCAACCACATTGGCTGGGCTTCCAAAAACCGATGGCGAGGCCTTGAATGGTGTCCGCATTCAGCGTCTAAAGAATAAGTATGGAACCCAATCTCTGCCGACTGCCGAACTTGTTCTTGAGGATATGCGCGGGTGGCTGATTGGCCAAGAAGGTCGTGGCATCCATGAAGTCAGCACCATCTTGAACCTGACGAGGATTCATTCCACGGTTGCAGCTGTAAGCTATGTGGGACGCGGTCTCGCCATCGCTAGAGCTTATGCTCGGGTGCGTGAGATTGGCGCCGGCAAGGGTGTCAGGATAAAACTATTGGAAAGTTCGCTCCACATGAGAACCCTGGCCAAAATGACAGCTGAATATCGACGACTTATGCTGCTGACGATATTTACGTCTTATATCCTTGGCGTGTCTGAGCATCCAACTACCGCTCATACAGGTACCTCCCCAGCGCTCAGGGCCTTAACACCACAGCCAAAATCGGCAGGGCCATTGCTACGAATTCTAACCCAGCTGAGCAAGGCTTACGTTTGCAAACCTGCTGTATCTCTCCTGTTCTCCTGCATGGAATCATTGGGTGGTGTCGGCTATCTCCTCAACGAAGAGCAAGAGTACCTCAATGTTTCCCGCCTCCATCGCGACTGTTCTGTTCTCCCCATATGGGAGGGTACCACAGATGTGCTGAGCACGGATTTTATCAGAGCTCTAAAGCATCCTAAGGGAGGAAACGATTCGTTGGATGCACTCGGCGACTTGATCAAGCAGGCTTCCGAGTTTCAAGGCAAGACTTCGAAGCCGAGTGGCTGGGACCCTGTCAAAGACTGGGAGGGTTTGAGGAATCGCATCGAGCGCGAGTCAGTCGTTGAATTATTGGTGGAGGCAAGAGAGATACTCTGGAATGTGGGAGATCTCTTAGTCACGGTGCTTCTGTATGTTGATGCAAGCAATGACGGAGACTCTGTGTCGCAGGATATCTTCGCCCGATTTCTGGCAGAAAAGGGTATTGTGAAGAGTCAAAGAAAGCTTTCTGTGAATGATGCGCTAGCACAGGACGTTGAAATTGTTTATGGGACTGCACATGGTGGTGGTGTTATGCCGAAACTATGAAGACAATGATGAGATAGGAATAATGAGCAGGCGATTGATGGGGGAAGGGTGAATAAGATGCTAAGCTGGCCCGAAACAGATATATTCTTTTTTGGGTTGGGGGGTAATCGATTTCTCTACCGGTCGAGACCTTCACCATGCTAATTGATTCTTAACACGTCTATTCCAATGTCTAGAGAGTGAAGGAGATATTCTAAAATTGAAGGTCAAGGGAAATGTGACAGTAAGAGTAGAGACAAGTCAGCTTTCCATTCACCCCAAGGTTCGGAACAGAGAAAGCATCGAAATCTGCCGGCTAATTAGCTACCGGACGAGAACCACTTTACGTGCTACAAATTGATTAAAAATGTGTGACGACGTCGGCTATGGACGCGAGTTGTGTTATGAGAGGGCCAATGAGGCAACCGCCAATAGACGTTTTGGTGAGACAGGCTTATGCATGCGCAGCGTCACGTGGGACTCACCGAATCATAGTCACTAACAACCCATCCGATGATGCCTTGCTCAGCGTGCCTACGTCATGATTCCTGCAAACTCGGCCTCGTAATCACTTGATAACCGTGTTTCACTACACAGTTCATGAGTTTAGTGAGCTTGGTAGAGCCTCATATCCAAACTCTGCTATCGAGATCCTTGTTGGTGAGGTGGTGCCTGTCCCCGCTCTTCGACTTCATCGACCTGCCCTATTGGGCTGGACATTGGACCCCCAGATATTTCTCTTCTTTTGAGTTATAGCGGTCTGACACAATCGAGTGATACTCTGATTTCGTTACGTCAACAACATCTGGGGTGAAACGGCGAAATTCGTGAGAATTCGACAACCGCCGAGACCCCGTAGAACATTGCACCATCTCTGGCCTATTCTAAGACAGACCACCCCTCTTCATCTCCAGCGAGATTATCCAACCAACATCCAACATGGCGGATGCCTATACAATGGCCAACGAAGAGTGGGAGGAGGTCGCTCAGTCCATTCCCTCACTCTCCGACCCGTTTCTCCAGCAGTATCTATCCGGTCGAGCCAACCTCATCGCCCGGGAGAAGACGACTCGGTCCGATGCATCCTTCAGGGCCTCACTATCGCCCATCGCTAAGCAAGCCTGCGATATCGTCGAAAGGATCCGCGACCATGAGAATGCTACCGTGTGGACCCCACAGGTGGAAGAGGACCTGGCTCAGACGTCAAATGAGTGCATCTTCCCAGGAATGATGTTTATGATGGCCAAGAACCGGATGGAGAAAACCAAGCTCTGGAATATTGTCCGTCGCATGCCCAAAGGGGCCTTGCTGCATGCTCATATGGACGCTATGGTCAATTTTGATTTCCTTCTGGATGAGCTTTTGCGCACGCCTGGAATGCACATGTCGAGTGACCGGCCCCTCACTACAAAGGAAGCCAAGGAAGATGCTACCTTGAACTTTCGCTACAGAGCACAAGAAAAGACCGAGGGGTCTATCTGGGATGAAGCGTATGAGCCAGAAAGCTTTCTCTTGATCACGAAAGTGGCAGAGGAATTCCCAGATAGCGGGAAAGCAGGTTTTGTCAAGTGGCTCAAGAGCAGATGTGTTCTTTCGACCAACGACATGCATGAGCAACACCATGGCATCGACGCAATTTGGGTCAAGTTTTCCAAGTGCTTCATGGTGTGCGCAACCATGATTCACTATGAGCCTATATTCCGAGTGTTTCTGCGTCAGCTTATGAGACAACTGAAGGATGATGGTGTGAATTGGGCCGAGCTTCGGTAGGTCATTTCACCACCTTGGGTTATTTCTTCTAACAGTTATAGATTTACCTGGCCACTTAACTATTGCCGTGATCGCCGAGAAGAGCCAGAGGAGGACTATGTTCACATGTTTAGAGTCATAGAAGAGGAAATCGCCCGTTTCAAGAATTCACCCCAAGGCCACGGTTTCTGGGGCTTGACAACTATCTGGACCGCCCTTCGCGGCTGGCCTACCCGATTGATTGTGGAAAACATGGACAATTGCATTGCGACTAAGATGGAGTTTCCTCACCTCATCGCTGGATTCGATCTGGTGGGTCCTGAAGACCTTGGTCGACCATTGTCTGACCTCCTCCCGGAATTGTTCTGGTTCCGTAAGCAGTGTGCTGAGGAGGGTGTGAATATCCCCTTTTTCTTTCACGCTGGAGAGACCCTCGGCGACGGCACTGAAACAGACAATAATATTTTCGACGCTGTTTTACTGGGAACAAGGCGAATTGGTCATGGATTCTCCCTTTTCAAGCACCCTCTTCTGATTGACATGATCAAGGACAAACGTATTCTCATCGAGTCGTGCCCTATCTCCAACGAAGTTCTCCGCCTTTGCGGCTCTGTAACCGCTCACCCTCTTCCTTCTCTCTTGGCTCGAGGAGTCCCTTGCAGTCTCTGCAACGATGACCCAGCCATGTTGGGCCAAGATACAGCCGGGATGTCGCATGACTTTTGGCAAGCGCTTCAGGGCTGGCAAAACTTGGGCCTAGCTGGCCTAGGCAGTCTTGCCGAAAACAGTGTGAGGTGGGCAGCCTTTGAGGACCAGGGCCCAGCAGAATGGATAAAGGGGATTAAAGAAGCAAGCTTGGGATCGGGAGTCAAGGCGAAGAGATTGCAGGAGTGGGAAGTGGAGTGGGAGAAGTTTTGTTTGTGGATTGTCACGGAGTTTGGAGATGATGTTGGCGCAGATGATACGTCGAGCAAGACAGAGGGGAATGAATAACCAATACTCGCACTAGATATGGGTTCATAGAAAGGAGGGACATAGACTACCTTAGTATTTCTGACAGCGCTCAACGTCTGTCATGACAAGTCCCAGGATAGGAGGGGAGTTTAGGGGTACCAAGTTCAACACCAGCATAGAGGTTAAGGGGATGTTGGGATCAATTCAATTAGCAAGTCTTCAAAACCGATCGCACTCACTCGTATCAGAAATTCAAGGGGGGGCATTGAGGTGTTAATGCAAACGACTTCATTGTAGCTATTAGAATCCGAGCGTGAGCTCAATCCTATTCTTGAACACAAACTCCCAAGCAAAGTAAGTGGAGAAGGACTGCAATGCAGTCCATGAGTACAAAGCACAAAAGTCACCCAGTCCTATTCTTACGCAATTGTGCACAGCCAAATCACCAACAGAGTTTCAAGACGCCCCTTGGCTGTATATATTCACCAGCCATTCGCGGAAGGTCATCGTATTAACGTTGACAAACTCGCTCGCATTGATAGCATCGTTTAGTGTTGCCGTTCCGAACTCGTATCGCCCTTGAGCTGTGGCAAGAAGTCGTTGATACCTCGCTACAGACTCGAAATCTCCCAGCTGGTTGTAATGGGAGATCCATGGAGCCAAATGAGCAAGCTGCCTATTATCGATTTGGAATGGAGCTGAACTAGTTAGCTTTCGGTTCGTGTAGGTTGTAAATAGTTTAGCTTACTATGGAGGAATTGGCCGCAGACGCCAACAAGATCTCGCAGCGACATCCGATCACCGCGCATAGTATACTCTCGCGGCCAGGTTCTCGGGTTCAGTTGGACCGCTGCGACAATGAACTGAGCGACATCGTAGATAGAAGTCATGCAGATCCGAACTGAGTGGCCTTTTTCGTTCTTTTCCACAATCTCAGCTGTCGCATTTGGGAGATCGAGAAGGTAAATCCCAGGCTGGGACAGACCAGAGCTAGAACCCATACTAAAGCCGGCGAGGCCTGATGAGTGGAATCTTTCCATGAAGATTCCGCAAGAGAAGACAGTATATCGCATGCCACCAGCATCAGCGTATCTCCGGAGAAGGGACCTCGCCTGATGCGCATAGTCACCAGGGTCCAGTCCGTCGTTTCGAGAGGGGCGTTTATCAAGTCTACCCTCGAACTCCGCTGGCACGAACCGCTGTACGCCAGCGCTCGCAGCAGCATTGATCAGAGCCAACTGCGCGGGGCCTTTGACAACTGAAATGACAAGCTCAACGCCTAGGAGGGAAAATTCTAGTCCTTCGGGGTCGCTGTAGTTGGTGGGAAGGACTTGCACTTCGAGGTCCGCGTATTCGGGGCGGTCCTAACTGGATTAGTGTTGTTCGCCATAACACCAGGGAGTAAACTCACATATCTTGATAGAACAACGACACTATGAGCGTCTGGTGCTTCAGAAAGAGCTTTTGCAATAAGATACCCAAGGCCAGCTCCGCCAGCCACAGCAATCCGCATTTTGATGGTATGAGTAGGGATAGAAGAGGATGCCCGGGCGCCTCATCAGGCCGTGGAAACCACCGTCTAAATAGCAAGACGTTCATAGCTGCTAACTTAACGTTGCACCATACCAAAGTAACAAATGAAGAGCCGGAAACTGGATGAGCGAATCGAAATCACAAAGCACCCGTCTTGGACTGGCGATCCTCGAGTTCACACGCCCCTCTTGCGCACCGAAATGACTCAAGGGGCGGGAAAGACACAAGAGAACCTCACAGTCTCAGGCAGAAATCTACAGACATAAGACCAGTAGTTACCCTGGCTCCGGCAAGGGCTATTCTCGTACATGTTGAGTATCTCCCGTGAAGTCAACTAGTGGATACTCTCGGCCCCCAACTCTTGACAACCGCCCGACATCACATCGGTGGGGTGGTCTCAGCAGATTCGGCTGGGCTTGAATCACTCTTTGACGTTTACCAGACCTGGGCGGAAGGTAGTCACCAGACGGATGGCGGAACATTCCGCTGCTGGACTCTGTTGCTGTTGGTGTTCTTTGATTGAGAAGGTCTGCTGGGTGGTGGTTCCTACAGACAGCAAGGCAAGTTCGAGCAACACATTTGTTGACTAAATGCATCGCTTTAAAGGCTTGTAACCCATATTTCATATTCAGGTTTACCAGATAAGTTTGCCTTCTTTCACATGTGGAACATACCCTACTCACCTGAGCACTCAACTAACTAGTAAAGCATGCCTACCCCTTAGTCACACGCTGGTGTCTCCAACTTGGTCACCCAGAAGACAATAGAGACATTATCGCGTGTACCAATGGGCGATAAAAGTGCGGGCCGTGGTACGCAACCATGTTACTTCTCACTCAGACACTTCACGGGGAGTTCCTCGCTCGGTTTACCCATGATTCCTAATTGACATGGTCAAGAAGCTTAAAGTCTATGGATTCAATGTCACAAGCGTGAACCAGCCACTGATTGTCAATGTACTACACGGTGTCTTGCGCCTGCAGGAGCACGTCTGTAACTATATCACTCCAGGGTCATACCAGTCTCAGGCGGTCTACAGCAACATTTCCCAAGATGGTGTTTGCAGTCTGAGAAAACGCCCAAACCATCAAGGCGCAGATTAATGACAGCATCGTAAGCACTGGTCACTGGCTCAAAGAAGCATCTGAGACAGGAGATGGGACAAAGTGGTTTCACTCACCCACGTTTGGTCGACGTCCCGCGTTTCCATTGGTGTCTAGATATGCACAAGGCCAGGCTACACCGGCACTATATCTAGGCAGTGAGTCTGTAGCCTGGAGGTTTGCGCCAGTCTGGGACAAGTCTCTGGTCCACCGGGCAACGATCAGACTCGAGGTCGTGGCTGCAAGGGAGGTTGGGAATGCCGACATGTCATAGCCCCGGCCCATCACTGACCGAGCTAATGCAGCTATCCCTGTCCATCCTCATAGGGCTGGAACAAGAGCGGGGAGCGGGGGTTTCTGTACGCAGTGAGATACGAAGTACAGCATCCATGTCATCGTGGGTTCCTAATGAGTCTTTTTTGGGCTTGGTGTCAGTTTGTCGAATGATTTGATTATCTGGAGTAGTTCGCCATCAGTTGTGCGAGGCGTCTGAATCACGTTCCGCGCTGCCTTGTTGCCTTGGGACTTTCAAACACCCTATTCGTCTGCGAGCAAACATTGAGATATTTTTTTGTATCATCTTGTGGCCCGCAAATTTTGTTTTTCAAGAGTGATTCATACCACCGATAATCATTGGGTTAGGAAGCGGAGGCGAATCTGAGGATCCCAGCTGGGCTGGTCAACCATTCCCCAAGATCCCAAGGCACATTGTTGACTTCTAACGTGCTCTAAACCTTCTATCGAAAGGCCGAATCTCATAATTTTTATTGCTATTAATACTTGAAGTATAAAAAGACTAGTGGTCAGCCGATTCTCATGACAGATCCTGCTCGGTGGCTCTACGTACGTCCAAGGCGGAGTTAACCTGGCGGAGCAGATCTCACCTACAATAACTCCACATCTATAAACCCGGCAAGTTCAACCTATTTCGTATCGCTAATTCATGTTTAGGCTTCTTTTCGGCCCCAATTTACCAAGCGGTCGCAGTTAGAATGTGCCATATTTCAAGTCGAGACACAGGCAACTGCCTCGTATAGCTTCATTCTCCATGTTCCTCCCACATTAGGCCTCCTTCTCAACACTCGAGCGTTGAAATGATGTCGGATTGATACATGAAATACCGATTACGAGGTTCAGCTACCGAGACACTGGATCTCTTAATCCGATTATCGTATCTCATTTCAACTAATCATAGTCTCACCCACCCCCATTCCACCATCATGACATCAAGGCACCCTCCATCTTAACGATGCCAAGCGTTCGAATTTCAAGTAGTCGAACCAGCCTGATTAATTTTTGGGTTGCATACGACGACTATTGGGCGCTTGGAAGACGGAATCTCAATCCGGGAGCAAAAGCAGGTCCAATAGTGCTCCGGAAGAAGCCAACAAGTATTTCGCAAGTCATCCGCCTGAGACACTTGCACTTTTCATGCAGGCCAGATAAAATCTCGGAAAAAGTGCAATTCCAGACGTCATGTTGACAAGTCAAGCTCTAGACATATGGTCGCTGTAACCATAACCCACGCGAGTATGTACACGCACATACTTACAACGTTACTAGGCTTTAAACATACAATCTCGGTTTGTGCTCGTGTTAGAGTGAAACAGGACCTGAGTCTAATACATCAGAATGTCTCTGACAACTAAACCGAGATTCTCGCCGTCTCCCTTTATGACAACCTCAGGCAACTCTTAGGCGTATCTGTTAATGTTGACTGGCATCAACTCAGCCTCCCTTCTGTCGGTCAAATGGAGAGATGGAAGCCATTACCATACATAAGGTTCCAGTCGGCATCTGACTGTTCTAGGCGATCTGCACCCGGCCTTAGTAATAATGCGGCTCTGCGATACTCAACGGCTGCTGCAAAGATAAACCCCTGTTTCTTAGCCCGTTTTTCTGTCTGCCTGATCTCACTCTGCATGTCAGATGTACGGACCTCGCGGTCAGTGACTGACCTTGGACAGCAACAATTCTCTCAACCTTCGCCCAATTATAGTCTTGGCGAGTCAAACATTACGTGACAAACTTGGTCAGATTCCCCTTTCGCAAAGCTTTCCTTTATTGTGATGCTAAACAGGCTCACCATGCCCATTGTCCCATGTTTAAGCTTGCAGCGCTGTCTCCTCCCGTGCAGAGCCACTACCCTTTCTCCAAGCTTCAGTTGGGTCGAGCCGTTGCTTGGCCACGGCCTTGGTTCCTTTCAACCCCCATCCCCCACCCCCAGGAGTGCACACAATAATCCTATCACCTGCCTTCATTGATGCGGTGTTTTTGGCCCCGAGGTTGATGTGACGTTCTTCATATTCCGCCTCTCCCGTATCATCCTTGTTGTGGAATCGTCGCAGTGATTCCTCCCAGTTCGTCTTTTCAACCCTTCTCACCCAAAGGTTGAGCCCACACTCTCCATCTTCACCTCCGTTGAGTCCGTATGGGTGGTAAACACGTCTCTCACTAAGAATCGAAACTTGAAGGGGGATGCGGAACTCGATGTCACGGATGACCCCGTCTCCACCACGGTGCTGACCCTGGCCTCCAGAGTTGGGTCGAATGGAGAACTCTCTCAAAATGACAGGGTACCGTCTCTCAAAGATTTCCGAGTCAGTGATGCGAGTGTTTGTCATGTGCACATGGACGCCACTAGTCCCCTCCCAGTCAGGGCCTCCTCCACTCCCACCAGCAATAGTCTCATAATATCCAAAGCCCTTGACAGCTTTCTTGCCGCTCTGGTTTCCTCCGAAGCCAAAGGTCAGGTTATTGCAGCACCCTTGGCTAGCAGCACATGCCTGAAATGCCTTGAATATGACATCAGTGATTCGCTGACTGGTGAGAACATTGCCTCCAACCACTGCGGCGCCAGGAGATGGGGAGAGGATCGACTTGGGAGGAATTTTGACATGAATTGGTCTCAGGCATCCCTGGTTCAATGGGATGTCCTCGGAAATCAGACAACGTAAACAATAGATGATGGCGCTGTACGTAATTGCCTGTGGTGCGTTGATGTTCCCGTAGACCTCGGGGCCTGTTCCGTCAAAGTCAAACTCGGCTTCCCCCTTTTCAGGGTCAATGGTGATCTTGAGACGAATGGGTGACCCGTCGTCCATGTAATCAACAGCCGACAAATCCTTGCCTTCAAAGCGTTCATGGACTTGCTTGAGCAACCGGCGAACGCACTGCTCAGCGTTTTTCTGGATATTGACCATATAGAACTGAACAGTTTCTTGGCCGTATTCTTCGATCAGCGTCTCAATCAAGGAGATTCCCTTCTGGTTCGCCGAGACTTGCGCCCTCAGATCATTGATATTGTCGGCAAGGGTACGAGTACCACTGCATCCAGGATACTGTGCTGGTTCATCATAGAAAAGTTCGACAACTCTTTTCTCGTTGAATTTGCCTTGGCTAACAAGCTTCTCGCTGCGAATAGATGCTCCCTCTTGGAACAATTCACGGGAGTGAGGGGGCATGCTCCCCGCACTGATGCCACCAATGTCTGCATGATGCGCCCTTGATGCAGCGTAGAACAAGATGTTTTCGCCCTTGGTGTCAAATGCCGGCATCAGCAGCGTCACATCCGGCAGGTGGGTGCCACCATATGAAGGGTGGTTCGAGATGATGACATCTCCTTTCTCCAACTTTCCTTTCCATATCTCAGCCTGTCTACGAACACAGGTGGACATTGAGCCCAAATGTACGGGAAGATGAGGAGCATTGGCAACAAGCCCACCAGTGGCATCAAAAATTGCGCAGGAAAAATCGAGCCGCTCCTTGACATTCGTGCTAACACTTGTCTTCTGCAGAGCGCGCCCCATTTGTTCTGCAATGGCCATGAAGCGATGTCCAAAGATACTCAGCATGATTGGATCTACTTCACGGTCTTGCGTGTGCAGGGACCTAACTAATTAGCCATGTCCGATATGCAGTCAGTTAGAATGCTTACTCTTCTTTTGCGCTGTCCTTCTTGAGATTAATGACAACGTGAGTCTTCAAGATGAGTGCCTCGGCCTTGGGTGTCACAACGATCGTCTGGGTTCCATCCGCAAGCATCGCTGGTCCCTTGATCGAGTCTCCAACATCAAGATCCTCGAGCTTGTAAATTGGAGTGTCCTTTCTCCCACCTTCAAAGTACACCTTTTGAGTGCCATGCCGCTTCTTCTCCAGCACTTCTTGCCTCTTCACGGCCTTTAGTTGCCGATCCACAGTCTCTTCATTGTGTCGGAAACCCTTCCCAATACCGCGAATGCGGACATCATCAATGATAATATCCCGGTCATCCAAGGTAAATCCAAATTCATAGCGGTGTTGTTTGACGAATGCCTCGCCAAAGTCCCAGTCTTTGTTCTTGAACTGCTTAGCCTCTTCTGCGTTGGGCTTGATTATCATGAGGGCTGACTCAGTACCACGATATCTCATGTTGAGATACTCTTCAAACGCAATTTCGTCATCCTGGAATCCTTGGTCTTCAAGTGAAGCGCGTGACTTTTTCTTGAGCTTTTCCATCTTTTCTTTGAGTTCTCCAACCGCATTGTCTTCCCAGACTTTGGACTCTGGCTCTTGCCGCTCGTCGACGACATCTGCAAGAGCCATTCCATACGCAGATAACACGGAAGAATATCGATGAACCAAAATCTGCTGGATTCCCAAAGACTCTGCAATAGCCACCGCATGCTGCCCACCTGCGCCCCCAAACGTGGCAAGACGATGCTTTGAGGAATCATGTCCCTTTGCTTCCGTAATGGATCGAATTGGTCTCGTCATTGTTTCGTTGGCAACGGTCAAGAAGCCATAAGCAACTTCGTCCGCTGTCAAGCTCTTACCCGTCTCATGATTTACCTTGTCTGCTAGTTCTTGCAATACTTTTCTGCTTGCTTCGACGTCCAGTCCCTCATCTTCGCTTTTGCCAAAGATCTTGGGAAAGAACTCAGGGAGCAGGCGGCCTAGGAAAAGATTGGCATCGGTGACTGTAGCTGGGCCACCTTTGCGATAACAGGCCGGACCTGGGTGTGCACCAGCCGATTCAGGCCCAACGACAAATAGTCCATTCTTGAAGAACAATCGTGAGCCTCCACCTGCTGCGACAGTATTGATGTCAAGTTGAGGTGACTGAATCGTGACGCCAGCTGTGGTTGTCTCAAAGACGTGCTCATATCGTCCATCGCCATATCTCGAAACATCTGTACTCGTACCACCCTATGTTAAGTTAGAATCTTCATATGTACCTCAGACGAGATGTGTGGCCTTACCATGTCAAATCCGATAACGGGTGTCTTAGTCTCCTCGTCATAGGAGGTCATAGCATATCCCACAACACCGCCAGCTGGCCCAGATAGGATGGCTTTTAATCCAGTAAACTTGGCCACGTCAACAAGTCCACCATCACTTTGCATGAATTCACACCTGGCTCCTCTTGCTCCTTTTTCGTGCTTAACGCTCTCTGTTCCTAAGCCACCTTCAAATCCAGCTTGGAATCCATCAATGTACTTGCGGATGGCAGGTGTCAGGTATGCATCTGCGCAAACCGACGTTGCTCTTGATACAAGTTTAATCATGGGCATCAACTCGTGACTCAAGGAGATGTGTTGGAACCCTATCTCTTTTGCAATCTTCCCGATCAATGCTTCGTGGTCTGGGAAAGTGTATCCGTGCATAAGACAAACTGCGATGCTTCGAATTCCACTGTCGTAGACTTGCTTCAATTTGGCGCGAATCTCATCATCTTCTGCTCGTTTCAAGATTCGAACAGTCTCGCCAGATGTTCCTCGAACGAGGTGCTTGCCCTCTGCTTCCTTGGTCCCAACTTGGGCTTGGGCTTCAGTCGTGGTTCGCTCTGGGTCTTCGGCATAATCCTCGAGTGTAACCCGTTCGTCAACTTCAACAACTTGTTCATACAGAACGTCTGGCTTTCTAATGGCAAGGTCAAAGATCTTGGGCCGTGACTGGTTGCCAATGGTCAAGCAATCCTTGAAGCCCTTGGTCACAACCATGGCGATCTTTTCACCCTTTCGTTCAAGTAAAGCATTGGTAGCAACGGTTGTTCCCATTCGAATCGAATCAATTTTGGAAGTATCCAGGGCCTCGCCTCGAGGAATGTCGCGACCAAGGAAATGGCTCATGATGCGTCGAATGCCTTCGAGAGGGGCATCCTTATAGTTGGCCGGGTCCTCTGAGAGGAGCTTGATAATGATTTCCTCGCCATCTTGCTCTCCCACGCAGTCGGTAAAGGTACCGCCACGATCAATTGCAATTCTGATGCCGCGTTTCGAAGCCATAATGACGATGATGATGATAATGAGGTGAAATTGACATCAACACGTCAGAATGAATTTCGGCACAGCTCACATTCGGCAACTGTTCACACTCGGCAACTTTGAACTTGCCGATGCAGTGCAGTGGGCCAGCGATTACAAATGCTGGTAAATGCAGACATGCCGATAAGATGCGGGAGCTTTCTTGATGTCATTGGGGACCCCGCGTTCCTAATTCGGCAATGCGTTGGCGGGCGAAGATAATGCTCGCGGCTATACAAATTGGACGTCATATTGACGGATGGAGGAGAAAATTAAACCATAGCACCAAATCATATGATGAATTAGCAGGTCAAGCAGGTTTTTGGCCGCCCACCAACAAGGTTCTCTCCAGTATGGCAAGAAGGCTAGTTGCCCTACTCCATTACTGTGCTGATCAACTTAGTTACTTTAGTGTTCAGTGCCCAACTCCCAACGAGAGACCTCTTTTGTTGTTTAGCAGAAACGTCAACATTGGGAAAGTGTTCATTGCTGGTCCGCATTTCCGCCTAGACTACACCAAGAATACCACCTAAGTTAGATCATCGACGTAACACCAGCCTATGGCAGCCACATTACCTTGCATTTTCAACCTGGTAAGCGGATTAGAGGCCGTGTTCTCCGTGGCTTAAAATTCAAGGCTCTGCAACCAATAAGTTGTGTGACATGCAGAAAATATCACTCAAAATCACCTATCACCGTTCATGATGTGAAGCTGTGTTGTGCGTCCACCGCTCCAGTCATAAAGGCCACCGGCCAGCCCGAGACATGATAATGTCAGTTTGATGGGACCTATGTAGATAGCGAAAGGAGCTCTTCCCTACGCATAGAACGGAGATGAGCGACATATAAGTCTCCCCACAACCACAAAAAAAGAATAGACAATTCAGACTGAATGGGTTTCAGTGACTATGTTCCATTTTACGAGGCGTTTAATGCCACCGCTGGTTAGCATTGCGTGTCACAGATCCATGTTTATGACACTTGCCGTGAACACTCAGTGAGGTTCCAAATTTGGAATTACACCGCATCGAAGTAATTTACCACGTAAGTGGGTTTACCCTTACAGACTCGACGTGCCTCGAGGAGAGAATTCATGATTAGGTGCACAAGGCTAAATGCGACAAAGCGAGAGTATTATACAAACCATCTGCCTCATGAAGAAGGCTTGCGGTAGCAATCTACCATCCGCCTTAGTTGCTCCCCTAGCAATGTAATCTACATGATCTAGCTAATGTTCAAGAAATAATTATCCGAGAAGGGCCCCGGTTCAGATCGTCACCGTCGATCCAGGCCGAGCCGGTGTCAAGAGTAGCTCACATCCACCGTTCAGAGATAGACTCAAGGTTGGCTGTTACATGGAACTCAGCGTTTGACGTAACGAAAATTCAAGCCACTACATAACGCAATTGACTAAATGGCGGATTCCGCAAGAATCACATCCGATCTTGAACGGAACGAAGCTGTGTTATGTTGAGGCACTGGTTCTGGATATTGGCAGCTTGAGTACAGGCTGAAATGCCTAAAAATTCGTATCCCGGAAAAGGAACGTGTGGCTGTTGGACAAAAAGAATCTGCACCACGCCTTGGATCAACCACCACAATCACAAAACGACACAGAACAACTGTCCTCAATTGCAAAAATAAACGCTTGCCGCGAGGGAGAATCGAACGCCCGTTTCTTCGGCCACAACGAAGTGTACTAGCCACTATACTATCGCGGCGTGTGCGCCGTGAGTTGTCTTACTCCTCATTGGTGAGACTCAGGATTATTTCGGTATATCCAGTCTTTCAGGTGGAGGGCGCCGTGGACCCCACAGACTGACGTTCGTGAGGCCCACTCATACAATATCGACAACGGCACTCCTACTCCAGGTATTGACCAGGTGGCCGTGGTTCACTGGTTGGTATGTGGGATGCTCACTTCAGACACCCATCTCTGATAAACTTTCATAACTAATATTGTGACGCAATGTCGATTTAGCCCGAAATATGGACTAGACATGCGACACGACTTGTTCTTCACCTCACGTGGGACTGGGATGTAGCCCAACGCCCGGTGCCAGTGGAAACGCCGGGCTACGCGACGCGAGTCTCAGTCTGTCTCTTATTTTATGGTCAGTGCTATCCGTAAAAGGTATCAAGATTAATAGTGACCACCTACTAGAGGGTCACTGGGCTCTTAGCCGCGTTGTCCTCGTTATTCTGGTCGTCCTACTCCTCCTCGAGGCGTCCTCTGCTAAGGGTGCCCATCCCCCAACCGATACACTACTATTGTTATAATTGTAATCATTCATTGTATGTGACTACATATACCCATATTAGCACGAATATAGATTGAGTTATTAGGTAATGTCCTAGCCCCTCTTTTCAGTGGCCTTTGGGTGCAAAGGAAGAATATTCGTCAAGCATTCCGTGAACACAGAGTGTCGAAGGGGAGAGGGTCACAGCTAAACAAGGGTACATGGTGACAACAGAAGGGGGAATGAGCACTTGGTGGGAAAGGAGGAAACGGCTGGCAAGCGCAGGTAGATTGATGCATCAGTGCATATTTTAGTCGTTTATGTATTCACAAGAAATCATGATCAGAATTATGAGGAGGTGTGAGGAGGTTGGGAAGGTCCCAGGAGCTGATGGTTGCAACTCGAAAATACTGGCAACTACTGCCTTAGGGTAAAATATAAACGGAACATTGAGATCGGTAGTTGAATGCAACACCTGCAATTTTATCTCCCTACCGCCAGCTCCCCGTCCATTGTACTCATTCTAAGCCAATAGATTTTAGTCTCCTAATAGGTTAGTAGAGTTTCGAGGGGCTTTTCGTGTTTGATGTTGTCAACGTATGCATCCCCCACGAGTGTCAAGTCTCCACCGTCACTTGTCGTTTCACAGCCGCAAGATGATAGGTGACCGCAAACCCCATCAAGGTTTAAGCGTCTTCAAACGGTGACTGTATGTCTTAGGCCTAGCATGAATTTTGCTGCCTGCAACTGTCGAGCTTTCAAATTTCCTTTCTTAAATGCTGTGAAGTCGTGTATACAAATCTATGTAGTCTGTTGCATAACCTCTTTGGTCACACCCATGGGCACCCAGGATGCTGGTTTACTCCTGTGAATCGAACACAGGCTTCTCCAGTGCCAGTACGGAGTACTAGACCACGAATTGTACGACATAATTTTTGGGGTATGTAAATGGGGGTTACAGAGTCCAGATCCACTTTGTGGTGATTCGCTGAGTCAAGTGACTGGGGGATTCAGCTGGGTGCTGGTGGTGGTCAAGGATGTCTTACACCGCCATCGGGGGCTTGGCAGTCCTTGAGGACAGTGTGAGAGATTCACCGCTGGATGTGAGGCGTAGAGCAGTCAGGGATATTCCAGCTGTTCATTGTTGACTGGCCAATTCGCTGGTTGAGGTTTTGCCTTGATGAGACGCTACATGGATCTCGGCTCCGCACCATACTAGACAATAATAAAATGCCGTCGGTTGATTGATCACAGCCCATGACAATCATTCTCACACTCGCCACCGCAGAATCAGCTACAGGCTTCAGTATACAGATCTTGGGTGGGTTGTTTACATATTTCGACATTTGCGGAGATCCGGATCCGGGGATGCCGGAGTTCGCGGTCGGAGGTCGTCGGAACATTGCCGGGTGAGTCCCGAAGGTAGTTGTGAAGGAGTGGTGTTCACTGGCCCACGACACACGACACACGACACACGACACACCACGACAATAAATGAGACATCGCATTGACAACTTTTCGAGATCTACTGAAAATAAATAGCTCACAACACCATTGACGTTTAGCTAAGATTGAAGTCACCCCACGCGGGGTTGCGTTGGGAGAGTCGGACTTACCAAACAGCTCATGCTGATGACTATGACGGCTGGGTGGTTGGACTTCCAAGCCGGCATGTCAAGTGGTGGTACTATCTATCGCTCGACACCTTGTGAGCTTCCGCAAAGGCCCGTCCGGCTATTGACGTGTGGGATTTCACTTCTCGCGTCATCCCTCCGTCCATCCACCCCACTTCACCCGACCACCGTCGCATTGTGTTCTTCATGAGGACCTCAGCGGACGAGCCGTTCTCGTTGGTGCTGATGCCGTTGCCGTGACTGTAGGCGCCTCGAATTGGTGCTGAGGTGATGGACCCTGCCCACGGCATCGAGACGCTTTCAAAGAAATCCTGGTCTTTGCTGGTCCGTGTGCCGCGGGGATCGATTGGCTGCCCATGATGCAGTGGCTTCTAAGCCCAGCACGAACTTGCTGCGTGTTGGGGGCGATCCCAGCGAAGCAAGGCCCTTGTCAACATGGGGGTGCCTTGGCTTTAGAACCGCTGGCAAGGCACTATGGCTTGTCTAGCCAAAAAGCCAGGCAGAGAACGGCATACGTGGACGGCGTATCGCCGTCTTGGGCATCCACATCACTACTACTGTACATAAGCATGTCGTACCTACCGATACCGTAAGTAACTACTCTCTTGTCCAGCGCCAGCTGCGCCAGTTCTGTAGACCACGTCGGTGACTGGCCCGTCAAGGCGGTATCGCAAATGGGTCATCGGCACCTGAACCAGCGATAAGAGTTCGGGGCCTAAGACCATACACAGCGGCATCTTCTGCTGGGCATAATTACTGGTCGTAGTTACAGTACTGTACTGTATGTCCATGCATTCAGCGTAATTGTCATCTCACTTGCGCATTGCCTCGTATCCAAGCAAGTCTCGGGTTGTCCGCATAGCTGATCGACACACAAATGCTGTGCCGAGAATACGGGCACGGCTTTCGCCTCAACCGCTTTCGGAGCCTCGCGAGCTCGCCTCCCTCATGGAACCCCCCAGGTCTAGACAGGCCATTCCAGTCAGGCGTCTAGGCGGGTAAAAGTGGCCCAGCCCCGGGGTGGCCTAGAGACAGGTATGAGAGGGGGGGTCGTCATTGGGTTTCCACGGGCTTCTCCTCTCCTGCGGCTGTCCGAAGGGTCCTTGCGTCTTTATACTGTAAGATTGTGGTGACATGACGAAAAAGACACAGCAAACGAGTTGACATGCAGGAAAGGGATGGCCTGAATGGCCTCAATGCCAAAAAGGGAGGGGGTGAGGGAAATTGGGCCAATCTTGGGGCCACCCTGCATGGTCGCTCGCCTGGACCATGGTCCCGTGTGAATACAGTGAATCTTATTCTGCTGCGTGTCTAGGCACGGAGTACAGACTACAAAACACCCTTGAACACCTTGCACACCAAGGTTGGTCGCCGGGTCTAATGGGTCTGGGAGGCGAACCGACCGCCTTGCTCCACCTAGCATGATTCATTCATCAGCCTCCTCGTCTCCTTATAAAGCGCCATGACTGCCCGTCCTGTCACGCTGACGCATTTCTAGTCTGGTATGTCGTCTAGTCTTGGTCATCTACTTTCCAGGAGTTTCTGCACTGTCACTTGCGCCCAACTTTAACAAAAGAATCGACATTAAGCCTTCGTCTTTGTCGACACCTTTACTGTCTTTTCTACTCTATCTGTCGTTCTCACCGTCCCGACCATCGTCACCCCATACGTCTCTCCACCTCCACTCAACAACAACAAAAACAACCACCACTACAACCATGCCTGCCAAGCGAATTCGCTGCACCGCCGCCCAGTGCCGCGAGCCTGCTCAGCGAATTGTCGGAGACTGCAGTTTTTGCCAGGGCCACTTCTGTGGCAAGCACCGCCTACTAGAAGACCACAAGTGCACCGGTCTCGAGGACGTATGTGTATATCATCTCACCACCTCAAGTCCGTTACTAATTAGCCTCAAGTGCAAGAAGCAATCCCACGAGCGAAATGCCGCCCAGCTTGAATCTGAGCGAACCCAGGTCATCCGAGGCGTATAACGAACTCATGAACCACCCCGAGGTTGCGGGAGTCAGGCGTCACTCCTTGGCTGCCAAAGGGAATTTTCTTATTTTGACGACCACGATATAATGACGAGCTACTGGTGCCAGGAATTACAGGAGCCAGTGGGGGGGGGCGATTTTACCGCCGTTGTACTTTATCAGGTGCGAAGTGGAGGAGGTTTGCGTGGCGTACTAGGCTTTGTTTTGCAATCACCCCATACAGCAGGGTTGTGAATTGATAACTTTTTTCAATATGAAGAACATATCATTGGATAACTTTGTTTTCGTTTGTGATGGCTTCAAGGAATATGACGAGCTTCTGACCTTCTCCCGCTGGGTTGGTCACGTACAACTCCAGCGACTAACAAGTCTTATCTCCGATATCGTATCGGCCTCATGATCTTGTGGGACAGTTTTCCTCATGACTACGATAGCGCCTATGCGGAAACCCACCAGCGTACGATGCAATGAATAAGTAGGGTACCAACGAGTATTCAAGCATTGAAAGGGCCTCGTCGTCGCCCATCAACCAGCGCTCGCTACGTGGTCTGCCAAACGGCCATTGAATTATGGTGGGCTAGTGCCGCCGGCAGCTCATGCCATGTTCGCCCAATTCGTAAAATTGACTCGCCAACGTATCATCAGAACTCCTTCTTTGCATCCATCTCCCGTGTAACCTCCACCTTGACTGTTGTGTTACCATCGTCATCCTCTTCAACCTTTTCCACCTTAAGCTCAGCAATTTCTGCCTTAATTTTCTTACCCTCGATGACCTTCTTCCGATCGGCTGCCTTGCAAAGGCCCTCCAATCCCAAATCGCACTGACCACACTTGCGACCAACGGGAAGACAAATAGCCTGTCCAAGACCAACCAACAAACTATTGATTTCTCGCCATCGATCGCGTGGTAGCCATGATTGAAGCGCAAGGCGAGTTTCCTCTGGGTTCTTGGTCTTGTTCCAACCCCAGAGGTTCGTGATCCGATGCACGTGTACGTCTACCCCAATGCCCTCAGTACGATCCCATGCAACCGACATACACAAGTATGCCATCTTTGGCCCTACTCCAGGAAGAGATGTGAGACCGCCAATCGTATCAGGAATGTCACCATTCCATTGATCGTTGAGAATCTCCGCCGTCTGTTTTATATACCTGTGCATTGTCAGTCCAACTGGACTCTGTTCTGGATGTGGTTGAACATACTTCGTCTTATTATTGTGAAATCCCACTGCCCATATGAACTGGTTTAATATCGCCGGTTCCACAGCGAGCAAGTTGTTCAGGTTGAGACCTGCAGGAGCTCCAGGCTTGTAGGCTGGCAACTCTGTCTGCAGCTTCTTCATAACGACTGCGGTAACAGTGTCTTTAGTTTGGCTTGATAACATCAATGCCACAAGTGAATGAAGCCTTTGGTCTTTGGGCGACGCGTTTCGGTCTGCCAGTCGCTCACACCCCATTGTATCGACAGCAGCACCGTGTGCAGGTCCTCCTGGTGCTCGCATTTTTCTTACAACATCATATATGGCCTCCCAATCGGATGGCGGTTCGGTCGAAGTCTCTCCGGTGGATGGGTCGACCGTCTTTCGGGCGGGTTTTCGAGCCCGACGTGCTGTCTTGGGCGGCGGCGAGGGTATGGAGTGGAGGGTGTAGTCTTCGAGCTCGGACTTGATGACTTCGGCTTTTACGCCGTTAGATGACAAGGTCTCTGATTTCACCGCGGCGACTCGCTGCCGCTTTCGAGCTGGAGGACTGATGACATCTTCAATATCTCGAATGCCGGCTTTGGTCTCTTCGGCATTGGTCGCAAGGGCGAATCGTGCGAGAGAAGATCGTGTCGTCCGTCTGGGTGGTGATGTTGGTTCTGCCACGCGGTCAAACACCTTTGCAGCATCCCTTGAGACTCTCGATGTTCGCATCTTCCGATAGTTGAACTGCTCAAGGTTGGCGTGATTGCCGTTCCTCGACGCGTCTTGTTCATGGGTGTTCACAGTGGCGGCCCATTCACCAGGAAACCCCACTATCACCAGTCGGGTTAGCGATGGGAGTACCCATGGGTACCCACGCTCGCCTCAGACAGCTTGCATTTCTAAGCAATCCAAGAGTTGGTCTGAACTGTGAAAAGGCTGCTCAAAAAGTAGTCACATTTTATTTTAGAAATGTAATACGAATTTCTTGGGAATTTTGGGCTATTTACTATCATTATAAATCCAACACTTTCCCCCGTATAAACTAAATGTTGGTTGGATACATAATTCGTGTTACAGGGCTCCGTTTGCGGTTCAGGAGTATAGGGTAGCTTCTAACATTTGATCTTGCATACCTTTTACCCACTTGATTCCTCCAAAACAAATCGCTGCATGAGTGGACTGGTCTTGGTCCAGTGATCGTTCCTTAATATGCTCTAGGTGGATCTGGAAAGGTAATGGGAGGCTCGATTAGGCGGGGTGCGTCATTAGTTCGGGTTGTCCATCAAGGTGTCGACAGCGATACACATATAGCATGGGTGGCCAGTGTTGGTATTACAATTTTGATTGAGTTAACTCCCTACCCATTGATTATTGGACATGATTCTCATTTTACTATTTAAATTTTAAGCCGACTTACAAAGTCCGCATATCAACAACGGCACGAATGCAGTCTCCCTGCTTCATGGTTTCGAAGGCGTTGTTCATCTCACCCAAGGTCTTCCGGTGCGTGATGAACTCGTCGACCTTGAGGGCACCCCGCTTGTAGTCGGCAACGAGTTCGTTCATCTGAGAGCGGCCCTTGATACCACCAAAGGCGCAGCCCTTCCACACGCGACCAGTGACAAGCTGGAAGGCTACGAGCAAGTTAGCATGAAAACAGATATGTGTCGCAGAAACTTACGTCGGGTAGAAATCTCTTGGCCAGCAGCAGCGACACCAATGATGATGCTCTGACCCCAACCTTTGTGGCAAGCCTCCAGGGCAGCCCGCATCACGGAAACGTTGCCGGTGCAGTCAAAGGTATAATCGCAGCCACCATCAGTCATCTCAATGAGCTTCTCGACAATAGTCTGGTCTTTGAGCTCAAGAGGGTTAACAAAGTCAGTGGCACCGAACTTCTCGGCCCACGCCTTCTTGTCAGGATTGACATCCACGACAATGATCTTGCCAGCCTTATTGATGACGGCACCCTGGACGACAGAGAGACCGACGCAGCCAGCACCAAAGACAGCAATGTTAGACCCCTCCTCAACGTTGGCAGTGACACGAGCAGCACCGTAGCCGGTGGTGATACCGCAGCCAAGCAGGCAAGTTCGGTCGAAAGGTGCGTCTTGCTCAATGGCAACGACCGAGATGTCGGCGACGACGGTGTACTGGGAGAAAGTAGAGGTACCCATGAAGTGGAGGAGATCCTTGCCCTTGCAACGGAATCGGGAGGTGCCGTCAGGCATCACACCCTTACCCTGGGTGGCTCGAATCTTGCCGCAAAGGTTGGTCTTGCCAGACTTGCAGAACTTGCACTCCTTGCATTCGGGGGTGCTATGAGAGAGGTGATGTTAGACAATGCTAGAGGAACTGGATATATGGAGATCCTACTAGAGAGCGACAACGTGGTCGCCGGGCTTAACACTGGTGACACCCTCACCAACGGACTCAACGATGCCAGCACCCTCGTGTCCAAGGACAATGGGGAAAGCACCCTCAGGATCCTTACCCGACAGAGTGTAGGCATCTTACTGGGTGTTAGCGATGGAGGCGATGGAAATTACTCAGAACACGTACCAGTGTGGCAGACACCAGTGTAGTAAATCTGGATACGGACCTCGTGGGCACGAGGAGGAAGGACCTCAATATCTTCGAGGCTAAGAGGCTTGCCGGCCTCCCAGGCGACGGCGGCCTTGCAAGTAATGGTCTGCTCATGGATGGTTAGCAGCAATCCTGAAATGATGACCTCAACACGAGCGGGGTAGCACCGCCAACGGAGGGGTAATCGTCTGGGCATTGGGACGTACCTGGCCAACAGTAGAAGCCATTGTGTCAAAACAAAAACTGAGACAAAACCAAGTGTAAAGGGAAAACAACTACGATAAAACTCAGTTGGTTGCTTGGATGATAGAGCAATGCACAATTCAACACAGGCGGTTACGTTTATGTAGGGACTTGGAGCTGCGAGGCCAGATTCCGATCCCCGAGCAGCTCCGGAAATCACCTTCCCCGCAATGGAGTTTGAAATCCACACTCACACGTCGGCTGTGATAGGCAGTAAAAGCCGATGAATTCACACGGCTTTAGCCTATTAGAGGACAGTATTACTTGTTGACTGGAGGGAAAATGCTATCTAATGCGGGGGTGTTGGCAGACCGGGTTGGCAGCCGGTGCAATTGGTACAGCCTTTGAGCGATGCAACCGCCCTGCTGTCAGAGACGCGGGGAAGCGATACTGGGACAGGGTAAAGGAAGAGGCTTTGAAGGGGCGAGGTGGGGACGGAGTTAGAAATAGTTCGGCACTTTGATTCGGAGGCGGTCCCGAGTGTACCGTGCTCCGACGTCTCCTAAAGGAGTCGATAATGATAGTTGATAAGATAACCATTATCTAAACTCCGATTCCTACCCAGTTATCCCCCTTGGCTGGGTAAGTTGTGGAATCTCTTGGACGAAAATGGACCAAATAGCGCATAAGAAGTGACTTGAATCCCATCACAATCCCGAACATCTCTGCGAGAAAAGGCCGTGATTGCGTTGACCTTACGCTATTCCCATTCCCACCTCTCCTGTGTTTGACCCACGCTTCGCTGATAATCTGGACAACGAGGTCCCAATGGCATCGGTGGGACTAAAACCACCGGTGAGTTCGGTCAGAACCCTTGAGTGTGGGCGAGGTGGGGTCTCGGTGAAAGGATCAAGGTGAGAGCCGGCTAAACACCGGATATGCGTTACCCTGAGCGATAGCTCCAAAAAATATCCCAAGCGCGTCGACAAAGAGCTGCATTGATCAAATTTACGACCAAACAATCATCACTCGTTGCGTCGCCCACGTCGTTCGTTACATGTGATATCTCCGCCTGGTATATCTGGATGAGTGGCGATTTCTATCATCGCCAACGCGCCACCTCAACCCGAAGTATTCGACGATAGGGAAGCTCTAGCTTCCATCCCAAGCCGCCATGGCTTTCAGATTCGTCGTGCCTGACTCTAGTCCACCAGCCAGCCCGGAACCCGCCACACCAAACAGGAACCATCCGCACGGCTCTGGGTTTTCATTCCTTGGCGATGAACCCTCAACGACTCCAGCTGGACCCCCTCCGTCCTCGGTCGCCTCTTTCACGCCTGCCGGCGCGCCAACTAATTCTTTTCTGGGAAGCTCGATAATGCACGGGGGGGATGATCCCAAGTCTTTCAACCTTGGCGCGACAGGTGGAAGCATATCGCAGAACCCTTTTGGCCGTACCAATACCTCGAACGCACCTCTTGGTCGTTCTATTCGAGGCAGAGGGCCGTCGGGTTTGAGCCGCCAGTTCAGTGCCACAGATGAGGAGGAAGAGGAGGATCAAGATGCGGAAGGGGAAGTTGAATTACCTCCACCACGAGGGAGTCTATTCGGAATCCAGCCTTCTTACAAATTCGATGCACAAGACGAAGACGAAGTCGAAATCATGCGATTCCTCGACCGAGACGTGGCTGGGCATGTGGAGGACGCCGAAGCAGAAGAATATCCTCAAGAATTTGAAAGAGGAGGCTCTGAAGAACCTGACATGTTTCTCAACATGCGTCACGATGATCGACCATATGGACAGCCGGTCATCGGAGACGAGTCGGATCTAATGATGCTCAACACACCTGCCGCAACTGATCGAGTCCGAAGAGAGGCTGAAGACATTTTTAAGCGATCATCCGCTCACTTTGGGACGAGTCTCCGGAAGCGAGGCTTCCATTTTGCGGCAATTGCAAAGGACCTATACACTCATCAGGAACCTGCTAGAGTTGTCGAGCCTGCGAATCTGATTTTGAAGACAGAGGATCTTGTATGCCGTCTCTACGAGGAAGGTGTCGGCATGGAAGATAATGCCGAAAAGATGGACAATTCGCTCGCCAGCATCACCTACCGACTGGTCCGCTTGTGGAACGACTATGTCGACGAGCTGCCCCAACCCGAGGGTGAAGACTTCGCGACCATTGGCCCTGGATCAGAGGCTGAGCCTTTTGAGAAAGCTTCCTACGTCGCTCAACTGATCCTTCGCATGCATCACACCCGCTTCGACAGCAACACCGATGACGAGAAGACCCCACCTTTACCCGAGATCCTATTTGACTGGATGCAAACAAGCCATAACTTATACCCTGACCAAGTGCGGGAGATTAGCAGGTATAAGCCTAGCCCAGCCTGCCATAGTCTGTTCTGGCAGACGGTTCGCTGTACCCTGCTCCGTGGAGATGTTGGCGGAGCCTCGCAGTTGTTAAAACATGCTGGGTGGGAGAATGTCCGTCGGGGTCCCCGCGGAGAGTTTGCCTATACCGGCAAAGCACTGGAAAATGTGAGGCGATTCACCATGGCTGTCTGTGATACCTTGGATAAGTGCCCGGGTACGCGGTCTGAATGGGATATCTGGAATAGCAGCTGGACTCTGTTTCGTATTCAGGCTCGTGGATCTTTGGATAGATTGACTCTTTTCGCTGAGGGCAAAGATCAGGGCCTAAGCGACTCCATGAACGACGAATTTTCACCCCAACCCGAGTCCTTGTCGACTCTGGCGAGGAAAGCATCCAGCCAGATTCCGTGGGATATTTACGAGAACTTGCAAACCATTTATGGCATCATCCTAGGCAACCACGAGGCCATTATGGAGGTGGCCCAGGATTGGTGTGAGGCAACTATTGGTCTCCTTGGCTGGTGGGACGATGGAAACCAGCGTCACAAGTCGCTCAAGATCTCTCATTCCCAGACTTTTTCAGCATCAGTGTCACGCTCGACAGGCACAGACGACTACTTTGAACGACTTGCGACGGCCTTCCATCTCGCCATTGAATCTGACCTGAACCCGAATGCCATGAATCCCGTCGAAGTTGCCATTGCTTCCGTCTTTGAAGGCAATGTTAATGCTATCTTAGGATTTCTCCGAGTTTGGTCTTTACCCGTAGCATGCACCGTGGCAGAGATCGCATCCTTGGGTAACTGGCTCCCTGCGACTGATGTACCTAATGCCTTACCTATGGACGCTCTGGACATGGATGACCTCGCGTTGTTGGGCGTATCTCAACCTGGGCCTGATGAATTGGAGGGTATCAAGGACACTACACTCGTTCTTTATGCTAGAGAGCTGGCTGGCATCGAACAACTATCACAAGAGCGCGATGGTTGGGAAATGGCAATTCACGTGCTCGGCCGGATGGATTCGCCAGAGAAGTCCGAACAGACTGTTGGCGAATTACTGCGAGATCTATTGGCTACACTCGATGAACATTCGAGCATTGTGGTGGACAAGATTTGGAGGATACTTAATGATCTTGGCATGATTAATTATGCTGAAGAGACTGCAGAGGTAAGAGTGCATTTGGTGAACACATATATATATTTTTTGGCACAAGCTAAGCTGATGCACGTAGACCTTTGCCGAGATCCTCTCCAAGGAGTCTCATCGGTACGGCGAAGCGCTGTGGTATTATGCGCTCTCTCACCGTCCGGACAGTGTACGTGCTGTTCTGAACCTTCTTATGTCATACTCCCTGGTTCAATCTACAGCATACCCACCAGAGAAAGATCTCGACGCAGACCTGAAGGATTTACTGCGGAAGCGAACTGAGACGCTGGAGAAACGTGCTAAGCAGGACTTGGAAGCGGCCCAACTCCTCGGTCGTATGCTTAGCGGCTACGCCACACTGCGCAAGTTTTACGACCTCCGGGATTCCTTGCAACCACAAGATGTTTCTTCTGCCAAAGCACTGAAGCTCAAGAAACAAGCAGCCTCTGCCTTGGTAGCAGTTATCGCCAGTTCCGACGACAATATTCGTGGAGGACTGTACGATGATACTCGTGATTCAGTTGTGAGCGAGGATTTCCTTCTGGCTCTATTAGCCGAGGCCACCGTATTTATCAACCAGTCACCCGTCGTGATTACATTGCAGCAGATTGATATTCTACTCAAAGCTATCGAAGATATTCAGACCGTGGGTGAACGTGTCTATTCGGCATGTTCCGACTTTTTTGAAGTGGTGCTTGGTTCTGGCCAGGGCCTCAAGGGGTCAACGCCATGGGACTTGATGCAAAAGTCGACGGGCTCGTTGAGTGGAAGCAGCTATGTGATGAGTGGCAGCTCCATGCTGGTCAACCACCTGCATAAGATGACGGCGGGCACAAAGGTGCAGAGGGGATGGGACTGGAGGAGTGGTTGGCTGGCGACGACCAAGGGAGAGGACGTGCTTCGAAAGCTGCGACTGGGCCTGAACAAGGATCTCGCAACGCTATGGCTGGAAGATGCTGATGGAGTCGCCTTGTTTTAAAGGACGGGAAACATGCTAGTGGGAAGGAATTGAGATGATGTAAGAGAGGAAATTGGAGTGACGAATGGGTCACTCTTGTGATAATATGAATGGACTGAGCGATCATTTGTGTACTTTTCTATATGATAAACAAACTCGGATTGGGAGGAGGGGTGCATATTCAGTGCGTTCCTTTTTGGAGCCAGGGATCACCTAGATAAATGGAAGCATCATGGATAAATAGGAGGTTATTCCCACATAATCGACTCTCCTGTTAGTTATAAGTGGCCTGTGTCCTTTTTTGTTTTGTTTGTCTCGGTACGAAGTGCTTCGAGTCGCATCTCAAATGATGCCATCCGCCTCCGCCTCCACCAGGCCGAGCACCGGCCAGTGCAGGCCCCACATCCCCAGATTTGTCGGTCAGACTCCAATCCAACATCGCCAAATTACAATTACCAAAAATTCCCCCCCCGAACTCGCCCCCACCAGAATTATCTTACACCAGGAAACGAACTTCCCTGGCTGTACGGAGTCATACTTCTACATTTTCGCGACTGTGACTGTGCACTGTCCAAAATGGCTTCAATGGAGTTGGCCAGTCGCTCAGGCGGCGCCATGACGGTGAGTTACCTTTGATTGCATATCTTAGGACTGCAATTGAGATATTCCTGCATTGAGAAGGCCTTGGACTGATCGGTGACTCTTAACCTCGGTATAGCAACTCTTACGACGCGCCGGCCCCAATGCCATTCGATCTGCTACTGCCCTCGCCGCCTCAAGAACCTCTCGAAGAGACTTCTCCACCGCCAAGCCGCTCCCTCCTACCTACGAGAAGCTCTACACCAAGTATACCGACGTCCGTCGCGTGCTCGGCAAGCAGCGTCTCACCCTCGCCGAGAAGATCCTCTACAGTCATCTCGACAACGTCGAGGAGTCGTTGCTCAGCAACACCAATAATGGCCGCGACATTCGAGGCAAGGCCAACCTGCGTCTCAACCCTGATCGCGTCAACATGCAGGATGCGTCGGCCCAGATGGCCCTTCTGCAGTTCATGTCGTGCAATCTCGCCCGGCCTGCCATTCCCGCCAGCATTCACTGTGATCACTTGATTGTCGGTTCTAAGGGTGCCGAAGATGACTTGTCGGCCGGCATTCAGACTAACAAGGAGGTTTTCGACTTTCTCGAGTCTGCTGCTCGCAAGTACGGCATGGACTTCTGGCCTCCTGGTGCCGGTATCATCCATCAGACTGTCCTCGAGAACTACGCCCTGCCTGGTCTGATGATGTTGGGAACCGACTCTCACAGCCCCAACGCTGGCGGTCTTAGCACAATTACCATTGGTGTTGGTGGTGCTGATGCCGTAGAGGCCCTGGTTGGTGCTCCTTGGGAGCTCAAGGCCCCCAAGATGCTTGGTGTTAAGCTGGTCGGTAAGCTGAACGACTGGGTCTCTCCCAAGGACGTTATCCTACGTCTGGCTGGTGAGCTTACCGTTCGTGGCGGAACTGGCTCCATCATTGAGTACTTTGGCCCTGGTGTCGATACCCTCAGTGCTACGGGCATGTCAACGATTTCCAATATGGGAGCCGAGGTCGGCGCCACCACTTCCATCTTCCCTTACACTGCGGCCTCAGCCAGATATCTTGATTCGACGCGCCGACCCCAGGCCAACGCCAACATTGCGGCCCTCGAGAACTTCGCTAGCAACAGCACTGACCCTGATGCTCAATGGCGTTTCAAGGCCGATGAGGGTGCCGAGTACGACCAGCTCATCACTATCGATCTGTCCACCCTTGAGCCCCATATCAATGGCCCCTTCACCCCTGATTTGGCTACCCCCTTATCCAAGTTCAAGGACGTTGTCAAGGACCAACAGTGGCCTGAAGTTCTCTCCGCTGGCCTCATCGGCAGCTGCACCAACAGTTCTTATGAGGATATGACTCGTGTCGAGAGTCTGCTCAAGGACGCCGCGGCCGCCGGCCTCAAGCCCAATGCTGACTTCTACATCACCCCTGGTAGCGAGCAGATCCGCGCTACTCTTGAGCGTGACGGCACCCTGGAGACATTTGAGAGTGCTGGTGGAATCGTTCTCTCCAACGCTTGCGGTCCTTGCATTGGCCAGTGGAAGCGACAGGACGGCGTTACCAAGGGCACCAGCAACGCCATTCTGACCTCATATAACCGTAACTTCCGTGGCCGAAATGATGGTAACCCTGATACCATGAATTTCCTCGCCTCGCCGGAGATTGTCACTGCCATGGCATTCGCTGGCTCCACCACCTTCAATCCGATTACTGACACCATCAAGACCCCCGATGGCAAGGACTTCAAATTCGCCGCTCCTCATGGTCTTGAAGGCCCCCAGACCCCCTTCGAGTCCGGCAACGCCTCTCTCAGTGTCCTGTCTCAGGCCCCCAACCCCGACGCCGAGATCGCCATCTCTCCTACCTCTGAGCGTCTGGCCTTGCTGGACCCCTTTGACTCCTTTCCCAATGCCGATCTCGAGGGCCTCCGCGTTCTCGTCAAGGTCACCGGAAAGTGCACCACCGACACCATCTCTGCCGCCGGCCCATGGCTCAAGTACAAGGGCCACCTGCCCAACATCTCAACAAACACCCTCAACACCGCTATCAACGCCGAAACGAATGAGGTCAACGTAGCCTACGACCTCGATGGCTCTAAGCACACCATCCCCGACCTCGGCGCCCTCTGGCGTGAGCGCGGCCAGGAATGGCTCGTTGTCGCTGAGCACAACTACGGCGAGGGATCTGCTCGTGAGCACGCTGCCCTCCAGCCCCGATACCTCGGCGCCCGTGTCGTCCTGACTAAGTCTTTTGCCCGTATCCACGAGACCAACCTCAAGAAGCAGGGTGTTGTGCCTCTGACCTTTGAGAACGAGGCCGACTACGACAAGATTGGCGCCGGCGACGAGGTCGCCACCGTCGGCTTGTACGAGATGCTCCAGAACGGCGGTAAGGGCGATGTCCAGCTCCGCGTGACCAAGTCTTCGGGCGAGGAGATTCTCATCCCTACTAAGCATGCTGTCACCAAGGACCAAGCTGGCTTCATCCTTGCCGGTAGTGCCTTGAACCTGCTGTCTAAGGGCGTGTAAGAGGCTCCTTTAGATTTGCCAGCGCAAAAAAAAAAAAAAAAAAAGGAGAAAGAGCATGGGAGGTTGAAAACACGACTAGAAGAGTATTTTCTTGTTGGTCAGTTGGATGCATTCTTGGTGTAGGTTTTGGGTGTTTTGTAGAAACGGTGGCGTCTGGGTGGGAAAAATGTCCGAGCGACAGATTGTTGTATATAGCAATGCCAGTTGTTCTGTTTGATTAAGCTTCACAATACTCGTTCGATATATCCTCAACGTGAGTCATGTTCCCCCCTTGATGGAGCTTGGCCAAATGCGACTGTTTCTGAATTTTAGGTTATAATGCTTTTATACTCGTCGTCTCAATCGACGCGACTGCAACGGCTCAACTTCATAGTATGTTGCCCCGCATTCGTTATGATAGATTCAGGGTTAATAACCCAGGAATTCTGGTTTAGAAGCCCGACTACACTGGATTACTAATGCAATGCTATTTCGGTTCGCAATGGCATATGTGATAGATAGCCCATTGATTACTCACCCTATGCATTTGAGCTGTCTACGACTCCTTTTATGAGATTCCTGCTTGAGCAACAATGTGATACAAATTACACTCCTAGACCCAATATCAGTTTTGACTTCTTTCGTATAACCCAACGCCGTTTTGATGCCCTGTGTGCCCTCCCAGAATATTCATTTTTCCACATAGCGCCCTGTATTAACCATATAAGATGCCAATCACGGTGCTAGATATCGCTCGCTGCGGTCTCTGCTAAATGCGCTTCTTCCCCTTGTCATTGACGTCCTGTACTTTTGGTTTGGAAAATATTCCTGTAAAACTGGTCTGTCTCCTCCGTCGTCATCTGTACGTGCTGTTCTCGCGGGGTCTTTTGTTCATTTCGCTGAATACGCCCCTCCCGCCGCTTCTTCTCTTCCTGTTGCTTCTTCTGCTTTTCAGCTTCGCGGAACCAGGCAACTGCCTTCATCCATGCTGGATTACCCCGAACATCCTCTGGGAGGTCTTCGTCATCGTGATCTGCCAAGAGCATAATTTTTGTGCGCATACGGGGTTGGGGTTCTCGGCGAGGAGGAATATCCCCCGCTTCCAGAGCTTGTTGACGCTCCTTCTCACGTGCAGCCTCTTGAGCCTCTAAGTAGCGTCGTCTGTCGTGGCATTTCCCGAGCCATTCTTTTCGTCCTCCACGGTTATTGATCTCTTTTGATTTCTTCTGATACCATCGTTCCGACCGCCTATGCGGTCTATGGATAGCTGGATTTACATGTAAAAAGAGTGGTTCGCGTTGGTCTGGAAGTGACCTCTTTTTATGAGACTGGGCCGGAACAGTGGCACCATTGGGAGGTTGCAGTTTAGACTGCCGATATATCATGGCATCAAATGCGTCCGAGTCAAAATTGGCCTTTCTCTCCGTAGCGAGCGTGATGTGGAGAGGTACAGTTCGAGGATTATTATCTTGTGGACAGTTACTTTCGCCAGCTAGTTGAGCTGCACGGCTCTCTTGGAACGTCGCTGCAGTGTCGGGTGGCTCGAAGCTCATTGGCACCGATTCATCATCTGATTCCGCCGCAGGCGGAGCCACATCAGAGTTCTCGGGTTCTGGCTCCGAGGACTCTTCAAATACAGCAAATTTCCTGCGTCTTGACCGTGCATATGGGTGAAAGTCCTCACTCTCTATGTTGCTCTCAACGTCAGCGGCCCTGCCAGATTCTGAAGACTCGTCAGACGAGATGATGTGTATGATTTGTGGGGGGTGTTCAGCAGCCTCATGTATTTCGTGTCGTCTGATCGGGTCGGGATACTCAACATGACTAGGCGACAACGGAGGAACCGAACTTGAGCTATTCGTCGACGGGTTCACTCTTATCACCGCAACAGCATCTTCGTTTGATTCAAATGGCTCCTGGTTTTTATCAGAGGGACTCTGCAAACTGCAAGGTGTGGTCCGGGAAGAACCCACGCCTTCAAGGTCCTCTCCTCCCTGTTCTGGACTCCAAGGTGGTTGGACTGAGGTGTCTTCTGAAGAATCCGCCACCGGTTGAAATGAATGAGAGAGGGATACCACTTGGATATCCTCTGATGACCTGCGGTTTTCAATCTCGGAGGCTACTAGTGGTTTTGGCCCCTTGACGTTGTTCGGGTTGGTGTCGTTGGGTAGACCCTCGATTTGGGTCTTCGATGCATCAAGCTGAGCCGCAGGCTCAAGAATTATCTGCACTTCCTCGTTTCGAGATTCTTGGGCTGGGGTGGAAGCTGAGTCTACTCGAGGCTCGTGTAACCTGCTGCCTTTTAAGCCCCCATGTGGATTTGGTGTTGGTTGAGATTTTAGCGGGGTACGTTGTGACGACCAGGGCACTCGCAGCCGGTTGTGACCTCTTTTAGCTACAACATGAGTTTTTGAAAATTTGGTAATTCTAGGCAATTCGCTGGTCGATGGGGTTTTTTGACTAGGCCCCGGGGGTTCGGTCTTCAAGGAGATAGGGAAGGGCGACTTAAGCATTGCCTTGGGATCAATATCGGGCGCAGTGCGCGGTTGGCCATCGGGTGACAGGCCATCATCCTGAGCCATGTCTGCTGTGGGTATGAAGATGGAAACCCGTAATGTAAAGGGCTATCGAAGACCCATAATATTTCAAGTTCCCATGCAGGAGCCGGCTGGCTGAAAGGAGGGATCCTGAGTATGAAATGCACTCAAGGTTGACTGAGGGCATTGACTAGAATGACGCTGAACAGTTAGCTGTAAGAGGAAAAAAAAAAACCTGATGATAGTTCATGAGTATGTGTGCTGATATAAATCAGGACGTCGACGTCAGATCTTTTCAGTTTGAATTGGCCATCAAGCTAGGCACCTCAGTGGTTACACCAGCGTTACTCTGATCCGCAGCAGACATGAATCTGCTGTTCATCGCGGCCTTTGGTCAAGATCCGTGGAGGCAACGAGGAAAAGGACTCCATTTTGCGACAACAAAGATGGTGATGTTCTCATTCCCAAACACTCTTTAAACACGGGGAAAATTGCGAAAAGAGAACGTAAACTTGGCAACGAGATAAGTAGGCATGCTAGCAGAGTAACCGTGCCCAGGAGGGATCAGAGTAGGCGCAGCATGACCAGAGGGTTCCGTTCAGTCAGACCTTTTACCATAGGCATCATTCGACGATACGTGCGGGGGTGCATGCTTGGTTGAGGAAGCAAGAGAAAGAGATTTATCACTTACCGAGAGGCTGAGCCGCGCCTAACAAGCTAGGAGTTGAGATTGGGGTGGTCCAGGTCCAGATACGAGTTACAAGACCAGGCTGATTTTGGTTATGGTTGGTGCGCTCAAACAAAGCTTGAGAGACCTTGATTGAGCTGGTCGGCTCACGGGCCTCGGTTGGGACTGACTGAGGTCGGACGCGAGAAAGGAAGGGCGCAAGTACTGATAGTCATGTATCCGCTGCTCTTTGGGAACACACGTTGATGAAAGGAAAAAAGATCCATGGTAAGGCTGGAATGTAGTCGGCGTTCTTTTTGTTGGCTGCGGCCCGTTGACAGCTGGCTGATGTTTGGCGAAGGCGATTGGCCGAAGCGCGTGACCTACAGCGCTTACTGAGGAAGGTAGGCCTGAGGGCACGCAATTAAATAGATGCACGCTACTTATACAGTACAGTACAGTGCAGGAACGCGAGATGCACCACTCTGGGCTTAACTGTCCCCCACTAAAGCTACCCTCCGGGACAGGAATAACAGCTGTGCCGGGTGCACTGCCATTCTGCTTAGCACAGTGCTGGTTTGGCTGCCGACGTAACGGGTGTTTTAGCGCGGGGGAGCTTTGGCGATAGCAATCACCACGTTGCGATGACGATTTGTTGTCAGTGTCGTCAACTCCAACATTCCAGATTGTCTTACCAAGCACTACTTTAGCTTGTGGGCGGCTTCTTTTATTCCCTGTCTTTGGAGGCCGCTTGTTCTTTTGCGACACCGCCATGGACTTTCTCAAATCTGCCGTGGCTTCGGCCATGGCCAAAGGTCCTCCGTTTCCCTACAGCTTTGGCGATATTGTCGACATTGACGAGTCGATATGGACTCTGTATAACGGTATTAAAAGGGTAAGTTCATGCGCCCGAGAGCAATGTCTTCAAGTTTGCTTACGGCGTTGTCATTGCAGGAAGACGGCTCTAACTGCAGTATTTTCTCCTTCGACATCACGGCGAACCGATCCCAACTTCCCCTGGCTAAGAACGCCCTGAAGAAGTTACGAACCCTGCGGCATCCCGGCGTGATCAAAGTCCTTGATGCGGTTGAGGTAAAATCTAACGCTTCTCCGAGAAACGCGTGAACCGTGCACTAATCGTGGCTTGCAGACGGAAACCTACATCTACATTGCGACCGAACGAGTGGTGCCTCTGAGATGGCATGTTCGAAGAAAGAGCCTTAGTCCAGAAACGATCAAATGGGGTATTCATAGTATCGCGGTAGGACATCTCGAAGCCGTGTCCAGGGTTATTATGAAGGGCTGACCGAAGCCTCAGCGCACCGTCAAGTTCATCAATGAAGACGCTTCCTCTATACACGGTAGTCTCAAGGTCGGATCGGTTTATACATCAGAAAGCGGAGAATGGAAATTAGGAGGCTTTGACGTTTTGAGTAGCGTCAAGGACGATGAATCAATCATCTACGTCAGTAAACTCTGGTTATACGATGATCACGGGCTAATCGGAATGCTAGACATACGGCAGCATAGTTCCAGACGCTGGACGATATGCTCCTCCTGAATTGGCTCGGGGTGGATGGGATGTCATAAAAAAGAACCCTCATTTAGCTGTGGACGCATTCAATCTTGGCGTTCTGCTGTTCGAAGTGTTCAATGGTGACTATCACGGAGCAGACCAAGCAGGGCAGACGAAGAATATCCCACCGACGATGCATTCGAGCTACAAGCGCCTCTGCAATGCTAACCCAAAGGCTCGAATTACCACGGGAAACTTTCTTGATCAAGGCAATAGGGCAGGATCCTTCTTTGATAGTCCCCTCATCAAGTTGACAGAAGGCATTGACAACCTCGACATCAAGTCCGCCGAGGAGAAAGAGGAGTTTTTAACGTGAGTTGCCTGTTAAATTGTTAGCTCGTGCCAGTGATTGACAATTCGATAGTGGCTTAGATCAACTTAGTGATGACTTCCCTGAAGAGTTTTTCAAGATGAAAGTCATGCCCGAGTTGATGAAGTCGGCCGAGTTTGGTGGTGGAGGCCCAAAGGCAGTTGGTGTAGTCCTCAAAATTTCTACCAAACTCAGCAATGAAGATTTCGATTCCAAGGTCGCCCCGTTTGTAGTCCGGATGTTTGGAAACCCTGATCGGGCTATTCGAGTATGTCTCTTGGACAGCCTTCATCTCATGATCGATCGACTTCCCCAGAAGATTGTTAATGACAAGATCTTCCCACTACTAGTATTGAACCCATTCCCGAATCGACTGATCCTCAGCTTACATTGAAATAGTCGACCGGGTTCACAGATGTGGCGCCCGTTGTTCGAGAGCAAACATTGAAGTCGGTTCTTATTATCATCACCAAACTCTCAGATCGAACGATAAACGGCGATTTGTTGAAGCAGCTTGCTAAAACTGCCAATGATGAGCAGGCAGGAATTCGAACAAACACTACGATTTGTCTTGGAAAGATTGCTAAGAATTTGGGGACCTCGTCGCGATCCAAGGTTCTTATTGCTGCTTTCACTCGTTCACTCAGGGATCCCTTCGTCCACGCTAGAAATGCTGCCCTAATGGCCTTGGGTGCTACTGCAGAGTATTTCACGGAGGAGGATAGCGCGTGCAGAATTTTGCCCGTCGTTACACCTCTATTGATTGACAAGGAGAAGATCATTCGCGAGGCTGCCAACCGAGCCGCGGATGTCTATCTTCAAAAAATTAGAAAGGCTGCTGCATCCATGCCGGACTCCGCTCTCCCTCCTCCCCAGGCATCTGATGGATCTACCCCTCGAATGGGCACCCCTCAGCCTACAGAGAATGCTGGGTGGACGGGATGGGCAATCTCTTCATTTACCAACAAACTCTCTGCTGCGGCGGGCGAAATGCAAACAACATCAAATTCTAGCGCTGTGCCACCTAAACCGGTGACGTCTCCCGGCTTGGAGCCTAAGAAACCGGCAACATCCTCAGCCTCGAATCTTCACCGCCAGGCCATGAAGTCGCCACCACCTACCGTCTCACGGCAATCTTCGTCAAGCGCAGTGGCGGAATCGTTTTGGCCGGCAGATGATGGCGATGACGGTGTGGATTCTTGGGGCGATATGGGTGATGATGATGGTTTCGGTACACCAGCCAAAGAGGAGTCAAAGAAGCCTGCAACTGCCTCAGCCACGCCCTTTGAGGACGAAGAACCCGATTTTGCAGGATGGCTGGCTGCTCAATCCCAAAAGAAATCCGGGGCGAAAGCTCTTCCAAAGGGCTTGTCGAAGTCCTCTGCGGCGAAGAAGCCGCTTGCCAAACCTGCCGCTAAGCCAGTTATCGCTAAGAAGCTCGATATGAAACCTAAACAGACGGAAGAAGACGACGGCTGGGGTGATGGCTGGTAATGACTCGTTTGAGATATCCTCCTGAATAGAAGAAAAGGAAATAAAAATCCACAATCGCGTGTGTGTTGACATAATGTAGCTGGCGCTGCATGGAGTTTATGTCAGGATATCATAAGCCTGATGATAGATAGGACTACTCTCCGTCCCTTGAATAGCTAGTCTAATAAACATACAATTCACTCAAAGAGATCTTGGTTTCTATTTTTCTCTTTCTCTCGGCAACGATTGATTTACTGTGAAACTAAGAAACCCTTTATTGAATAACGAACGTTTTTCATATTTCTCCATCTTAATAGAGAGCTTAATAAGGGGTGGGGAAATTCACTCACCTCAAACTTCCCCACTCTCACCAAGGTGAAAGCTCGGTGAAGAACAGCATGTTCTTCGTTCCCACCTTAGTTTTTTTTCTCCAACCCTAGCAACCAAACTCCCACCCCTTCCTGCACAAACACTTCTCACCAATCCTACCAAATTCCCTCTTTCGCCCACCAAAACCACACACAAACGCCCGTTATGGCCCAAGGCGCCATAAAGAAAGCTGGGCGCGTCGCCCCCGCCAAAGTAACACACTCGAAGCGTCAGGCCTCCAAGGTGGCCAAGCCGAAAAAGACAAAGGCCAGCGTCGACAAGGTGCACAAAAAATTTACGAGTGGCATGGTCGCCCGCACTGAGGCCATGCTGGGCGAGCGCGCGGGACATCTCGAGCTTATCGGCCAGGGCAAGAAGGGCAAGGATAAGAAGGCTACCTTCAGGGGCGGATCTAAGAAGTTTGGTTAGAGACTTGGTCGACTCATTTACTGCTTCGGAGAGGGTTGTCTTATGGCGTTACGGGCGGATTTGTTCCAGAGGAAAAGTGTTTTGTTTCATCTATGGGTTTTGGAATTTCCTGGCGTCGGATTAAAATATACGGGCGATACATATACTCATCACGACGGATGCATGCCGACGAAGCAATCTTCGAACACTCGATCCTCCTCCTAATCAATGGCATCTTGATACCCTACCACCCAACACCACCACACCTTAGTCTTGTCAACTGACGATGTCAAATTTTTTGCCCTCCGCGACATGAGCCAAGATGGAGGTTACAACTCTATAATCACGCTCAACATCCACCATCCATGTTGACACCGCCATCCGCACTGCTTTTTCGCCCTTCCACCTGGTACCGCTGACGTACATCTGCCTCGTCTCGTTGATTCTCTCCACCAACACCTCGTTCAAGGCAGGATCTACTACTCGGAACAGCACAATCATAAAGATCTCGTCCAAGCTGGAATTTTCGTCGGGTAGAAGCTCGTAATGCACCGAGGTACGCAGAAACGCGGCTACCCTGCGGGATAGCTCAACCATGTTGGCCAGTAGGCTCGCGAACCCAGGGCGACCCTCGCTCATAAGCACAGCGTATGCGGGTAGGGCTCGGAAGCGGCGCGAGTTCTCGATTCCGATGTTGAGCGGAGAGGGAATGGTGGCTTGGGAGCCAGAGGAGAGGTAGGCGGCGTTTGGGTTGGTGAAGATGGACTCTAGAGTACGATGGGATCGGGTGAAGAACATACCGCAATCATAAGGCTGGCGAGAGAGTTTAGAAGAAAATATAGGATTATAGAATCGATGGGTGCTTACCACGTTGAGAAGCTTGTGTCCATCCACAGTGATACTATCGGCAAGTTCAAGGCCTCCAACTCGTTCTTGAAGTAGCTTGTACTCGTCCTTTTGATCCAGAGCACGGGCGAAGATACCAAAGGCTAATACTTGTCAGTATCACTGAAGTGAGAAACAGAGGAGTGCTCAGACTCACCACCATCGACATGAATCCAGGCTCCGTATTTATCCGCCAGCTCTCTGATCTTCTTCATCTCATCGATGCCCGTCGTGGAGAAGCGGCCAGTATTCACTTCACCCGCGCTAATGGCGATGATGCTTGCTGCGGAAGAAAGCATCAGGTGATGCTCCAATGCTTGGATGTCCAATCTCCACGGCTCTTCCTTGCTCAACGATATCTCCTTGACGGAGCTTCTGCCGAATCCAACGACACTGGCCGCCTTGGAGAGAGAACTGTGGCCGGAGCTTGTCAGGACCTGAAAATGAGTAATGCCCGCCTTTAAGCATGCTCCCAATACGCCTAAATCTCCTACGGACTCTCCGTTTTCGAGCCTCTTCCCTACAACCTCTTCTCTTCCGCATGCGAGACCTAAAATGTTGCTTGAAGTTGCGCCTGTGGTGAAAGTCCGACCTCTCCAGGACTGTTCGTCTCCGAGCTTGAGTAAGTTCAACATCATGACCAAGGTGCGGTCCTCAACCGTCGTGGAGATGGATTGCTCGGGGAGATGGACTTGGACGTTCTGATCTGTCATTGAAACGATATTGTCCGCCCACTCAGCAATAGGAAGCACACCGCCCGTTACGAACCCATAGTACCGAGAGGACCGTTTTTGTCCGCTCAGCGCTGGGAAGATGTCTTTAGCAATGTGCACCAGCGTGGCTTCGTCGGTGGCCCCAGTCATGTACTCGACGTCCCGGGGATCTGAGAGAGAGGCAAGAGCACGCTTGATAGCATCGCTCTCCGGCAGCGTGGGAATATTCTCGGCCTGGCGACCACGGCGCTGGTCCAACAAGCGCCGTTGAAGGTCGTAGCTGAAGATGTCGTGGTTAGACGGGTCGCTCATTGTTAATACTTAATAATACTTGTAACTCATAGAAGATGAATAAATGGATGAGTCTACTAGAATAAGCGGAAACCCAGGGGCTTTGGGTTGAATTTATGTCTACGCTGAATGCGCTGGACCTTCTCACTTTGACCAAGTCTGAATTGATCTCATCATGTAAGTGGGACGGTGGTTGGAGAAAGGATCGCATTATGCCGCCCCACTTGACGATGAAATGGCAGGTGTTTGCGAAGCTAATTAATACTCCATGATCTGTGCTGTCGGTGGAGATTCAGATGGCTGCCATTCATGACACGCGGTACTGGATAATACGGATTGGTTACTATCTCCAACACATACAAGATTTCAAATAAGCCTTGTTCAACTGCTCTCTTACTTCTTCTGTGCCCCTTTTCGCCTTGGCAAGACGTCGTCATGCTATCGACCAGCGGTCTCAGGTCAGCCCCCATATTCAACATGTCAAGAACGCTAGCACTTGAAGATGTATCAAAAGGGGAGTTGATAAAAGTGATTTATTTATACAATAAGTTGCTGCCCAAGTGTGGTGCTCTTGTCAGCGAAGCAGAGCTATTGAACAAGAAACAGACCGTTTCGCTAACAATCTAGCTCAGCATCCAACATTGGAGCGGGCACTGTCACACAGAAAAGCCAAGTCAGCCCAAATCAATCCCCCCCTTTCTTTCTCGTACATTTCCGATATCATTTGCGCCGTGCAAAAGCCCATGAGAACCATCCCGTTTCCGTCCTTCTATACCCAGAGAACTCTCTTAGAATTCGGGGCCAGCATAACAGTACTCCCTACCGCGAAGTCGCGACCACCGTCTACAGCTTGGCACTCTCACCCACGGTACCAATCTTGAGATCAGCGCCGTACTTCTTCAGGACATTTTCGTTGTGGTATTTCCAGAAGGCCTTGGTGGCATCCTTGCCGGAGAAGCGCTTGAGGATTTTGGCGCCACCGGGGTGCTCCTCGAGGAATTCTGTGGATGATGTCAGCAACCAGGTCACGCTCGCCACTTAACCACATCTCTAGATGCAACCTCTGCGCTCGGAAGCAACAGAATTGCGGACAGATAATGCGACAACTTCTAAAGGAAAAGAAGGGGAACACGCCAGAACGTACTCGTCACATCGTAGACATTGCTCTCAACGATAAGCCAGAAGCCGTCGGCCTCGCTCTTGTGCTTCCCCACCTCGGCGGTTGTGTACTGTCCGGACATGGCGACGGTTGAAGCAGGTAGGTCGCTGAAGTTGAACTGAGGAAGAGTAACTGTGGTACCGGTAGTTGGTCGAACGGAATCGAGTTTGCAAGGACTAAAAGGGATGGATGGTGGGGAGTGGGAGGTTGTTTAAATAAAGTCTCCCTCCGAGGCTCACATGGGTAATTATTAACGGCTTCCCTTTAAAAACCTGGGAACTGGAACCATGGAACTGGGTGGTGGGGGGAGACTTGCCTCGGCACGAGCTTCGTTACCGGCGCGCGCGGTGCATACGTACCTTGTAGTGCGACCCGATTGGGAAATAGCGAGGCTAATGGCAGAGGATCTGGCGACAGAGCGGGCTCAGCGGGTTTTGGGGGGCAACCCTCGCGCTAAAGGACCCCGATGTAGTGCCCCACGGGGAACGATTACAGCGTATCACAGCGAGAGGATTGCTAACTGGCCGTTGCGAAACAACGCGGTTCAATCATCTGTACGAAGTAGTTCCTTCGGAAGTCTGATCACTCTATACATTAAAAATATTCCCGGGGCTTGAGATACCCTTACACCTATTTGAGTGAAGCTTCTCCCGGCTAAAATATTGTGAAACAGGACCACTCATCTATCGATTGGGACGTAGCGGTCCTCAAATAGTATTTAGGCTTTAATTCAATCCGTAGGTAATATGAAGTTGGCTAAGGTTCGGCTTTCCATACGAAAGGATGGATCCTGGGTCGATATGAGTAGTAGTAGCCTGATCTGTACGTTGAGTTGAGTTGACTCTAGTTTATAATAGTTCCAGGGTTTCTTCTATCTTCAATTTGAACCTTTGTGTTATGCAAGAGATAGGATTTCGTAAAGTGCTGGAAAGAAAGCGTTTGGTGTTGCGCTTACGGGAGTTAGTGATGCCTGAAATAGCGGTCAACCCGACTAGGTGGATTTCAAGAGCGAACAAAAGTCAATCCAGATCACCATCACAACCTAGCTTGTCGCAAGCAATCCTTACTAGGTTCCGCCTGTACCTGTACCAGATAGAAGCACAGGGGAGTTTCGCCTCACAATCCTAAGATGAGTAGAACATCGTTTCATGGTCCGATCGATGGACATAATGTCTTTGCTAGTAACAATGTCTCCGGCGGAACCGTCAACAATCAGCTGCTGCCAGGTGTGTCCTGATAGCCCCTCCCGCCATAGCCTAGCCTGCGTTTTATTGCACTACATAAGAGCGACCCGACACGCCGCCAAATCCATCATCGAGCATCGTGCCTTTCTGCCGTGACCCAAACTTCGTTTCACGCGGTGATGTCCTCGAAAAAATCCATCACCTATGCTCCAAGCCTGCAGGACGCGTGGCCCTCGTAGGTCTTGGAGGAGTTGGGTAAACCACATGCTATCAGACTCAAGAGTTGTGCTGACGGAAAGGCAAGAAGTCACAGCTTGCGATTGAATTTGCTCATCTGCTGAAAGACCGAAATGCGACCGGACGAGACCAGGGATGGATTTTCTGGGTTCACGCCGGCACTGCGACACGAATCGAAAAAGCTTTCAAGTCTATTGCAGATGCTACGAAAATCCCTAGTCGGAACCAGCCAAATGCCGATATAATGCGGCTAGTCTATTGTTTGCTCAGCAATGAAACCTGGGGAAGGTGGTGTATGATACTGGATAGCGCTGACGATCATGATGTGCTGTTCGGCACGAAGGGGAATGCTCAAGATAGGCAGTCATTAGCGGCATATCTTCCACAAAGTCGGAACGGATCTATCCTCATTACCACGCGTAATAAGGATGTAGCCTACAGGTTGACTGGTAACCATCAAGCGATGATTGAAGTCGGCCCAATGATGGAGCCAGATGCCTTAAAGCTCCTTGAAAACAGACTAGGACCTCTGCCAGATGCAAGCATTGCAACGCATCTGGTACGAGCCCTTGACTTTATCCCACTGGCCATCAGCCAAGCGGCGGCCTATATACACTCGCAGGCGCCAAGGACTTCACTCAAGAGGTACTTAGCTGAGTTTCAAGAGAGCGAGGGTAAGAGAATGAAGCTTCTTGACCATGATATTGGCGACCTACGATGAGATGGAGGAGCTACAAATGCAATTCTTACAACCTGGCAGCTATAGTTTGACTACGTCCGCTCTCAGAGGCCTCCTGCGGCAGATCTTCTCTCGCTTATGAGCTTCTTTAATCGACAAAGCATCCCTGACTGGCTCCTAAAGTCCTCCAAAAGCACAACTAGGACAACACAAGCAAGGACAGATGAGGAAACAGATTTCGAGTCGAATGGCAAGTTCAGCGAGATAGAGAGCGGATTCGAAGATGATGTGACAATACTTAGAGATTATTGTCTGATTACTGTTGCCGAGGGAGGAGATATCTTTGAGATGCACGGTCTGGTTCAGCTATCAACAAGACAGTGGCTTAAAGCTCGTGATCTTCAGGAGGCTTTCAAGGAGCAATACATTTCGCTAATGGCTAAATGGTTCCCAGCTGAAGATTATGAAAACTGGAAAACTTGCCAGACACTCTTTCCGCACGTTGAAGCAGCAGCTGAATATCGTCTAAAGAACGACAATATAAAGAAGAATTGGGCAGGTCTTTTGCGCAACGGAGGACAGTAACGGAGGACAGTATGCCTTATCGCAAGGTATGTATGATATTGCAGAAAGTATGTGTTACCAGGCGAAAAGAACATATGAAAAGCAGCTAGGGAGTGAAGATGAGGCAACTCTTGCAAGTATATCACTTCCTGCATCGACATACAGGAAGCAGGGTCGATGGGATGAGGCAGAGAAGCTGTTTGTGGATATAATGGAGGCTTATAAGAGCAAGTTAGGACACGGCCATCATCACACCATAAACATTATGGCCCATCTTGCATCAACATACTGGAGGCAGGGCCGATGGGATTAGGCAGAGAAGCTAAATGCAAAGGTATTGAAGATGCGCAAGAGCAAGCTAGGACCTGATCATCCTAATACTCTTGATAGTATAAGCTACCTTGCATTAATATATAGGAAACAGCGCCGATGGAATGAAGCAGAGAAGCTGTTGATGGAGGTAATAGGGACTTGCAAGAGCAAGTTGGGATCTGATCATCGTAGAACTCTAAGCAATATAGGCAGGCTTGCATTAGTATATAGGAGACAGGGCCAATGGGATGAGGCAGAGAAGCTAGGTGTGGAGGTAATGGAGGCTTGCAAGAGCAGATTGGGACCTGATTATCCTGATGCCTTAATTAGTATGGCTCATCTTGTATTGATATATAGGACGCAGGGCCGATAGGATGAGGCAGAGAAGTTAGAAGTGGAGTCATGGAAACTCGCAAGAGCAAGTTGGGACCTGATCATCCCGATACCCTAGCCAGTATGGCTAGGGTTGCATCGATCCATAGGAAACGGGCCCCGCCTACCTGAGTGTTAACGCTGTTTATATAGAAGTGGAGGCTCTTTTGTCTAGATACCAAGATTTCCCTCTCTCCCTCCCTCTTGTTATACAACCCCTTCCCAGCTCTAATCATTCAATAAATCCAAGATTCTATCTGTGTTCATTGTCTCTCATATTCTACAACCATGACCATGTCCATAGTCTTTGACAGTATACGCCACGAGGCTTCTTGAAGCTGAATTCAATCACGCATGGACAGGTACGTCGATCGAACCTCTCCTCATGGCCATACGGAATCGATCCGCAAACGCCCTCGTTCCTTTACAATCGCTCCGCACCCTCTTCTCCATCGCCTCTGGCATCCACTCGTTAATCTTGGCAATCCGGTGCTCATTCTGAATAAACGTATTAGTCCACAACCTTCCCGTTATTATTCGTCAATGTCTTACCGAAGGATGCGTGCTTAGTATTTCAGGAACCTCCTCACCACCCGTCTTCTGAATCGCCTCCATCCGCTGCCAGAACCCAACTGCCTGCCTTGGGTCATAGCAAGCCTCTGCCATCATCATCAAGCCGATATAGTCTGCCTCGCTCTCCTGCTTCCGGCCCATAGGCAAGTAGAACAGCAAGTCCTGGAGGTAGAATCCTCCCACGAAACTCCATATGCCGAAGAGTGCTAGGCCCGGTAGTGCGCCGGCCAGGAAAAACAGACTTCCGGCCGTGAGATTGCCTACCCATGCCGCGGATAGGCGCTCTGCGGCATGTGATGCTGTGTTATGTGCGATTTCGTGGCCTAGCACCGCGGCGAGGGCGTCTTCATTTCGGCAGACGTTGAGTATGCCGCTGTGGACAAAAACCTTACCTCCAGGGAGGACGAAGGCATTAGCCGTGCCTAGTAACCCAGACGTGTTAGTCTTGTCCGATCCAAGTAAATCTTGCAAAGAAAGAAAAAGAAAGAAAGGGGAAAAAAAAAAAAAAAAAAATACCTACGGTTATCTGCAATCACGAAAATCTCCCAATTGAGATCCGACATCCCGCTCACAGGGATCAGCCTCTTCATAACCCTCTTTACTATCATCTTTCTGGGATCCCAGTCCGACAAAAAGTGACCACCCTGCTCCTTGACCTGCTCAATGATCTGCCCAGCTGCCTTGGAATGTGCGCGCGCAACCATGGCGTCGGAAAGGAAATTAAACCGCCGCCGACCTGTCACGGGCACCGTCTGTGAGTTATACAGGTAGAAGCCCACAGCGGCAAGGACGGTGCCGACGACGAAGAGCTTCGAGTTGCGGCTGGAGCCGGTGGTTTGGAAGCGTCGGGCGGCGCGATTGGAGACGAGGGGTTTGGCATTGCGGAGGCGTTCGTAGGGGTCTTTGGGCTCTTGTTGCGGATATTGGTTGAGGCGTGGCCGAGTATACGATAGGAAACGGGCGCGGCATCGAAGGGTGGCAGAGGAAGCGCCTATAAGATGAAGGCACACATTTGGACGGGCTATGCCCATCAGCACTGGCCGCACGAGTAGACGAGATGGGGGCATGGTAAGCGAAAGGCCCCCAATGGGCCGCAAGAAACACCTTAGAAGTGGCAGAGGATGAAAGACTTCGGAGGGAGTTCGGAGAGGGAGGGGTCGGAGGTATCACCAAGTCCGGGGGCCTAATGCGGCTGTGGGTGTTGTTAGTTTTGCCGTCGCAAGCTCGGTCTAGGTTCCTGCGGGCCATGTTCGGCCCCTTGTTGCGTCATGGTCCGGGCTGACCTAATTGAAGCCACAGCCACAGCCCTATACGAAGTACGGAGATGAGGTACTACAGGCCGTCCAGCCATCCTTCATCAGGTGGCCTTGTACGGAGATAAGAAGAAGAAGAAAAAGAAGAAGAAAAAAGATAAACTGTTAGACTTCGGGTGATACATTAGGTGGTAGTCCCTGAATCGTTTCAAACACAGCATGCCTGGTTCATCCTCAGCTCTGATCCGCTTGAGGCGCCCTTTTCTCTACCATCACCACCGCAATAAAGCACCCAGCATGGTGCAATCGCCCGAGACATGACTATGCATGCCAATATCGAGATCTAGTTATAGCTCTCTTCCTCCATGTCACCGTGTTCCCACCAAGACAGGCTATTCACTTCGGAAGTCTCGGGAGACTCTTACCGTGAGCATAGCCCTGCCCCCCTCCCCCACTGCCTCACACCATCACCAACTCATTCTTTGCCCTGAAATGCAACTCCTGCTTGCTATCACCGTCAGCCACTAAAATGTTAGCCTTCGATCATCGTATTAGCCAAAGACTAGCTCCCATCTCACCCACTCATAAAATGTCTCACGCTGAAAAAAGAAATAAAACTGCATACTCGGACAATTTGTGAAGCGAGGCCAGTCAGACTTGTACCACACCATTACCCTCCTTCGTGAAGGATCCAGGCTTTGCATTGATTAGCTGTCAGCTGTTAGCAGACCTTCATAGAAATCTCGAAGTGTTTGTAATCAACTGGCAAGTCATCTGCCGTCAGCTGGCAGACAGCGATCACTTATCATCGGGAATCTCACCCGAGCTTCGGAGAGATAACTACCAAACGCCCAGGATGAACTTCTTTCTTCCTTCCATCTCACCTCCATTTCTTCCCCTGGAACGAGTACGGATAAAAACTAAAACTCCAAATTTTGGTCATCTTCGTCTAATATCTAGACCCTTCTATTAATCTTCTTGGATCTCGAGGCATCATGGTTCAAATCTCCATCAAGCAGACTGCCCTGGGCAATCTCAGACCTACGTTTACTCCCTCCTCTGACCCCGAGTCCGCTCAAACTGAAGCTCTCATCAAAGCTCTTTGTCTCTTCCCACACATCGAGGGTGGTTATTTCAGCCAAACTGACGCATCTCCAACGACTATCCCCTCTCCTTATCCTTTGAAGCCCCTCTCTGAGGAAACCATCTCGCTCGCCGGCGAGACTCGTCCTGGCTTCGATGCCGCCCTCCGCCGCTTATCGACTACTATTTTCTACCTCCTCACTCATCGCCGCCCTCTCGGCCGCTTCCACCGCAACCGTAGTCGCATCATCCACACGTTGCATCGTGGTCGTGGTCGCTATGTCCTTCTGCACCCAGATGGCCGCGTTGAAACCTTCGTGGTCGGTCACAATGTTGAAAAGGGCGAACGCCTGCAGTGGGTTGTCGAGGGTGGTATTTGGAAGGCCAGCTACCTTCTCGACAATGAGAATGGTGACGAAACTGAGGAGCCTGAGGGCCTTCTCATTTCCGAGACTGTTGTTCCTGGCTTCGAGTTCGCCGACCATGAGTTCCTATCCGAGCACCGCCTTGCCGAATTGCTTCCCAAGAGCCAGGCCGATATTATCTCGTGGCTTGCCAGAAAACGTGAGGCTGCCGAGGATACGACTGACAGTTCTGAGGAATCTGATGCCCGGGGATCCAACTGACATTCCAGTCGCCGCAGCGGAGACTGAGGAGTACCTTACTAAGGAATGAAAATAGAATCAATGGCTTCCAAACCAAGAGAAAATGGTTCATGTTTCGTGGGATAATACATAGAGGCATTATTTCCACGGTAAACGATGCCAACCATCTAATAATGAAAAGAAAAGAAAAAAAATTAGGATTTACTTTATTGAATGTGCCCAAATAATCTAAACAATGGTCTCCGTGCCTATATGTCATGCCTTTCATCAACATTATAATGGGTACTCATGCTCGCTCAGGGTATCATGGGTATGAATCTCAAAACAATCAGCTACCATGGCGTGTTGAGCACCACTCGAATCCTTCCATTTCCTTCTCCTCAGAGATGGAAACGGTCTCCTTCTTCCATGGGCGCTTCCGCCCCCTCCGGCAAATGCATTATTTCGCTTTTCTCTATTAGTTGAACGGCTATTCATTATTTGAAATGTCAAGCAAATGGTGCGGAAGCTGTTGGTTGCTCATTTGGGAAAGGCTTCCGTCCAATGACAACGTATATGGGAATATAGGCATGAATCTTTGTGTTCATGAGCTCTCGTCGAACATCAACAAGTGACACCTGGCGGAATACGAATTAGTTCCTTGTATCAGAGGAGAGTATTAGGTTAGGTACTCACCTCTATTTGGGGGGGCGTTCTTCCAAAGGCCCGATTGAAGAGTGTGAAGGAGAAACCACTCAAGCCAGTCAGAAAGTTACTCTCCCACATTTTGCCCAGCTCCTTGAGACGCTCGTCTTTTGGCCACCCATTCATAGGCATCTTAAAGATACGCTCTTGAATGTCGACGAAACCCGCATCCCTGTAAGCTTGTTGAATTCCAGCGGCGATCAAAACAGGACGGTCTAAGGCAAGGCCAGCGACCTGCATGTCGCGGCACCACCCTGATAACGGGCCTTCCGGGTCGAGGGTTTCATCGTCACAGATGATGAGTGCATCGAATTCTTGTGATTCGAACCAGCTCCCTGGGGTGAGGTGTTCGAATGCTTGGTCTGCCACTTGTTCTTTGAAGGACGACCAGCAGCCGGCAGTCGTGCGGGTGTGAATGTAATCGAATTTGTGGGTATAGTCCCAAGGTTGAGAACTAAAGGAGACGGTCATATCAGTCACGGCCCAACGTGTGGTAGGGGGCACAAAATAGCGCAGATTTACATACGAGTCTTCGACATAGAAGCTGACATTAGGCGGCACGTTTCGAGGCTGAATGGGGGAGAGATCCGTGGCGATAATTTCGGAATTGGGAAACAAGTCGCCCATCTTGATTGCCCAGTCACCCATTCCTGTAGCAATATCAAGCATGGTTCTGGGAGGGTTTCTTGTCGAGAGGGGAGCGAAGTAGAGTCTTCCGCCGAAGAGCTTTACAATAGCTTCATTCTGAAGGTTCAAACGGTCTTGTTCAAGCTGGTCATTTGGAAAAGCATATGCTAATAGATCCGTTAGCTCTAGGCAGTGATTCAGCCGCTTCTAGCTAGGAAGACTCACATCCTGCTTTATAGGCATGGTATGTTCGGCCAAATTCTTCAGGGAAGTTTTGAACACTATCAGTCAAGGATTCTGAGTCTCTAAGGGCATGTGTCAGTCGAGGGATAAATATTTTTGTATTGGGAGTTCAGTAGACTTACATTCCTTGCGCATCTGGCTGTAAAGATGACAACATAAGAGGTTTCCAGTCAGTTACGGAGATTCGCGACATCGACGAACGAGTGGGAGTTGGAGGCGTATGCCAAAATACGAAAAAGTACACACATCAGGCTCGATGAAACTGTTCTTGGAGGAATTAACGGCAGAGCAGTTAAAAGTGAACTGAAAGTTGTTCAAAGGAGTAGAGTTATCCATTTCATCGGATTCGGCCGGGGAGAAAGGTTGTTTCGTCATGGTCGGAGCACGTGTATTCAGGTAGTACAGTCGTTATTGCAGTATTTCCAGGGTTAAGTTCCTGAGGCCATTAAACAAGAGCGGTAGGATTGCGATGCAGTTCAATCAAACAAGTGGTGAGGGACCCGTGAGAATAGGAGCGCTAAGGCCAACAACTCCACCCCCACACGCGCTCTCACACACGAAAGGAATGTGTGGTACGACGAGTTTGGCCTCCAGATGCAGTAGACCGGTGAAGCAAGAAGTGACCGAGTTCGATATGTGAAAGATCTGTTGTTAGAAGTTTCAATGTGGCTTGCAGGAGGAAATGGCTTCAGAGTCGCTAAGATGAGAAGGCGAGAAGAGAAGCAACCGACGGGTCTATATCCGTATGTTTGACTGGTTGTGGATATGGGTCGGCAGAGAAGACGGAGGTGATGGGGAGAGGCGATAGTTATAGGCTGAAGGAAGGTGTCGGCGAATTAGGTATGAGAAGAAATGAATCCGAAGGAAAGAAGAAGTATTGGAACGGTTCTAAAAACGGTGTTTGGGGAAGCTACAGACCGTGGCGGGGGGTTCGATGGGGGAATGGAGACCAGAGAGCTGGAACGAGGGCGTGACAGAAGAGATGGTGAATGAATGGATGGAAATGGGGATTCAAATGGGATGGGGATCCGCACGAGACCCCTCGTCGAAAGATGCCTCCACCAAGACTAGGAGCAAACCGAACGAGACAAGGGAACCCGCTTGAGTTTTCAAGAGCCTAAAATAGGCCAACGAGAATAGGCCCAAGGCCGAATGAGACGAGACGAATGAGACAGAGACGGGAGGGTCTATTCGAAAAAGAAATGACCGGAGAGCACAAGGACCCAGCAGTCTGGGACGGGTATCTGGCTCGGCTTGCTAATAACTAGGACCGCGTCCGTCCTCCCTGGATGCTTGAACAAGAAACCTGGTCATTGGCTCGGGTCTTGTACCCTCCTTGTATTCACGCTTGCCCAGTCTGTCGGTTATTGGCTGGGGACTCAAAGCAGTTATGAGTTGGGTGGTGTGTCTGTTAGACAGGGAACCAACAAGTGTGGATGCTCTATTCATGCTCTGCCCAGAGAGCCGGAGCTGGGACGCAGGGAGTTGGTCGGAAAGGCCCAAGCTGTGATGCACGAGCAGGCTTTTACCCTGCGAGCGAACAAAATCAACGGATGACACCTGGCAGGGGAGTGGGGAGAGAATGCCAGCCAGCAGGGAAGCAGGCAATATGCAACTATCTGTTCACCGACAAACACCTGCAGCACAGACGCACACCCCGGCCCTCTTGTTGGTGCGTGGATTGGTGGGAAGTGCGGGTGGGTGAGGGAGAGACTGTGTCCCAAAGTCGGCGACCTGCGTCAGTAAGAGTGCAAGGGTTCCCGAAAACGACTACTTTACACCCGAAACTCAAACCCGGAATGGGTTGCAAAGAAATGGGTTGTCCGCCAGGAACCGAGCGGGTGGACGGGAGCTACGGCGATGATAAAAGCTTCCTTGGTCATGTAACACCTACGACGATGCGAAATGCGAGCAGAGAGAATGGGAGAAAGGGTTTGCTACCGAGTCAAGCCATGCCCGTTGGTTGGTCAAGCTGAGCGAAACAATAGGAAGATCCGAATAATGTTCAAGGCAAAGAGCTCTGGCGTCTCCGTCTAATTGGCCAGGACGCAAACAAATAAAAGCTTGAATGGAATGCTCAAAAGGTCCCGACGACTTGGGTAAGCTAAAAATCAAGGGACTGGGGCCGGGATCCGGTGGTTTGGGTCGGGAAATACACAACCCGTACCCGGAAGCTTGGAAATTTGACTGGACACGGAAAGATATTCTAGACCAAACTCTTTTTGAAGCCCCTTGCTTGAGGGGGTGAGACAAAGAGGTGGGAAGGGTAATGCCGGTCCAGCTGGTTGGCTGCGAACCTGCGAGAGAAGAGAGAACAAACGGCCAAAGTTGGTGGGTGTGGGTGGTCTGAGCAGAACTGGTGGATGGGAAAAGAGGCGTGTGTCGATCAGCCCTTCGGGAGGTGGGCGTTATTAATCCAGCGTCCGGGGGGGGAGAGGAGGGGTAGATATGTAGTACCCTATTAGAGCGCGTGGGAGATTGCAATCAATGCGAAAAGCCTGAGACAGAATGTGCCTGCCGTTGGCAAGTTCAGAGCACGAACCAGTTGAGAAGTACGGTAGGGGGCATGCTGGTTGGTGTGTTGTCTGTGTGTTGCGCGTGTGCGTCAGACACGGTGGTGACGCCCCGGAAAAGGGTGTCCGTTTTGGTGGGAAAAGAAGATGCCGCGCGAGATGTGGGCGAGAGAATAAGGTAGTAGTAACTAATTAATTAGTCATGTTCTGGAGGAGGGAAGGGAGAAGAAGCACGGAAAACATGAAATAAATAAAAGAATAAATATAAGAGAAGAAGAAGAAGAAGAAGAAGGGACAAGACGGGGGGGAAAGAAACAGGGAACAAATTCATCAGCGGAAAGAACCATGCACTCTCTCGGTAAACCGTACTGTAGTCTAGCAACTCCTCCGTGCCGGTAGTCTATAGTACCTTCCTAGAAATGACTACGGATCGACTGTCGATCAACCGTTCTCTCCTAGATCTTCAGCATCTCATCCGTCCTCACATCAACCGGTGGGCTCCTAGTAAAGAAACGGCAGTCGTTAAGAATTATTAGTCTGTAATTACTGTGGTTTGCCGAACCGCCTCTGTACCATCTCGGCCCATGGTCTCATGCGCGCGCGCGGCAGTTTGGTCGACCATCCCTCCTAGTCTCATTCCTTAGTTCTTAACTGCCTCAGAAAGCAATATCGGCCTCACAGACTTATTTACCGGTGCTACGCTATAGAGTCGAACCTATGTATGATCTTATAGGGGTCGGTTTTCGCGCCTCTCGGTAAGTGGGATTCATCGGCCAAACGGCGGTTCTAGGCCTCTCTAGCACGTGGTATCTATCCCGTAAGGGAATTCCACTCTTGAGAGGCCTGAGCCTTGGGCTTTCGCTAATGTATGTCACAGACATCATTCGGCCTTCTCTTTGCAAGCCTTTTGCCCTGCGTTCGAAATCTTGCCTCCTTGAAGCGGCTAGTCTGGACCTGATCCCGTCCCTCCGTCTCTATTTTATCGCCGTTAGCGCACATACTACTTCAGTCTCTACGATGCAAGTTCAAGAGAAATAAGACGTTATATAGTGCGTCCTTGCGTCGGTGGTTCATGTGTCTTTCCGTTGCATCCGTCAGAAGAGAGGGAGAAGAAAAATTAGGCAATAGCAATAGTACGGCGTAGTAATGATCTCCTGGATCTATATCCTTGCTTGAAGTTGATACCCCCTGTCGTTGTTTTTACTGAAATGTTTCATTCGTGTACAAATTATCCGTGTTGTAGTTACGTCGTCTGCTTACCTTTTTTAATTATTACCGCACCGTCCCGTTAATTTAGCTAGTCGGTCGTTATCTCCAACCTCCTCCACCTCCCGCTTTTACACGCCCCTCTAATCCGTACCAACGGCAATATGGTCTCCCTGAAGTAAATATCTTTCCGAGGCCTTGGACCTGGAACCTTCCCGCTCCTTGTCGAGATTTGATGGTGCATCTTCCCCCACCGCCAGTACCAAATATCTTGAGGCGACTGGGTCTTTACCTCGGGTGGTTACCGCAGGACGAGTGACGACATCCGTGTTTGGTCCCCCCATCTCCTCGAGCTTCCCGTTTTGCCAAAACGGGGTCCATCCATGATCCAGTAGCCCGCATGCACATGGAGTGACAATACCTGTTTTTTCAATCGGCTAGGGAGGGAAAATGCAACTTGGCCGGGATCCTGGAGGTCTTTGCGTGCGTTGGGCTAGAGCAGGCCAAGGAGGACGCCGTTGCTGCTCTCTGGCTAGTACGTACGACGGAATCTTCCGCTCACCTCTTCCTGATGCGCAGTTTTTGAGCAAAACCCATAGAGTCACCCTTACGGAAGATTCCATGTCCCTCTGTTCTCGGGAATTACTAATTCACTGCCGTGGCGGCGATGTAACCAAGACAAGTAAGTGGTCTCAACACCGGCCCGTGATTATTGACCCCAGACCTCACCGCCGTACCGGGAAATAGAGAAGCAAGGCTTATACGTATGCACTTCGTACGAAATACAAACCTTTACCAAGACACAAATCCACCCAAAGGGAGGGGAGAGGAGAGGGGAAGTGGAGTAACGCAGGGTGTGTGCGACCCGCCAGCTTGGATGCGGGTTGTGTGTGGTGTGAGTTGATGGTTTGTCACGCTATGGGTATTATTCAACACCCAATTAGAATCAGCCTTGTGCGATTTTATCAGTTAACCATGGGTGAACTTGAGTAAGTGCTGGAGAGTCTCTTACTAACATGTAGGGGGGTTTAATTATATTACGGTACTTTCTGTGTATACAGACGGGAAAGCATCCTGAATACCCGCCGCAGCATCAAACGCTGTTTTTTCTGGGTCTTGTCCAGAGTAGATGGGCTTCATCTCGACTGTCTCAGCGCTTTGGGCAACTTGCCAGGAGTCCTGACAAGGGGACTGGTAGTTGAGACCATGGTATTCTGATACCGAACTGGACGGGAGGAAGGCCTCAATTCCAGCCGTCTGGGTCTCTTGTTGGATCATCCACGATCCCCATGGCATTGGAACCCGGAAAGCGTCGTATCGGGGCCTGCTCCGTGTTAGTCAACCGTCAGCTTCATTACCGAACCCCGAAATGATCGGACCGACCAATGCTATATTGTAGCAATTGCGTGTTCCCTGCCTTATTGAAGCTTATCTCGAGTTTGGATTCAAAGTAACGAGATTTTGGACCAGCCTCCTCTCCCTCCTGTTCATATCGCGTTGCATTCTGTTCGAATCCCCATGATCCTTCCCGGCCCTTGTTCCCGTCATGGAGAAATGATCTCTCCTCGTAAAATATCCCAATTCCCATCCCAGGTACGAATTGCGTTCCACTCTATCCATTTTAGGGATTACTACCAGTAAGGTCCTTTGTAATCCTCCGCACCAGGCCCCTAGGCCCTTAAGCCACCCACACCATGGGGTCTCTTTCATACAACAAGCCTCTCCGTCACTACGCCCTAACGCCCAGCAACACGCGTTCATCGCTCAACTTTTCGGTCATGAAGTGTACATATTTCGTCGGTACAGATTTTAGATATTCGTCTCCTCCCGAGCAGCGATCATCCGTAAGTGCCGACGGGCACCAACCCGTTTCAACATCTAGGCATCCACTCGCTTGCAGCGGAAGCAGCGTTTTCTCCGTGCTTCCGTGTGATAGGGGCCACAATAATAATACAACCGTTACAGCACATACAACACCAAAGGCGGTTCTAGTCTTGGAGGTCCCTTGCCCTCAGCTCCCAAACCGACTTCATGAGTTCATTCCATGTCTGTATCCCGCCACTGGGCATCAATGTTCAGGCCTCTGTCCAATTAAATTAACGAGTGCACACAACTGTAGCCGAGTTCTTTGCGGAACAAGGTGCTCCGTGCTTTGGCTTAGAGCCATAGGATACTTGATACTTGATACTTGATAACTACATATCCTCCTGCCAGGCCCTCTGATTGATCAGTACACCTGTTTGCTTTGTTGTTCCTCCTTCCGGTTCTCCTACCGGTCCCCGTACATGCTTCTACAAGGTTCATCGGGTCTAATGCATCATATCGCCGTCTGGGCTTCTTTGTCTGTCTTGTCCGCATCTAGATTCACTTCTGCCGCCTTGCATTGTTTCAATGCTGGCAGCAGCATGTCCCTTTCCTCTACATATGAGGGTCTGTCTCAAAAAGTCCCAGTCTCACCCTAATTTGCCCTCTTTTCACCCCAGGCCGACTCCACAAGGGGTCTCCTCTCGTAGTCTCTCTCTCCCGTATGAAACCTGGGATCGACGGTGTGACAAGGCAAACCCAAGACACAGACGACGGTTTTGTCTTGTCCAACATGAGCGGGGCTGGCTGAGCTTTTGTCATCTACCCGTTGGCATTGTGGGGCTTCCTTCTGCCAACCTCGTCCCGAGGTTGGTCCCAAAAACCTGTGTCGGGCACAAAAACCTGTGCGGGCACTTTTAGCATCCTCTTTACCAAAAAAAGCCCCAAAACACACCAAATTTGGCCATTTTCAAGTAGTCACCTCGCCCGACCAAGATGCCTCGTAGACAACACGATTCTAGGCATTCTCTGCCTCAAAAGACCGTTGCGGAAAAAGCTCGGACCGAATTGAGGAAAAATGTGCTCGCAGCACTCAGTCCAAATGTGCCCTACAACACACGAGGGGCCTCAAAAGCTCACACATCCCGACCTTCATTTCAAGCCCTAGCCGATCAATTCGGCACATCTAGAGAGACTGTTCGACGGATTATTCATTCAACTTCATCCTCATTTACGCCCCCAAAGCCTCACGGCCGCCCAAAGCTACTAACGCCTGCTGAAGAGAGCGCCCTTATTGCGTATATCGTCTAGCTCGAAAAATCCGGCTTTCCAGCTGAAAAGTCACAAGTTGAGGATATTATACTTGGATTTCTATATTCTAGAGGTATTAATAAGGATTCCCTAGATAAAAATTGGTATCCTCGCTTTTGAAGTTGTCATCCAGAGCTGCGGAAATTATTTCTCAAGGCTGTGGATAAGGCCCGTAAGGCATTCAAAGCCTCTGACCTTTAAGATATCGAGAACTTCTTCTCCAACCTTCAGACTATTATTTCTAACTATAGGATCGGTGCCTTAGAGTATTAAAATGAAGATGAGTGTGGAATTCGTATCAGATGCCTTCGAGAATGTATTAAGGTTATTGTGGTCACAACTACACGATCCCAATGCCCTGAAGTCATTAATCCAGCGAATCGTGAGTCCTGCACGCAGTTTGGAGCAGCAAATGCTATTAGGAATAGCATCCCGCCGTGGTTGATCTTTAAAGCACTTCCTTCAGAGTCTTGGGTTAAGATTGATGCAATTTCAGGCATGCGATTTGCACAGTCAGAATCCGGCTTCAGCAACCAAGATATTATGTTCAAATGGCTTCATTCCTTTAATGCATTTTCCTAGCTTGCTTCTGCACAGGCATAACAAAAAGGCGCAACTCTTATAGAGTGGTTTGGTTGCGATAAGTAGCTTTGTAATGCCAAGTCGCCTTATAGCCTGCTCGAGGCTCCTCCGGTCATTCGGAACAATAAGGATAAAATCTATTGCCTGCTTGTTATTGACAGCTTCACTAAGCACCTAGGATTCCAAGCTGTTCAATATTGCATTCAATTTGACATTATTATCTGCATTTTGCCCTTACATTTAATATATCTTACACAACCTCTTAATATAGGAGTTTTTCAACCTCTAAAGAATATATATCAAAAAGAGCTTTGAAAATCTATTTAAGAAGGCAACCTAGCTTTCTCGCAGCTGCAGTTTGCAGCCGCATTTAAGAAAATCTACACTGCTGGCTTTACAATAAGCAATATAACCTCGGGCTTTAAAAAGTCAGGTATTTGGCCAACAACTTCAAAGCCCGTAATCAATCGGATCCTTTCCAAGTAGTAGCAGCAGCAGAAGGTAGTTCACCCCTCGATCCTAGACCAATTGCCTTTAAAGACTCAATTTCAAGATGCTCAAGACCAGATGAAGCAGGTATATAACCGATACCAGGAGGTTATAAGCTTGCCAATATTAGCAGCTATCTCTAACGCTTGTAATGTAATTACAGAGGTACAGTTGCTATATCGCGAGCGTAAAGCATTTTCTATTAACCGCCTTAGTCGGCTGGAGAAATTCAACAAAAGAAGAAAGACTAGTCAACGGATTAGGCCAACAGGTAACTTTATTACCAGTGTTAGCTTTAATAATATTCAAACTCAACACCAAGTAGCGCTACAAGCAGCAGAAGTCAAAGAGAAATGCTCACAGCTACAGATAACTAAATCCCTTATTCTACAAGAAATAAACGCTTTAAAAGACCGTTAGAGGCAAGAGAAAGAGACTAGAGGAGTTGAAGTTATTCCTAGGCTAACGTTTAATTACTGGCTTCAACAGATCGGAAATTCCAACCGATTTAATAACCTCAAGGCTCAAAGAAAACAACATACCAATCTCCTTAAGCAAGGAATAAAAAAGTTATTTCCTAACGCCCAAGATCGAGCCTGCCGTGCCCCAAGACCGATTCTCGCAATGGACCAAAGTGCCTAGCCTAATAACGACAATACGGTCCATTTTACTAGCCTTAGACCGTATGAAGATGAAGATAATAATAATTTCAAGCTCGAGGGATTAAATAACCCCGAAGATAACAATATTCGGGACCTCGCAACCCCACCAGGGATAACCTCATCGCCACCTTTAGCTACTTCCGACTTAGGCCTCGAACAGGTCAATAAAAACACCACAACAGCTGCTCCAACGCTCGCAACAACACGGGAAAGCGGTTACGGAAGGGTCATGAACACCATCACCGAATTTCGTCAGCAACAGGCAACTAGGGCGGCCGGATTGAACACATAGTCAACAGGGTCATGAGAGGCAGCCAAATTCAAGCCCGTCACTTAGTCAGATCAATTGAAGCTGAAAATGTGATTTCCACTGTTTTCATCAATATCTTCATTTTCGGCTTTTCTACGGCTATTCAAAGAGCCTATTTACAACTAATTCCATGAGAAGATGACTATGTCGTGAAGTCTGAATCGTCATGATAAAAAAATAGACCATTTTACACCTTAAAGGGCGGCCCAGCTGATCGCACAGGTTTTTGTGCCCGACACAGGTTTTTGGGACCAACCTCGGGACGAGGTTGGCAGAAGGAAGCCCCACAATGCCAACGGGTACCAATCCAAACCTCACCCTCGCCTCACGCAGTCACCGGAAAGCAGCCAAACAACAATGTTTACATCATTTGTCGGCAAGCATCTACCGACGAATAAAATCACCGACAACTAACATACCTGGCATGCACTGTAGCACAGCCCATGAAAATCGCTCGCTGCATTCTGCTAAACTTGCTGCGATAGCCTTGTTCCCCAATTACGGCTGCGTGATAGGATAGCTCAGCATGCATGTCTCACCGAGTTGAGAATGGTGTCCAGCAAAGCTGCTATCAAGGCCCATTTCAACCCCAACTTTCATCTTCACGTCATGCTCCATCCCGGACTCGGTCATTCGGGATGAATTGATCGACAATGCATAGGGTCTGTCATTTGTGGACGAAGCTCCATCAGTTATCACATTGCGCTTCCGGGGAAATCACTCCGGTCTTGATCAGGGGCTTCAGGCAAATATTTGGTTCGCATTATTATAGTCCTATCCAGATTGGACTTTTGGCCTCGAATGTCCTCTGGCATTGTGCCTGTGCCCTCAACGGCATCCCGAGTCTAGCTATATCCAGCTCCAAATTTAAATTGTGTTCCTACATCACCGGTGTTTTTCCTCCTCATTCTTTGGGGGTATAATTCATCTCATCTAGTTCACCGCCAAAAATGCAACAAAGAAAAAATATATGTCGAAATGAGAGAACGTTTCATGTCATAATCCCATTCATCCAACCCTTATCCTCGGATCAGTTCCCAGGAAAGGGGCTGGACACGCCACTACCAGGTACGCTGTCATTGCTAGACATGAATGTCTGGTCGATTCGGAAGATCCAGTCCATCTTGTCCCGCTCGCTACGTGCTGCAAAGAGCCACGTATTGTCCGTCCCATATATGGCAAACACCGCAGACTGCATTCGCTCACTAAGGCGCTGGAGTCCAGGGCCCCCAGGCGAGCCCCCGCCAGTGCCCGTCCAGATGGTAGATATAACCCGTCCAGACGCAGTTCGTCGATGGCCGGGCGTAAAATCTGCGCCTCCGTTTTGGCTCTGAGGGGCATCGTAGTCATCAGGCCCGTGTAAAAGTCCCAGCACACCAGGCTGGCTGTCGATACGTGAATTGCGCAAGCTCACCAAGGCGATCTCATCGCCATCTGAAGCAGAATGAATGTGTAAGTACGGCCTTCTCAACTCCACGAATCGCTTGACCCATCTCGTAGACTCAGCATTCGGTACTAGCAGGTATCCTCCCTTTAGTACCTTTGGGTTCTTCGGAACTCTGATGATTGTCGTGATAAGGGTAGGTGGTAAGGCAGCATCGGTCGCAACACCATTAGTAGGTGGGGTCGTGTTTGCGGGGCTTAAGATGCTGGCAAGAGGGTCGGGGTACATTTTCCAAAGCTTGAGGCACCTCTCCAAAAGGTCGGTCTGTCTTTCGTCATACTCGGGTTTAGCTTGGATGTCCTCCACTTTGATGGTCTCGTCTCCTATTTGGGTTTCGGCCTCCTCAGAACCTTCATCCTGGTCAAATCCTTCTGCTGCGGCGTCAAGAGGATCCTCTTCCTCAGAGGGAGCTTGAGAGGTATCGGGAGTGTCATTCAGGAGATCATCGTCACTAGGAATAATAGGCTTCAAGACTGGCGATAGTTCTGCTTCAGGTTCTTCCTTGCTAGACGCATCCTTGGTTGTCGATAACATCTTGGAAAGAACTGTTTGAATTGTTCCAAGTTCCGCGATTTGTCTCTTTTTCTTACGCGCCCCGATGAAGTCGCTCACCAAGGAGACCCCTCGAGGTGCCCAGCTAGTCAGGTTTTCTTCTCCCTTGACATAATCATGCTGGCTGTTCATCCTCCACAGGTCGCCAATTTTCTTGATCGGAGCAGGCCGCATCGTGAGTGTAAAAATGCCTGTTGACGACCGCACGAACCTAACATTCTGCCAGAGTGACGAAAAGACCGAGGTCTGGCGCACAAAAGTTCTTGACAAGATCTGCACGCAGACCTTCTGTGAAAACTTCATCGGCTCTGCAAGTTTCTCTGAACTAATCTCCCAGGAGATCGTCATCTGCACCTTGTACTTGTCGGCAGTCACTCTGTCCAGGAGAAGTGAATTGTGCATGCTTGAGTCCCATTGAGCAAATACTGAGATGCTCCGAGTACCGTTAGCGTTCTCACGGAAGACGGGAGTCGATGAAAGCTTCAGCGCCAGATCAGGGTCGTTTGAGGCCATGTCTGGAGTCTTTCCAGCGGAGTCCATCAGCTGAATCTTCCCTACACGAACGGAGGTGACGTCTCCCCAAGGCAGAGCATCGCCGGAGCTGTGAGAGATATTAATACTGATTCTTCTCTGAAGACCTTGGTGTAGCTGGAAGGTCCCGGTATCAAGCTCGCTCGTCTGTGTCACTTCCACCGCAGCATATTCACCATTCTCACTGAGCTCCATAACCTGAACTCGAGAGAGTAGATCATGCTTTTCCTGGGTGAAGAACTGCGATTCATTGATTCGAGCTCCGTTATCCTTTATTGGGACGGCATCTCTCATATCATCCCAGCTCAGGAGCTTATCTAGATGCATCGTCGATACCTTTGCGAAGATGGCGACCCTCAAAGTCACATCTTTGGGAGCGAAAAGAGGAACGCTCATGCTATGAACGCTCTCAAATCGAATCGGGCCCTCGTCGAAGTCTTTGATCATCTGCGTGGTAGTGATGCCATCCTCTTCAGAAATCCCAGGAATGAAGAGCTGCGCATGTACCTCAGTACCTTCGCGCTCAGCAAAACCAATCAGTTCGTGCATCACCGCGTTGAACTTCAAGGTATTGGTTGGCGCCCGTGCATGTGATGGCTCGAGAGAGAGTTTCATTATGCCAATGGCATGGGAAGTGTAAGGAGAAAGTACATCAAGAGTGGAATCTTGCACCCGGCTTTCGAAGACCGCCTTAAGAGGAACGTCCACCTCACCAACCAAGGTGTACGAGGGCATACAGGTTTCCACAAATGGATTGTCCAAGCTGAGGTGCTGTGCATATTCAGGCTGGTCGAGATATTGGTGCATTTGCCGCATTTGTCGAACTCGATCATACAGCTTCTCCAAACTCCAAAGGTGGACCACGCTGTTTCTATAATCAACCACTCGAATGCCAATGCATGGCTTTTGGGCCATGTCCAAGGCGAGATCATCTCCTTCATCTGTAAGGCCATTCAGCATCATGTCGTATGATGAGCAAACAGCGTGTCCCATGTCCACCACAGTAAACTGGAAAACCACACTCTCATCAAGTTCGTTGCTCATGATTTGCGCTTCTTTGAGGATTGCAGCATTCTGGAGAACTGTTTCTGCCATCTTGACGAAATGGCGGCTCCGCCAATGCTTGACGGTTCGCTTGGCCTGCTCAATCTCTTCATCCGAGAGCTTGGGGTTCGTTTTTGGGCGTTTCAGAGGATCCATCTTCTCAATCTTCTCCTCGTACTGTTTTCGCTGCTGATTCAACTGCTTTTGCATGTCTTCCTTCAATTCCTGCAAGGCTGCCTCCATCTTGATCTTCTCTTTCTTGATTTCTTCAATCTCCACATTGGCCGCTTCAGCATTCTTGAGCTGGTCTTGGTATTCCTCCTTCTGCTTCTCCAACTGATTTTGTAGCTCTTCCCGAATCTCTTTTAGCCTGTCATCCGAATCGCTCTGCTTGGGTGTTGAGGGCATTGTGAGCGCGGTGTCAAGCGATAGGTTATCGATGGTGCCATTCGATAAATACTTGTCTCTGATAGGGTACGAGGTCACCGATTCCGAATCGTCTCCGTCTTCCCGGCCGCTCACACGCTCGGCCCTGGCTCTCTGAACTTCCTCAAACAAGGCGTTCAGCTCTTCATCCGTCAGGTTAGTGAAGTTCTGTTCCGTGCCCAGAATGGCTCCGGCAGCCTCTCGTCTAGCCAGAGACCAGTCAGAATCCCTACCGCTACGTTGGAAAAGTGCAGGGGACTCTGGTCGTGAATCACCAAATTCCGAAACCCGACTAAAGGATCGTTCGTGTCCGGGTCGAGGACTGGGTGACGGCGATGTTCTATCGAGAGCTTGCAGTTGACTAGCAGTAATGGTGTGTCGAAGCAGGCTCCCGCCAACACCAACCTCGGCTCTTTCTGCTCTGGCCTCCATTGGATGGTTGAATCTAAAGATGTGGAAATCTCCCAGAATGACTCTGTATCCGGAATGTAACTGCTTCGGTTCGGTGATGCGCTTTCCGTTTACCATGACCGATGCACCTTCTCGGGGAATAACAGTTACCGTACCATCTGCGCCGTTCTCGAAGGTGCAGTGGTCGTGCAAAATCCTCGTGCCGTTTAGTCGAATGTTCGCTTGGTGATCCGCGTTGGTGTCAACATTACCAACCGTAGTCGTTCCGGGCTTCAGGTTGTACACCAAACACTCAGCCAACAACGGGTCATCTGACAAATTGACCAGGTGAGGCATCTTCTTCGGCGTGTGCAGTCCGACAAAGCCCTTTTCAATGCTAATTCCGAGCTCTTCGAGGGCGGCCTCACGCTCTTTATGAATCTCCTCAGTCTTTAGAAGCTTCTCTTCCCAAGTCTGATTCAGGTCTGTAAGAAGCTTTTCGCTCTGGCTCAATTGCTCCGCAATCTCTGCTTTTGAGACCTTCTTCATGACACCATCGACACCAGTAATACTAACCATTTGCTTCTCAAGAGGCGTACCCTCTGCGTATACCTCATCGGGAGGAACGACAGCACCAGCTACACCGCCAGGCGTGCCACCTCCTAATTTGCTTCGCAGAACCGCTAACTCCTCCTTGAGTTCTCGGATCATGCGAGCATTGGCGTCCTCATTGACCACAGCATGGTTCTTGATACGTTTCGCGGAATCGGCGTATCGAAGTGTACTGAGTGTCTCGTCGTAGTTGATATCGGCAGGGCTGATGGCGGCGATCATAGCAGTCATACTGTTTCCACCCAGAGAATCCTTGAGCAGCCAGGTCAAGACACTGTCTCGGTATGGAACTTGACCGGTACCCTTTTTCTTTTTCCCAGTCGACAGATCAGCCAGAGCGGCAATGACACGACCAAGGGTCGACAAAGATCGATTGATTTCGGCACCTTCCTTTAATCGTGCGCCTGTCGCTCCAGTCGACGTGGCTCTTTCAGAACCTGCCAAATCGACCAGACTGATCTTGGCAACCTTTTCCATCTCCATCTTCGTCTCTGCGTCATATTTCTTTTGGGTCAACATGAGGGTGAAGACTGCGTGACTTCGACTGGACGTTTCGTTCATGTTAGTCGCGGCGACCGTTCTGGCCTTGTTTCCTTCATCCATCAAGTGTTCAATTTCTTGGAAGCCGGTGACGACAAGTTTTGCGAGATCTTCGACATAAGGACCAGTTGAAGGATGTTCTCGAACCTTAAGGTTTCCTTTAGTGGAGGGATTGAGTAGATCACGAACTCGCTCGTTATAGATTTCCAGATACGACACCTCAACAGTGCATTTTGTCGCCCCGTCACTCTGGATCTCTCCTATCCTTCTGAACATGTCCTGGCAGATCATAGGAATGATACCAACTTCCTTTCCGTATCCCATCATAGAATAAGATTTGCCGGATCCTGTCTGACCGTAGGCGAAGATACAATTGTTGTATCCCTGAAATGCATTGTCCAAAAGGGGTTGTCCAAGGTCGTCGAAAAGGTCGGATTGGCCAGCATAGTTGGAGTCCACCTTGTTGAAAGACCAATATGATCGATCGAATGCGAACGTCTTGGGACCAAGATCCTTCACGGCCTTTCCAGAGTGTGCTTCGGGCGCAGTAAGTATCGTTTGGTTTCCTTTCATTTCAATAACACGCCTCGAGCCCCGGTCGATTTCTACCTTTGCGTCAGCAAAATCCGCCTGAACCCAAACTCGATGCAGATAACCTACCTCTCCCGTTGAAGGGCCGCACTCTCACCACCACCTTAATGTTTCCTCCACCTGCAGGCGCCATGGTCACGGTATTGTCTACGGGGACCTAAGTTGGTCCCCTCTCGTTGAAAGTTTCGACGAACGCAATGCGCGGGGCTCGTTGACTTTGAAGAGCTTCGGCAAGGCTCTAAGATGTTGAAAAGTAGCGATAATTTAGGTCCAGCATATAATCCAGAAACTTTACTCCATCAAAGCTCCCAGCGCATCCCCCCGTAGATGTGAAGCCTTATCAATGCTGTTGGGGGTTCGTTTGCCACCCCTAGCTCGGCGTCTTGTGGTGATCTAGCCCAGCAAATGAGACACTGTGTTGCTCAACTATCCGAACGCAGCTTTAGGGGGGTCGTGTAATCGGTCGGCTCGCGGGGGTAGTTGGTACTCGAAGACGAAAAGGGAACAGCGCAGCTCGCCAGAAGGTCGTGGTCTAGGTCGGCGCAAACAGATTGTCCCGTCCTGTTGTCTGGTGCTGATGGTTGCTGTCAACAAATTTCGTAGGCCAACGCGGTCGCGCAGCTGCACTTGTTCCAGGTCTCGAGCAGTGTGCCTTTTGATTGGGGCAGTTTATGCTGGTAAGGGGAGGACCGGGTTCACGTGCATGTGACGTACCGCTACCCAATCGGGAGCCGAGCATTAACCGCATCTACTGCCGGTAGGTAGGAATACCGGTACCTTAGTTGGAGACCAATTGTTGCCTGCGAGCATTTGAAAGTCCTTTCTTTTCTTCTTTCCATTTCCTATTATATTTGATTTCATGCAAACACACGCGATCAAAACCCTCACACATTGATTAATATAGCCAAGCCGTCAAAAGCGTGCTATCTTCGTCGTTCCGCTCTAACTTGCACCATTAGCTAGCTAGCTTGCTCCGTACTCCGTAAATCACATGTGCACCAACCCAGCCCAGAACTTCAGGCCCCTTTGTCCCCAAACATCGCCCGAGTCACGTCGGCCATAAGCTGGAAAAGAAAAAATATGAATCCATCAATGTGTTTGCCACATTCGAATTTTAAAATATTCCTTCGACCAGAGCTGAACGCCACGTCTGTGCACGTCCTCCAACTTGGGCCATTTAGCTCGGGCCGACGCATTGGCCTGAGATTTGAGGGAGAAGACGACAAATTTCCGATAATATGGATGATTCATGCAAATAGCTTTAAACCTCGAATTCTCACCTATGAGCTTATTTCCACCTTTTATAGCCCCAACCCATAACTGGAAGGTGAGCTGTGATAGCAGGTTAAGTGAGTAAGTTACCGGTAGACACGGGTTTGATGAAAACATGCGGCTTACCAACAGCAGTAGTCATCTGGAACATCGAGTTTACTATCGCATGGCTAACCTCTACTCTCGCAAAGTATTTTACTCACAGCTTTAGTGGATAATAATAAGAAATCCTATCCAGGTGATGGACTGCTTCTCTCAACTAGCTCCAAGCTCAGCAACGGTTCCTCCGCATCCCCCATCAGAATGTGTATACCGAGTCCTACATTGACGTATGAACAAGCGGATCGTCGCTTTTAGCTCTTAAGTACGACTTGCAACTGAAATGCCTATGTACTAGCTCCGTACTATCTCCTGGTGTCACCGGTGGTTATTCGAGGCAAACTAATCCGCATGATACGAGCAGGCTGCAGCCAATGCATTACGTTCAACTTGCATTTGCGCCTACCATTTTCCCGCTCGCCAATAGCATCTTTCTCTTTCGTGCGTCAACCGCCGCATGTCCACGTGCCGGGCTCTAGCATCAACACTTTGAGGTTCAGCGTCGCGTAACGTGGGCCCATACAGCAGCAAGCACTGATTAATGCGTCATGCGAGGTCAACGAGACTAGTTGTGTAATCATGTAAGTGGTCAATTACGAATAATCTCTCGTCGAATCGTACGTTGACGATAGTATCGCTGTTTCAGCATACTGGACACTTCTATTTACGAGCACAACAGACGTCTTAGTTATCAACCGTATAATGTTTACTGTTTCAAGTATTCAATTCGGGTGAGTAATACATGCTTCAAGCCCCGCTGAACCTAGGCGTAGATACTTTGTAAAAGACAGTGGGTTATTTGGGCCAATGCGATGGCGTTAGCACAATTCCCAAATGAGTTGGGATTTACTATAGGAGTCATTTAGCCGCTACATAGTCGCAATCCGACTCGACATTATTTAAACCATTTATCCCTGCCGTTTGCGGATCGGCATCCCGCATGTCAACCAGGGTGGCAGCACGACTATCCCGCCTCAGATCGAGTTGACAAATGCGCCCTGCCGTTACCCCAAGCCAATAGTGCCTCGTGACGGACCGAGTTAGGTAAGACATGGGCTGCGAACTCCTCCGATCAATAGTTCTGGGGCAAATCTCCAAGTTTTCTTTGGGCAATGACGGATGAGATATCGTGCATCTGCCGCCCCCAGTTTGATCCGAATCCATCGCTTCTAATTTAGGCATCACCAGGCCAACGTGATAACCAAGCCAAAATCTCGTTTTCTTGGGCACGCGCCAGTTCAGAGGCAAAGTTTGATTGGAATCGTAGGCATGACCTAGTTGATTTGGTGTTTGCCACGCTGGCGAGGCGGGTGTCCAATGCTCCTCGCCAATAAAGCGCGACTTCGCTCGCCTCACTTTCACGAAGGGCACATCGTAGGGGACGTATCACAGGGGTTCCTGTCCACAAGATTTCCGGAAACATGGAACGGGCGAGACATATGCGCAGGTGTGCAGTACAGCTCAACCATGCTGATTGCCAGACGTGTGGCTTTTTGGCAGTTTGTTAGTGTGCAGGAGCGGTGAGCCCATCACACAGGGTTCTTTTGAACGGCTGACATACCTCCATGTTGGCCTCATGCGTTTGCCCACATTGCAGACTAGCTTTTCATGCACAATTGAGGCCTATATAAATACCCTCTCCCAGCCTCGGCCGTTATGTTCAAGAACCTCGTAGTCTTAGCCAAAACTTCCGTGGCACGTCGCCAGCTACGTCCATATGCTGAAATCAGACGACATGTCCTCTCCTATGAACAAGTATTGGATTCCGCATCTGGACATCCACAGAAAGGTCATCACCCAGGAGCTTCAATACTACCTAGGGCCCAATGCCACAGTCCGCCCATACACGCTCGAGGTATCTCTTCTCAAGCCAATATTGAGGACCTTCGATACTCATCATGTTCGCCGGTTTAGGGAGAAGATGGGTTCCTCATCACTACTCCAGGATCATGCCTGACTGATGTGAGAAAATATCCCCATGCTGCAATGTTCTTCGACAGTATGCTGACACTCGAGGTTCATCCTCCTCAGGAACAAATCGACGACATTTGCCGGAAGTCCAAGGATATTTGGGACAGACAAACAGCGGCAAAGGTCCAACAGAATCCCGAGAAGCCTCTGAAGCGACCGTTACATCAACCAGTCGTCGTTTCCAGAGGAGGTTCCGAGTCGTCGAGAAGATCAGACTCCAGACATCATTATAACGGCCGTCGCCGCCACGATGATCAATGAACTCATTTCAGCACAAAGAAGGTCATCAGGGACCTCCAAATTCTTGGAAAACAGCACACAGGCCGGATATTCTAAGTCCAGGTCTCATTTGAAGGCGAGGACCGGTTGGCCTCGACCCTCAAAAATCCATACGTTATCATCTTGTTGGGGATTAAAACTGCGGTGAGAGGCAGGTACCAGGATGATGCATCTGTGGTGGAGAAGAAACCGCCATTAGGCGCTTGACAGCGTGTATAGAGGATGGAGAGGATACCCAATCGACCAGAGGTCTGCACGGCATCATATTGGTGACCGTCATATCCAGCAACACAATGCCATCTGGCACCGTTTCAGCCCAACTCAACCGAAGTGAGCTTAGACATGACACAAACTGCGGCTTGGTGCCATGGTACATGCGTAAGAGTCTATTCGTCTGCACGAAAAGGTGGTGGGTGGAGTTGATTAGTCCGGGTCCCGGCAATACACGCTTTCCAATTGGATGCTAGCTGCAGTTATTGCAAGAAATGGCAGGTCTTGACCACGTCTTTGATCCACTCAACGGTGAGATTCGGAGCGAACGCTATTGATTGGGGCCATGTCAACCGGTGCCATGAACGTGTGCCGCCATATGTTGGGGAACAAGGCTGGCAGCCGGACAAAATGGTGGCTAGTATCCATGCAAGTATGGCGGGGTTTTCATCGATTTTCAACGTCTTTCAGACGTCAGCGCATCAACCATGTGGTCAAATCGTGCAGTATCCATCAAGAGTAGTCTTGAGGGTCGATTGATGTGTAAATCACAGGCAGCAAGGAAGTGGGGTCACGGGGTCGCATTGCGATGCCCCCCGTTCAAAAACGGCATCGGTGTCAACGTAGCTCATGCACTCCCTTGCCGACTTGTGTTTTCGTCAAAGAATTTCTCATATTCATGAATGTCCATGGGACCAGTGGACCAGAGCATCACCGCTTGAACTGACAACTGCGCCGTTTCTTGCGTCGATGTGCCGAGGATAAGAGACGGTTGCTTCGCCGTGATGTAGCCTATCACGTTGACATACTCGCCGACACGTGTCGTCTCCGATGTGAGCGATCCCAGAAGTAAGTTGGCATCCACAAGAACGGTGACGTTGGTGCCTCGAGGGTAAAGGTGACCCAAGGATAGGCAGCCGGACTCGGTTGAATAAGACGTGACACTGCAGCTAGTCAGTAGCTGTTGGATTTGAGGCCATATACGAGTGCATTGGCCAAGCCGAAGCCGTTGGTGTAAGCACGCAGGTTGTCATACCACCCTAGAAATCTGACCTTATCACCAACCGGTCGAGACGGCAAGTTCGACAAGAGCTGAAGGTGAGAAGGAACTGGCCCACGCGACATGCCTCATATCGATCCAGCGGGAACTGCCGAATGTTTCGTAGAAGCCTGATGTCATATGCGAGATACACTAAAAGTTCTCGTTCGCTTTCGAGTTGTTGCGGCTGGTTTGTAATAAGATAGACATGAAGATGATGTCGTTGATGAGTACAAGTTCACGTCGGGCTTTCGACTCGACCATTGGTGGTCTCACACAGTATGAAAGTCCAAATGCGCAAATTATATTTGGGAATGTGGAACAATTTGCACTGTATGACCTAGGCCGTAGTTACCCTATACATACCTATATCCAGCTTTGCGCGTTGCTCATTAGATCTAAGGCATGAAATATGTGTAAGGCATGCGATAATGAATATAAGTGCATAGCCTCATTTGTAAAGCGAGATTAGTGTATTATACTATCTAGTCTTATATCCTTATATTATCTGATGTGTGGCCGTGCTATAAAATATAGCGAAAACGTATATAAAACAGTCTCCGCAAAACAACAGTAAGTCCCAAGTGGTATCATAATTTATCATAGCACATGACACTTGATTATGAGGGATTGGAGTTCGTTCCCTTTCAACAACACAGAGTTACTGTCGAGCCCGTCAGGAAATCAATCACGGTCACGGGACCCCATGTCTTGTTTCCTGGTGACCTTAGGCTAACGTCTAGACATTTCCCAGGGAGAATACTCTAATAAAGCTTTCTATTACGGCTTGAAAATCAAGTTGTTGTGCTACTTTAACTTATATACTTGGGGTGGGATATACTCATATAACAACGCGGTGTGGAGTAGGAATCTGCCATGTTTGCAGCCAATGATGGGGCAGGCCCCGACTTTGAACTCACCCACAAGCGTGAATTGCGACATTGTTGATCGGTGAGTCAGCGAAGGAACCATCAGCACTAACAGCTGTTGTCGCCAGCATTCATTTGGATTCGAATCTGCACTTGCAACCTCATTCTTGAAAGCTTGCATATCATGGCTGCTGAACCCTCACCTAAATTCGTGTACAAAATTGTGCCCTCAGCTCCCCCAGAGCCTTTCCCCAAAGAGAACCCTTTGTCAGAGCTTGACCAGAAGGATGGCTTCATCCACCTGAGCACTGCGACCCAGGTGGGCAATCATCGCTGTAGGAAATGCCGTCACTAACCAGATGTTCTAGATCCCGGACACATCCGATTTATTCTTCACTACAGCTCCATCTCTCTGGGTGGTTAAGCTACGTTTTGCCGACTTCGTCTCGGATATTAAGTGGGAGGGAGGATTCCCACACCTTTATGGCAATTTTGGCGCGGACCATGTTGATTCGGTCCAGCAGTTCGACAAGTTAGAGGCTCAAACCTGGGGGGACGTTATGAAGGATTCTATCTGGTTAGAATAGATGGACAAACGATAATCCATTACAAATGATTTTGTCTGAGATTATATGCTATCACCATTCAGAGACCCAGGTCCTTCTCGACCATACCCCGGCAAATGGGATGATAGAAGTCCTTGTTCTTGCCGAAAGTGTCCAGCGCCAACTTCCTGTCTACTTTGTTCAGGCCACGGAAGAGTGGTCGCACGAACTTCATGCGACCGACTTGTCCAAGAAGTTCAGCAACCCCCACGTAACAGGTTGAATCTTGAGCCTTCAGAGCAATGAGGTAGTAAGCCGCTAAGATTTCAACGTTCTTGGAAGAGACGAAGTCATAGGTCACACCGAGGAGCTGAGATCGCTCGGCGCTCAGGGGACCTCCTTGCTGCACCTCTGCTAAGAAGACGAGCTTCTGATTCGCAGTGAAGACCTCGATGTCGCCGGGGCTGGGCTTGTATTCCTGTTTAAAATGGTTAGGAGGTGGCTTTAATTTTTTGACGCAGAAAAGTAAACTTACAGGATCCTTCCACTTCTCTGCTAGATCGTAACACATATTAGCTAGAGATGTGTCGAACTCTGGCTTGGGAGGGAGACCGGGGCTGTAGAATTTGTCGTCCCAGTCGATCTGAGCTACTTTTTTGCTAAGCTCATCGTCTCCCAGACCGTTGAAGAAGTCAAGAAAAGTCTCCTTGAACTCAAAGGAATCAAGCGACTTTTCAGACCACTTGGTGAAGTAGTGAGGGATGAACTTGTCGAAGTTCTCACGGCCAACTAGGCGCTCAAGATAGTAGAGGAAGTGGAATCCCTTCTCATACGCGACGGTACTGTAGACATCCTCAGGATCCACACCTTCGTGCTTGATAATGAGCTTGGTGTACTCGTGGTCCTTTCCGAAGAGCTCTACGGCATCCTCTGTGCAGGGTGGTCAGTATTAATCTGCGCTAGAACATATAGAACACTTACCAAGGGCTTTCCATCCAATGATGGCAGAGAAATCGAATTCAGGTTCGCCATGGATTGCGGCCTGAATACGACGTTCAAGATACATAGTCCAGCCCTCGTTAAGCCAGCTGAATATAATTAGCCTACTGATGGCTCGGTAGCTTTGGTTGTTCGAAACTTACAAGTGCTCCCAGCTTGCATTCGACACCAAATTACCACTCCAGCTGTGGCTGAGCTCGTGGGCGATAACGTCCACATTCTGGCGATCACCGCTGATGATGGTAGGGGTAGCAAAAGTGTAAATAGGATTCTCCATGCCTGCACTTGTAATTAGTCTTACGCACGTTGTCAAGAAGCAATCGGTAGAACTGACCTCCGTACGGGAAGCTAGGAGGCAAAACCAAGACGTTGTAAGCTCCCCACTTGTACGGAAAGACTAGCTTCTCTGCGACCTCCATGAACTTTTCCATATCTCGCTCAAGCTCCCACTTGCAGTCTGCGAGCTCATTGGGACCGGTAGCTACTACACTACGAGGGCCAATGGGGGCAGTTGCAATATCACCGGATGCCACGGCGAAGAGATACGACGGAATTGGGACCTGCTGCTCGAACTCGTAGAGCTTGTCAAATCCGGGTGTACCGTTATGATCACCCACAGGGACGCCACTGGCAACCACAGGCAAAGGGGAAGTGATCTTGAAGGTGAAAGTCGACTTGACATCGGGAGTATCCTGGCAAGGGAAAATGGAGCGAGCGTTGATGGCTTGACATTGAGAGAACATGTATGGATACCGTTTGTTGGACGTCTGAGTTGGGGTGAGCCATTGAAGAGCAGTGCACTTCCTGGTAGTCTTGAGCTCGATAGCAAGATTGATGATTTCGCCCTTTGCGGCACCGTTCGGGACAGAAATGTGGAGTGGGGCACCGAGAGGAGCTGAATACTCCTTCAATTCCCACTCGACCTTGTTAGAATCGATACTCACGGATGAGATGTCAACAAATCTGGAGTCCAGAATGACCTCATTACTCTCCCTGTCAGTCTGAGACTGAAGATATAGGGTCACGGAACCCTGGAGGCACTTGCCCTCAAAGTTGATCTTCAAGTCGGCTGTGGTGTGCTTGGTACGCCAAGCGCTGTAGTTGGAGAGAGTGCTGGGATCTCGGTTGGCCATTTTGACTGTCGCAAAGCTCCGTCTTAGATTGTTTGTGATGGTGACTTGTGAGGTTTGAAGGAAGAATGGCTTCTTGATAAAAGATAGCCACGACATGAGCAGCTCTTTCCTAGAGGTTGTATTACCTAAATCGTACAGCTATGGCACACGTCACAGGTGCGCTGTGAAGCGGGACGGGGTCCTGCGACATTCCCAATCGGGCCAGTCACGTGAGAACTCATTCCGCTAATGGACAACAATGTTTTTACCTTCCCAAAGCTATCTAACAACTGTGGGCAAAGCGATGATTGTGAGGGTATTTCAACACCTATCGTGCCATCCTTAGCAATGATTTGGGAAGAACTTTTGATTCAATTCTTGCCCCTTTCTTTTCACGGACACAACTGTGAAAGCTATTAGCTGTTATTACAAATCGTATTGTCAATTTCGCGCTTGCTGATTTACTACGTATTTGACAGATACCCCGGCTCTGTTCGACCTTGTCACTTTACCCTGGTATAGATCTCACGACTCACAAGAAAACAACCAGGCACTTCCCATCGCGTCTATCAATGAGAAATTTGCCGATATACGCCTCAACGCACTATTGAGCTCCGTAGCCTTCGGCCAATGGTAATCTCTCGACGACCCCTGTGCGCAATGTTTTTTATCCGCGAGGGAAAAAGATGTTAGGTTGGTGATGCTGTAAATATGACCATTACCAAGAAACACTTCAGAGGACTTATCCAGCGCCGAGACTTCCGCCGATTTCTTACCACCCGGTCGTTGGTCCCTCAGCAAGCTTGCCATGGTCAGGAACCTTGTCAAACCTGTTCGAAGGGTCGTCAATTATGCCATTATTATTATGCTATCTCTCAAAGCTGAGCAAATCTAAGACGTCTACCGACGTTCTGAGACGGGAGCGAAATCTGTGCTATGCAGATCGGCTCGCCACGAGGGCTATGTCTGCAAAGAACATTTGGGGCTGCAAAGTATGAAACTCGGGAGCGTTGCATTTTCTGCTCCTTCATAGTGCCTGATAATGCAAGCTCTTCGAGTGGAGTCTGTGCATGAATACCTGGTTGGTTACCGAACCCCCCGGTTTGCCTTACAGAGTGCTTGAAGAATGCTTTTGGCATTACATCAAAACAGTCACATTTTGTATCACTTCTTGACTTTATGCTTGATCCTTTGTCCATGAAACGCCGTTTCTACCCCGCAGAAGCTGTCGCGCGCCGCTAAGCTGTGCCTCGTCAAAGCTGCGGAATACTTCCCAGATGGCCGATTCGGGACTCGGGCATGTCTCCTTTTTGAGTTGGATAAACTTCGATCGGAGTCTCGATGGGCTAGAACGGCAGTTTACCGGTGATTTATTTTTATTTTGGGGAGAGAACCACATGGGAGCGTCCATGGTGAGGCAACATCACCCCACGAAACTGAAGCGAGTGCACGCCGCTCGACGGTGACGACGGTGTGAGTGCGAGGTGGGGATCCCGGCCGTTGGTCTAACGCAGGGGCCGCTAATGGTGAAGAGAGCCTGGACTTGACTAGGTGCCCCTGGTAATTCTAGATGCGAGTGCTATGTACGAAGTAGGTACTGTGTATTTCAGGGTGTTATTAACTTTGCTAAGCCGGCCCATATTGATCTCGGCCGGGTCACGGTTCCAGACTCGGAAGCGGAGAGGGATGACAAGCCGGGATGTAAGAGTTGCCGACACGTCAAACTTGACGAGAGACTAGACGAGTCATTGGTTTGGTGGGGGGAGTTTCTAGTATTAGAGACAAGAATGCTCTAGTGTTTGACGAACGCTCGTTTCTAGATGGCCGTTCAGATTAGCCGTCGGTGAAGATACTGATTGTGACCCCTTCCGAATAGCAGATGAATAACTCCTTTGAGGGCTTCAGCCGACATGAAGTTGCCAAGTCGTTCGCTTGTTCTGTTATCTCCGCCATGCATCGAAGTTGACGTAGTTGATGGAACCCTGGGAGGATGCACCCTCAAGCCGAGACATAAGTTCTGTATATCATAGCAGATATGGGTATAATGACACTTTTAATTGTGAGGAAGCGTAGAGATCGCTTGACTCGGTAGTCGTCTGGTCGATCACTGGTGCTGCAGCAAAAAGCCGCTAAATTCTTGCCCGATGTCACCAAGATGACTGACAGATCAGTCACATGTTGCATGACGGCCGCAGCATGCAAATCTTCAAACACTGGATGGGCGAGACATGTTTCGTTTACTGAAGAAGCGTCATGAAGGGGACGTTGCCCTCGGATGCCTCTGTATGGAATATCCGTACCTGATCTCCATAACAGCAGATGTGATTGCTTGTAATTCTCCGTGCTGCATTTTCGCTTCGGATTCCACTTCGTTTTCACGGCACGGTCAGCTTGTTGGTTCTGGGAGAGTGATCGAGAGTCTACAGGGCAAGAGTTAGAGAACACCCTCCTCCTTTGGCTGTAATTAGAAGCTAAGTGTCGTGGCAGCTTTTGATTACTCTTGTCGCTAAAATAAGCTGTCTCATAGCAAGCCACCTTGCGTAGGGTGAGGACTGAGCGTAAAATTCTACGGATGGTGCCCCGAGTGTTTACTAAGTGGTAGTGCTTGGTTGAGAATTGAGGGAACAGTCAGATTTCACGCAATGATACGGATAGTTTGAATGGGGGATTAGATACTATGCAGGGGCTAGGGTAGTACTTCACTTGCTCTATCTTGAGAACGTCATAGATGAGGATACAGATGTAGATGCCGCCGAGGATACGGTAGCAATGGTTCACCCACTACTACCCTGACTGAGGAAACAGTGCAAGGTCTTGCTCCCAGCCTCCTCACGAGCTCTTTTCTTCACCAGAAAGAAGGAGTGGCAAAATTTTGTGTCACCCTCGCGGTGGCGGCTTCATACGACACACCGGTGACTTGAGGGGGTAAGGCGCCGGGGTCTCAGTGAGAAGAGAGCCTGGGAATCAGCATGGGTGTGCACATCCCAGGGGCCGGCTCCATCATCCGGACGGGAGAGCGGAGGGACGGAGAAGCGTTGGACCTTGCCAATAGCAAACTAAAATATCGCTTGAAGTGTACAGCGTAATGTTATCGTAGCCTTGACGTGGAATAGTTGCCTTTCGAATCGAATTGATGACGGAAGGTTGAAGTTGATCCACAACAACATACAAAGTAACCCGAGTTGGGAAGAGGGCAATCTAACTATGGCGAGTCAGGCTCAGCATTACAGGAAAGGGTGAACGGTGAAACAACACAAGAAGGAATTGTGCCTACAAACACGGCTGAGTTGAGATCTGGGTGGAAAATTTGTCCAGGATGCAATCGCCTTAGAAATCGATGACCATTTCTTTGGGTTCACTTGGTACCGGCGTCGGGCATATGGACGATTTGAGAATGGCTGGTTCCAGATCCAAAAGAAAGCTCTCGATTAATAAGACGGCGTATTCGGACCTGAGCTGAAAAAGGTCCCTCTCAGACATGGAATTCCGCGGTGATGGCTAAAACCAAGCCTGCCGGGAAGCGAGCCGGGGTAACTTAGAAGCAGGGGAAATAATACCATGTTACTTATGACGGGGGTTTTTTTTTTTTTTGGTATCAGCATGGAACAAAAGGAAAAATGATTCCCATGGACAATTCCACGAAGCACAGGGTGATTACTGGTGGATGGCATTGGATTTTCCATGCGGATCATTAGAGCTCGGCATAGCGGGAGACGTCGATCATGCCTTGTCACTAGCTACGGCTTGTAACAAGGTCTCAGATGCGAATTTCAAGCCTGCTCTCAAAGTTTGATTAATTGACTGAGCGGTACTGTTGAGTTTCTAACTTTATAGTTTCTTTTTCCCGCCACACCTCTCGTATGACTGCATTGGGAGCTGGATGTTACTGAATTGGGGGTGTGATCCGTCACTTTGGTCAACGACTAATCCAAACCAGACGAGAGGGCGTTTATATTGCTGCATGTGAAAGAAACAGGAAGGATGGCGTTGCACCGATCATCACTTCCTACATCCGTGACTCGCAGTCGACTGAAGGATGAGGCTAAGAACCTTGGCAGAACAAACTTGTGCTGGATGCACCGTACAGCTCTCACTGGCATAGACCCTGCTGGGCGATGCTGGCATGCTTTGGAAGTGGCAAAGAGGGGGTTCAATTGACGAATGAGACCTCTTGCACAAGCCTTAAACATGTCGGAATTTTAATCGGAATACAACCGGCTGGAGGCCATATTCTGAAGCAGCGCAACCCAATGGAACAAGATCGACGCGAAGGTTCCTACTCCGTCTCCCTTTCGTCATCACGATGTCTCCTTATGAAACGCATCAGTTTGCTCGCGATAGTCCGTGCAGCATGGCGCACTTAGGCACCTTCCGTCTGTGTTGGTAGTCTGTGACAAGACCCGTAAGCCTGGGGAACAAGGCATCTATGAAGTCCTCTGTGGACTACTCCAAATTCAGACAAAGGAACAGCAGCAATTTCTATCCATAACCTCAGAAATCAACTGCCATGTTAGCAACCATGGTCCTGGTAAGCACCGCAATTCGATTTCGCTTGCTAGGGCATGGAGGCAGTTCGCCGCTGGTCGTGGATCGTGTTCTTGGACCACAGGCCTTGCTTTCGGCTGTTCTCAAAACCACCAACCAAACAACGGCGACAGACAGCACGAGCCTACATGTGACCAGCGCACAGTAGCAATCCGTGAACACGGCGTCCTTGCTCCTAGTCCTAGGCCTCGCTAAGAAGGCTGGTCCATCTACAAAAAAAAAAAAGTCCTTATTAGGAGGTCTTCAAAGCTTGCGCGTCGTGGTGGAGAGCGCTCCCTGCCGAATTCAAGTGTCAACGGAGACCGGGTACAGCGGTCCCAAGGCTGTTTTGCACCTCGTGGGTGGTCTGGATGGTGGAGACTTGAGAATCATGGTTGGCGAGTTACTTTATTGACTAGTCGCCACGGACGCAGCCAGTGACGCCCCTGCGCTACTGACAGGGCTTTCAACGGCCCTGGGTTACGCTCGGGTCTATCCCCTTTCCGCTATGCCTCCCGACCCTTGTGTTTAGCATGGGCTCTTGTGGCTCCCTGGAACAGCTAGCACCGCCTCTCCACAATGTCTCGCGGCGTTGTCTCAGGCTGCCCGTCAAAAGCTTCTCGATCCTTTGAGACTGGACTCGCCCTTGTCCGGGTCCTGGCCCTTGAACCAGGGGTAGTCAGATTGTTATGGACAGGGGTTCCGGTGGCCAAGAAACGGGCTTGTACCTCTCTTTTCTGTGCTCAGATATAAGCGACTAGAATCCAGCTTGCCGGTTTGATAGATTGGGATGTAGTCCAGCGTCTGAAGTTTCATCCGACCTCCTCCGTCGTTATATAGCCTTGTTTTCAGATTTCGACGTTGCACTCAAGTTCCACGAGCCTACTCGACTCGAAACGTACCAATTCACGGTAGCTCCCTTTTCAGACTTCAACGGCAGTGTCATCCCGAACCAGCCCCTCCTTCTCTGACCCTCGCTCCTCTTTTGGCTCCCCAATGGCTCATATCGCCAAGTGCATTGTCGATGTCGACAACCATATATCAAAGCAAGCTGCCCACCACCCAAATGACTCGGTATGAAGCTGAAACTCCCATTGCCACCTGATTAGTCTAATTGCTTACCATATCCATTCACACAGAATCAAACTCCACCTCCACCACCACCAGAGAAGCCTTTTACTTGGAGAATGCAACAACCTGAGCCTCCCCGCAAGTACCAGCTCTTTCCCAAAGAGAGAAAACTGCCGGTACTCAACAGCAACAAGTCTCCTCTAGATGTTGAGAAGCCTCTCCCTGCCGTTGGAGGCGAGAAGCAGCAGCAACCAGTGCCACAACAGCAGTCAACGGGCAATGCCATAAAGAAGCGGCTCAACCAGCACAGCCTTATTCGACGACGAAAGGTCAGCGTTCCTGAATTGGGACCTATGACTACTGTCCAGGAAGTTGCCATGGACTCTCGTATGTGCTCTTATAATTGGCTCCTGGGCAAGACACTGACTGAAATTTAGCTACAATTCCCGGACGTCCACCTCTTCATGAGCGGTCAAACAGTGCCCCCGGCCATAGCTCTAGGAAGCACCCCCTGGCGGATACATTTCTCTATACAGAGAGTGATGATGAAGTTGCCGAGATTCTCTCTCCTGTTGCCGAGTCACTTCATTCCAGGAATTCTGTTGCTCCTCTTTCACCAAAGCAGCTTGCCCCTCTTGTGATTCCAAAATCAGATTTTATCGCCCCTAACCTCCGGCGACAACAGTCTCTCAACCACTTCCCTACTAGGAACGACTCTTTCAGGCAGGCTCGCACTGACGGATCGCCGCGAAGTCGGACACCATTGACTACCCCAAGCTCATCATTGCCGGATCTCACGTCACCTAAATCGGCCTCGACTGCTGCTACATCTTTCGCTGGGCTACCTACGCCTGTATCTGCGCCCATCGTAGAATCTCGAACAGCTTCCCCAAAACTTTGGGACGAGCGTTACATACCTCCTACCAATCCCGAACAGCCTACTCTAGCTAAGGGCCACCGTAGGGGTGGTTCAGAGTCATCCGGAATCATGGATAGAGGACGACCTAGGAAGAGGCCTGAAAATAGAAGTAACACTGGACCGATCATCCAGAGGACCGAGTCCAAGAGAAGCAAGAGCTCAGACCAGGGTACAACTCAGGCTGCCTTTGAGAGGCTACCTCTCGGCATTAAGCTTTCAGAGGCCACGGAGAAGCTGGAGCCGTGTGACATTTCCCTACTACAGAAGCAAGCTCTCGCTCAGGCTGAACGGTTTGAAGTCCTCAGACCCGCCGATGTTGAGCTTCTTTCCAGAGTGAGTAAAGTCTGTGTTAGATGCGTGATAGCTAGCTAATATATGAACAGGAACTTCGCCACCTCGATGAGAGGACTGAGTATCTCCGACGGACTTATAACTCACTCCGTGTCGGTCGACGCAATCTCCACTCACGTATCTGCCAGTACCTGCGGTCCCCTCGTATGGCAAAGTTTAGTCATGAGTCTATGCTTCGACAAGAAGAGGCCCTCGCCGAGCTCGATGCCTCTATTGATGACTGGGTCAACAAGCTGGACCAAGCTGAAAATCGACGAACTCGTGTCCGCCAGAAGCTACTGGAGCATGTCGCCGCGGCTACTACGCTCTCAATTGGAGGATCAGGACGTTATCTTGAGCCTATTCAGATGAACACGCCTCCGTTGTTAGGCGTTGGCAATATATCTACGCCACCTGGGAGTCCCTCTAAGCAGACATTTACTCCAACTCGCGCGGAGAACAAGTCTCCATCACCTCAACGGCCTGCAGCTTCTGTTCCTAGCACCATCCTAGAGCAGCCTCTTGTTGAAGAAGCAGCTTTTATTGAGGAGACGACGCCAAACAAAGTTGAAGAGCGACCCACAAGCGATGGGTCTTATAAGCGAGTTGATGTGGAGAGTATCCGCGTTTATGCTGGCGATGATGTCTACGCTCTCCTGGCTGATGTCGAAAACGAGATCAGTAAGATGAGCAACAATACCGACGACATGGTGCCCAATGTCATCACTGATTCATTGCTCCCGGAACCGAAGCGCATTGCCCTACACCGGCAGAAGAGCCACGAGATGCTAACCAATGGCTCGGACTCCAATCATGCTTCACCCAAGTTGGAACCTGTCGCCTTGACCTCAGACTCTTCACATGGGCTCGCCACGACGACTAAGGATGGGCCCATAGAAGAAAGCGTCCTAATTCTTGCTAACACAGTATATAAACCGTGAAACCTTGCTTTCACGTACTAAGTGTTACTGCAAATGCCTTTTCGGATTTTTTTATCCTGTTTTTACGACTTACGGCCGACCTGCAACAATCATTTGATACCCCCCACCGAGATTCCTTTTACAGCGAGCATCTCAATGCAATGTTACCAAACCATTCTCTTACTTGTTTCATTGTTCCACACTATCACACGACTATCACGGCTGCTACAGCATTTTTCAAATTGTCACGGCTGGTCTATTTTTATTATCTCTACTTTTGTTAGTTAATTACCCTGAGATTTTATCACACGGGTATGGCATGTCTATCTTATATTGTCCTAATACATTGAACTATACCTTGCCTCTGTATAGTTTGACCGAAGTAGCACATCATGTTGCTGAGGAACTAAGATTTTCATCATCCATTCAATATTCTCATTTTCCATCATGTATGTCCTTGTTGGTGCGATGGCTTGAATGGAATGGGGAAAATAGGGAGAGATTGTTTATTTTTGAGAAGACACATGAGCATATGAACATGACAGGACCCGTATGACTTTAGTACTATGAATTCACAGCCATTTAGAAGAACATTTTAAGAGCTATGCTTAACGAAGCAATCAAAACTACTCCGTGGATGTGCATAGATCACCCGTGGCCATAGGCCTAGCTCAAACGACATTCTCAAGCTAAATCTATGCTGACGGACGTGGGCTCCGCAGAGAGGGGGAATTTTGACATCTGTCTAAATTCTCTTCGGGCCGAAGATATAGGCAAGTAATGACCGGCCCCTCAACCTTGCGTCGGTGCCAAGAGATGCCCGGCCTGATTTCCCCTCTCCTGGGACTCCGTTTGACTCCAAGAGGTGCTCTAGAAGAATACAGTGTTGTGGACCGCGACTAGGGCAGAAGGTTTCCCCTGAGATGCTAGGGGTATCCTTGGGGGGGAATGAACAGGGACTAGGTGAGGGGCCACGGGAGCAGTCCCCTGTGATGGCGAGGAGAGGTATGAGCCTATAGGTAGGGAGCTTATTGGCCTGTGGTTTGGGTTCCTGCAAGTATAATCTTTGTGTATTGTGATTGAGCTGAGGGTTGTGTAGTGCTTGTTCCATTGGAGCTTCGTTAATTGCTGGCTCTGCAAGTTGACGCAATCTTCTTCGTTGCTGATCAACCAGGACCCTTCGTCAAACAAAGCAAAAAGCGAATGGCATATTAAGAGGCATGCTATATATGTAAATAGGAAAGCTGTTCCATGCTCGGCATTTCGCCGTCGTAAGTGTGCCCATTAGTGAAGACATGGCAACTCAGCTTTTTGGCCCGCAAACCGCCATCCTAGCTCCATGGTCCGCTCGCCAAACTGCTGGGTTCCGTTCCTAGCGCTCATCCGAACTCTAGGCGGACGATGCTATCGGGTTTAGCAAGTGTAACTCAGTGCACCGAGCTTCTTCTGCCCATGTCCGATCCGGCGACCTTGCTCGCGATTCCACTCTTCCAGCGGAATCGTATGATAATACAAACATACATCTCACCCCTAAACAGAATGGGAACGGGGAGCTAAATTCGCCCGTCTCCAGCCCCTATTTTGTCCCGTACTGCCATATTCGTACTAAACACCGGGTAACCTCGTGCCTCAACTGATAGCGTACACCTCACAACAACACGGAGATTTGAGGACCAGTACAGGAAACGCGAAGCACCAAGGTGCTTAGCAGGGTGGGTAGGATTAACATAGAATTAGGGGACAAAAGGCCGTGGAAATAACCATCGAAGAGGACAGGGATGGGACGTCTGGCGGACGAACCCACCTAAAAGGCTGAGATGCAGAGGGCTCCCTTGCCCATCAAACTTTTGGTCTCCATTTAGGGAACCATACGGAGTGGACACACTATCCGGGTGAAGAGCTGACGTATGCATCACCGGACGGAGAAACGAAGGTCCTGCGGCCGTAGATTCGGACCAGTAGGGTAACGGCCTTTGTGGGTTTCTTTGGTGATGCCCTTGCTTGTTACTTTAGTTCAGGAGAAGGCCCAAAATGTGGACAGAGATCGAGAACACGAATGAGGTTAACGGTGGCTTGCTCCAAACCCTATTAATATTCTATTGCGGCCGTCTAGGCCTAATAACTGTTATATGACATGTTGTACATGGTGATTCTCTGATGATCGATCCCACATGAGAATAACGACAAAGACTCCATTGGGCGCATTTCCGGAGCATAAGCCTTCTCGTCTCTCGTTTCTTCTACTCCTTCCCCCCCAAAAAGAATAAAAAAAATAAGATCCCTTCCATACAGATAAGTTTCTTTTCAAGTCGTACAAAGCCATCCACAGAACACCTGGTTCGTGTTTCCATATTACGTTTGCCCATCAATGCGTCACAATCCTGACCACCTGCAAGATCAACCCAAAGATTAGTCCTCTTGCTACCTCTTCGATCTGCAAGCAGTCAAACACTCTCCCTAAGGCTTCACCCGTGGCCGCTTGACCCATGACGCCCATAAGCGCCGCTGGGACTCCGCTCTGGATTAAGAGCTTTCGGGCCTTGATGCGCAACCGCTCCTTCTCTTCCGCGGTTGGTTCTGGGGGCCACTCGGCGAGCTCTTGTTCCGTGGGCAACATGTTCTCCCGTAGCTTACGGAAGTGAGCTGCGATGCCGGCATCCGACGTGTTGCCATCGATGACAGAAGTCTGAATTAGATTTTGCACCGTCAGGAGAGAAGGGTTTCCAGGGCGCAGTAGGAACGACTTAGCCGCTGTCAAGAGAGTTCGACGGATGTTCCATGCTGACGACAACGTGTACATCTCGTTGATAACGGCGAACAGAAGTTCAACAGCCACTCGCGTCTCACCCTCAGACAGTTGCGAGTATTGTCGTCCAGTCTTCAGTGGTCCCTTCTTGCCTCCCGTTACAGACGGGGGAGGCGTCTGGACTTGCTGAGACCCGTTCCGTACGTGCTTCTGAGACGTGATGCCGTCCGTCATCTTGCCATGCATGTCACCACCGTTAATTGGAGAACCATAGTCGTCGGCGATTTGGTCTGGCGGAGGCGGGAGCTTCATGAATTCTAGGCTGGCTGCCGAAGGAGATCTCAGTTGAGCCAAGCTTGGCGCCCGGCTGTGCTCCCGACTAGGTCGAGCGCTCGCTGGTGCCGAGCCTGTCTCCACGAGGTCTGACCGACCACGCCTGTGGTCGAAATCTGAATCGCCTTGTGACTGATAGCTTGGTCGACGTTCCATGGGCGGCATCTTTCCAGGTTGGGTGGAGATGACCGACGACCGTTGGCTGTCTAGACTATCTCGCGCCGACCGCGCCGGGGACTTCATGCTGTCCCTCCGCGGAGGCGTTGAGAGGGACAGTCGGCTAGAGCTCGTTGTTAAATCCACTGATTGGTTTGTTGCCCTTCTATTAAGTCCGGTAAGGTTACCGAACACTCCCGTGACGCCACCGACAAGAGTTTTACCGCCCTCCACGGCGCCCTTTGGTGCAGTGCTGAGAACATCTAGCATGCCTTTGCTCACTGATTCCCAGCCGAAACTCTTGGAATCGCTATGGGTATGCCCCTGGGACTTCTCTAAAAACCTCTTCATTCCTTCGCTCTCAGCTAGACTCTTGTACCAGCAAGCGTCCCGGAGATATCTCTCGAGCTCCCCTCGGAGCGATTCTCGGGTGTGAATCTTCCAATTCGGTAGGTCTTTGTGGAGCTCAGTGAAGGCCGTTGCGCCTGAGATGGTCGCAATTCGCCTCAGAATCTCATGTAACGTTTCAAAGTCCGCATATCGTCGTACAATCATCCAACCTGAGTAGCCAACGACAGAAATCTCAACCTGAACCCAGTAGTCCCAGTTTGGCTTGGCCCGAATGCGGCCTGTGTCACCTCCAGCATCGTCGTGAACTGTAATAGCTGCATTGTGGAGAGTGAGAGGCGCCTTCTTGGGGGCTTCTTCCTCATCTTCTGCTTGTCCTTGCGGCACTATCTGATCGAAGCTTGTGAATACAGTGCCTTCATCAGAACTTTTGGGGAGAGAAGTAGGGCTTGATGTCTCTATTGGTGATTGTGGTGTGAGTGGTGTTGGAGCTGTGTCGCTCTTGATCGAGAAGCCATCTGTAGAAGCAGCCGAGGGTAGTGGCTTTGCACCATTGGACCCTGATCCTGTAGATGATTCGCTCGTGCTGAAGCGCTCTCGTTTGTTTCCACTGTCGACTGAATTTCTGGACAGGCTTTGAGAAACATCGGTGGCCGTAGAGTCTCGCTTCAGACGAGCTTCCTCTTGGGCAATCATATCATTCATCCTCTTCATCTCTTCCATGGCTTCTTCCAACTCTTCCTCGGCCTTACTAAGTTTTTTCTTGTGACCGACCTCCTTTCGACGACCCCTGTCGTTCTCCAATGAAATCCTAGTGGGTTTGGCGATTCCGACATTCCCGACGTTTCCGTCCAAATCTATGAGCACATTTTGCGAAGCATCCGGTCCAGTCTGCATACCGGAATCGATGGCCTGATTCAGATTTGGTTCCCCGGCTTCAAGGAGGTATACAATCCAGCCATTGATCCACTCGGCTTTGCTGCATGTTTGTAGAGTCTTCTCTAGGACTGAGTTGGCAAGGATCTCTCTGAGGAACACTCGCAGAGGATCGCAGCTGTATGAATTGCGATCGAGAAATCCAAGCATATCTTCGGCGACCATTTTGAATTTCGCTGCTTGCTGTCGTTGGTTCAGCAGGTTCGCTAAGTGGCAATCGGGGTTTGCGGCGAGATAATTGTACATGGCGTCAGTCGCAGTCATATTGCTGTCAGGAGGGAGATCTTGAAAAGCAGCGGCAAGCTCGGACATAAAGACAATTACGATCGATGATGAATTGGTAAGAAGATCGAGAAATGCGTCTGCAGGTCGCTTCCGGCTCATATGGTTGGAAATAGTGAGGAGATAAGAGGTGATGGTCTTTCGACAGGCGAGAGGAAAGGAATGGTCTTGAGGGATGATTGGGCTGTACCACCACTTGACATAGTCTCGGATGACTGCATCGATGAGCCCTCCTAACGCCTCGCGGGTTTCTGGGCGGAAATCATCTAATCCCCTGATGATAGCATCCTCATCGTCACTGCTCTTGGCTGCCTTGTCCTCCAACTTCATTTTTGTTGAATCATGCAATATCCGTTCAATAATATCAACCCCTCTCTCGCCTCGGACAGCTTTAGAGACTTCTGGGTTTCGTTGTTCCCATGAGATGAATCCGACGACTCCGCCGAATGCGCCGATCAACACCAGTCCCAAGCGACCGAGTGTAAAATAAGTGACAGCAGCAAAGCCCACTGCAACGCCTGCGAGAGATTCAGGTGTGGCAGTTGCGAGAAAGTGAAGTATCTTTGCGGCCGGCGTATCCTCTGTCGTCGTATTCGTGGGCGGCGGCATCGTAGTCGTAGGTGTGGTCGCGTGCTCGTTTGCTGGGTTAGGGGTCGTCTCAGACTTGGCGTCAGCGAGCCCGCCGTTAGATGAAGTCATCAGTGACTGCTTGTCGTTTTCTGTTACGTCTGGTAACGGAGACTGATTGGGCTCTTGGCCGTCAGGCTTTGGCAGGACGGCGGGAGCGGCGCCTTGTTGGAGCGCATCTTGGTCGGCAGTTGAATGCATCGAGGTGGGAAGCTTCGAGGTTGCTTGGCGCAGAATCGGGGCAGCTTCCCTAAGAAACAGCGATTACGTCGATAAAGAAATAAAGCATTACTTCCGAACAGAAGGCAGGTTAACAAGAAGAGACTGAAAGAATTGCTGGAGCGCCAGTGTCTGAAAATGTTGGGACGTGGGCAGCTGGATCACTGGTCGTCTAGATGTGCCTGTGGGTGAGGAGGGTTGGAAGGGTTCGAATTGCTTGGAATGAGTTACAGCCGCCTCGTTCTGCGCTGGTAGTTAATAACCACCAACTGGCACAAGCGAAAAAACCACTTTCGACTCCCTGCCCTCCTCGGCCTGTACCGACAGGTAAGCTTTCAGGGGGCCGAGTGCCCCTAGTTAGTGGACTCAGACCCACTGTTTAGCGGGTGGGCTCAACGATGGTGGCTGTAAGTTGCCGCTAAAAAAGGAAAGTCTCATAGCTAAGCATGCCAAAGTACGCCAAAGTATGGTCCCTGCCACGTCAAAGCCCGCCAAAATGGCCTCCCTTTCGCTCCTAGGACCTGGCCGCATCTTCTCCACAAGGAAACACGAAACAAGGGTCATTAGCTGCCCATGTACTTCGTACAGATTACGCTGTATTCGTGTTTGCAATACAGATTGAATGCCATGTTGCCCTCCCGCGTGGTCCTGAATACGAGCCGCTGCTTGTGATACCCTTGCTTCCCAGAGTGTGCAGTTGCATAAGCGGAAATGAGATGTGCAAATCTAGCAAGTGATATGGCGAGATGCTATCGGATGAAACAGTGTTGTATGAGCCACTAACTCTCTTACAATTGATTTGAGATGAGCTGCCCCACCATCCGTTGATATGCACATCACGTGAACTGGCGTTGCGATTGGAACGGGTCTCACTGCACGCCTGAGCGCGTTCCAGAGGCCGTTCCATCTATCCAAACCGACCCCTCTGAATCAACTCAAGGCATTCCACCTGGTTTTCACCAGAGGCCGCGTTAGACAGTTCTCATTAACCCTCCTCAACTACATACGAGTATCGCACGCGACGCGACTCGTACACCAGCGAAATGTCTAGGTATTCCAAGAAGCGTAGCGCAAGCATGGTCGAGAACTCGGATCTGACCGAAGGAGAACCTGCACCAAAGGTTTCCAAGAAAGCAAAGAGCTCCTCGAGCCTTGGTCCTGATGGGAAGGATAATGAAGGAAACCCCTTTTGGGAGGTGCGCACATTTGCAGAGCGATTGCGAGACGACCGATGCTGATTGGGGGTATAGCTGTCGAGCAAGCGGCGAGTCGGCATATCACAATTCAAAATGATGAGTTTCATCAACATCCGAGAGTACTACGAAAAAGATGGCAAGACCCTACCTGGAAAGAAGGTAATCTGGTTGATATGACTTAACTGGTGAGAGCTCGCCGCTAATATCACGGACTAGGGCATCTCCCTCTCTGTCGACCAATATACGGCCCTGCTCAAGGCAGTTCCTGCTATCAACGCTGCACTGAGCGATCTCGGCCATAAGATCGAGGAACCGGAGGAGACATTGACTGCTCTTGTTCCGACTAAAAAGACGAAGGAACGGTCGAAACCGTCCAAGGCGAACATTGAGACGACCAGCGATGAAGACGAGGAAGAATAAACAGTCGACTGTGATCTGTGCAATTGAAGCATCGCAGGTTTTGGCTCGGTACGAGATAATATGGAGGGAGTATTGGCGTTGAAAGACTGTAAAAGTCTACGGAATTTGTTTCTTTTTCTTTATGTAGGCCGAATTGCCAAGTAAACGAACGTCACCCGCTGCGACTTGACTTGTGAGGGCAAAAGTGTGTCTAGCAACTACGTCACTGCTGCTCAGCTGCAGTTTTATGACAGTGGCATAATTACGGTATGTATAACTTTTGCTCTCATCACAAGCAACCCGGTCATGCACAACACACAGCCCTATTCCCCAGGGAAGTTGTTAGACGAACTTACCGTCGGGGCGCCGCGCTCAGGCCCCTGACCATTGCCGGCGCTAAAATGAGTGGAGTGAGACATCTCAGAATAAATACGAGGCCTGGATGGCTCTGTTCGTGATGCCTGGGGGTGGAGGTCCTAGCTTGTGGACGATTCCAAAAGAGACAATAAAGCACGAGAGCAAGTGATTTGAGAATTTCATGCTGCATCAGCCGGAAGTTGAAGTACCTATCATGAATATGTTGTTTGCTTTTCCCCCCTTGGCCACTCAATCAACCACCAACCTTTCATCTCGATGGGCGGGTTGGTTGACCTAATAATCCTTCGACCCACCTACTAATTCCTGAGCATCAGCAACTTGTCAGTAACTTTGGGAGGTAAAGTCGTGTATACCAGATATCAACCAAAATGAGATGGAGGAGTGGCAATTTTTGTGTCATAGGTGTAGGGGCATTCGATGAAACAGGTCATCGGGCCAATATTCTCTAAACTCTCACGGAAGGTGGAATTTATTTGTCGGGTCGCTGTAATAAATGAGATTATTGAATGATTCGTCGCTGTTTGCCTCAGCACCGCCAGCAAGTCCAAGACAGCAGCTTGATTGACGATCGTAGTGAAATAACCCCAACGGGCTAATAGCTCCTAGAGTCAGCTGGGGATTCTTCAGACGGCCCACTAGCAAACTGTTAGCGCGGCTTGGACCATTGAAAATACGGGGATCATCAAATGCCAACTCCTATTACCACTTGTCTGACTTGTCCTCTTTGCAAGGCTGTTTCAACATACAGCCAACTGTCAATTGTGCTGTTATTCCATTCTCAACGCTCCTTTGTACCTCGTGCTGTCAATTATCACAGGATTCATTTTATTTGCTAATTTTTCCCCCTCTTCTCATTCTGCTTACTGGACTTGATATCGCGGGGCAAAACAAGAACGCCCCTCGGTGACGCGGACACTTACGTACATACCTACGAGAATATCATTGCGAATACCTACTAGCATCTCTCACTCTTGGTCCAGTCCAATCGAAAGGAGCAGGAGCTCAATTGGCCGGCCAAAATCTTATGCGCAGCAGTCTGGAACTGCTGGTAGTGGTGGGATATCACAGTGTCAGGTTGCAGCAATGAGGATCTCGTGGAGGCTAGGCTCCGGCCATGTCGAGTCCGTTGATGACTATCTCGGTGTCCTCGTTCCTCTCGAGCAGGCCCATCTTTACACTCAATCAGCGAAATCAGGAAAAAAGACAAAGGTCCAACCGCCGGATGAAGAAGATGAAATCCCAGAGACCAAGGATGGTGATTATGAGATGCAGGGGATGTTGCAGAAGAATATCAGCGAGTACAGTGTTGAAGGACTACGCAAGGAGACGAGGCAAGGTCGACAGGGGCAGTGGACAACTTATGAGAGTGAGTTGAAAACAGTGAAAGATTGAAACGAGGCGTAACATCTAACTGGTCAACAGTCAAATCGAAACTCATCAACAAGGCCATCGGTGACATTGGCATGGGAAACTACAATTGGCAATTATTCATCCTCTGTGGCTTTGGATGGTTCGCCGACAAGTAAGTCTGCCTTTCTGAACCGGCTTGAAATGTTGCTAACGAGGAGACAGCCTATGGTTACAAGTGAGCATTAAATGATTGCTTGATTTTCTGATTTGGATAATGAAAGCTGACTGACCTCTTAGGGCGTATCTCTAACCCTCCCTTCCCTCTCCGCAGAATTCGGCATCGCGGAAAAGACGGTCCGATACACGACCAGTGCTCTCTTCCTCGGTCTCTCAGCTGGCAGCTTCTTCTGGGGTATTGGCTCCGATTTTCTCGGCCGTCGCATCGCATTCAACACGACACTCCTCATTACCAGCGTCTTCGGCATCATGTCCGCATACGCCCAGAGCTGGGGCTCAGTGTGTTTCTTCTTCGCTGCCCTGGGTTTCGGCGTCGGTGGGAACTTGCCCGTCGACGGGGCTTTGTTTCTCGAGTTTCTACCTGATGCCTCTAGCGCGCTGCTTACTCTCTTGTCTGTCTGGTGGCCCATTGGACAACTCGCATCGTCGCTTGTTGCTTGGTTCTTCATTGCCAACTGGCCTGTAGAGCAAGGCTGGCGGTATTTTGTCGTCACTATTGGCATCATCACTTTTGCTATGTTCATTGTCCGCTTCTTCGTCTTCCATCTTTTCGAATCCCCCAAGTTCCTCCTCAACAAGGGCCGCCAAAACGAGGCTGTCGCGGTCGTCCATGGTCTAGCCTATCGCAACAACACGAAGACGTGGTTGACGTCGGAGATTCTTGATCAGGTTGCTTGGAGTGAGGACGAGCCCGACATGTCTCCTGTTTCACAACGGACCACCTCACCGCCTACTTCGAATGTTATCAAGGAGAAGCTTAAGGGATTTTCTGGAGAACGACTACGACCGCTGTTCAAGACCAAGACTCTTGGAATGGCTACCTCGCTTATCTGGTTCTGCTGGGCGTCCATCGGTATGGGTTATCCGTTGTTTAACGCTTTCCTCCCACAGTACTTCGCTCGTGCGCATGCTGATGCCGACGCCGAGAGCTTCCAATCCGAGACGGATACTATCTCCGTCACAACTTATCGCAACTACGCCATTGCTTCTGTCCTTGGAGTTCCTGGAAGTCTCCTAGCTGCTTATCTTGTCGACCACCCTTCTCCCTTCCTCGGCCGCCGCGGCACACTCGCAAGTTCGACCTTTTTATCCGCCATCTTTCTTTTCCTTTTCGTCATCTACGGTACCACACCAAGCAGCCAGCTCTTTTTCTCTTGCGTCGAAGCATTCGCCCAGAATATTATGTACGGGGTGCTCTACGCGTTTACGCCAGAAATCTTCCCTGCCCCCGTCCGCGGCGCTGGCACTGGGGTGGCTAGCTTCCTTAACCGTATCACGGGCCTCATGGCCCCCGTCCTCGCGGCGACTGTCCCCGGAGATGGAGCCACCACCCCCATCTACATTTCCGCGGCGTTAATCTTGTCAGCATTTATTGGCATGTGTATGATTCCTATCGAAACTAGAGGCGCGCAAAGGTTGTAGAAGAGACGGGGTATGTGCTCGCAAGGGTGTAATGGCCATAAAATGGGAGTAGTTGTGGCATGCTACATGATTTAATCTAATGCATACTTACGGCCTGGGCCAGGATCTTTGGTGAGGTTCACATTTTATTTACCGGGGCAGGGCGTGACACGGTTGATGTTTTTCGTTGTGTATACTTATAACATTGTTGGTCTTTATTATAGGGGTATAATATATTCATTTCGGTCCACTCCTATCGAGCCCCCTTCGCTCCAGCAGGAGCACCTAATCTTCTTCGCTTCAATGAAGTTCCAAGCGCATCCCTGACCATGGGATCCGCCCGAATGGTATTTTGCACCAGCCACTCTCTCATCTTTCCTTGCAGGTTCTTTGTCGCCTCGGCATCACCCTTGTATGCGGCAAGCTCCATATCCAGCAATCGCACAGCGTCGGTATCGAGATGGTTGACGATTCCTTCTAGGCGGGCGAGATTGTCTTGGAGCGCCTTCTCTTCGTTCTCAGCGGCAGCTTTCTGATCGCCGCTAAATTGGATGGCAAGAAGCGGTCCGATCTGAGCGAGGGCAATGTAGAAGGTGATTGTAAGTTTCCGAGCAAGGGATATGATTTGAAACGGAAGATAGGCTGGGTGGGAGGTAGTGCGGGTGAGGAGTGCATTCACGGCGTTTACCCACGAAGGGAAGTCGGAGCGCGTAACGGTGTGAAGCTCGAACGTGCATAGAGTGATGAGGATGAGCCATCGGTAATATTTTCCAAATTCCATATAGCCAAAGAGGCCGAGAATATAGATGGAGGCAGCAGCAACACCATAATGAGGCAGGATACCGGAGATGACACCACGGCTCACAAAGTCCTTGATGGTGACGCACTTCTGCCAGCGGATAATTTCAGGCCCGAAGCGCTCGTAGGCAAAACGCTTCGCGACATCTTGTAGGGTATCGCTGGCCTGCTTCAGGTGCATAAAAAAGACGGCTGAGTCTGGGGCATCGGCGCCAGCTTTGTCGGGATGGTGCAGGGCGGCGAGTCGGCGGAATCGAGACTTGATCTCTCGGTCGGGGGCTTTGAAGCCAACACCTAGGTCTTCATAGTAGGAAGGTTGATTGCGCTGGTCGTAGTCGGCTTCATAGATGGTGTAGAGGAGGTATGTGGCGATGACGAGGATATGGATGATGCGACGGTGGGAGTTGAAGCGGGGAGAGCCAGGGGTGGGTTTCGGGTCGCCGGCGCGGATTGTGACGCCGTAGTAGATGGTTTGAATCCAAGAGGTTGCGATCTATGGTTACGGAACAATGTTAGTCTTTTGGTCTCTGTTAAGTTTGAGGGTTTGACGTCTTGCATATGAAGATGGATAAACATGATGCTTCTTGAGAGAGAGATGGAGAATCAGAACTTACGCCGGGTAAAAAGGCCCAACCTATCATGGAAAGATATCCAGACATAGTGGACGCGAGGGCATCACAGGATGCTATGTGGTTGTAATTACAGAGAAAACATTCAAGGTAGTCGGTAAATGTGGCCAGCTGTCAAAGGAATCGCCAGCACGCACCAGTGTTGAAGGGTGCAAGTAATGACAGAATGCGATATTTCGGCCACCTGCGTCAGAGTGTGTGGGTCGCCGATCTAAGACTTCTATGTGACTGGCTAGGTACTCTTTCAAGGCAGTCAATGACTCTTGGAGCCTAACGATTGGCCGTTGGAGACACCCATACTCGCCAGGTCCGCGTAGCTTCAGGTACCTGGCGCTTTTGGTGGGGGCAGTGACTGGTATAAAAAGAACACCTAATCCGTACTGTACGTACTCTCTGATGGGCGTCCAAATACTGTCCAAACACGCGAAACGATGCTTTAAACCAGCTGCAATCTCCATACGCGACCACTTTTGTGTAGTATTCCTATGTCCCCGTAGTCCCCTTCTTTGAGTACACATTTTCTTTTCCCTTCTCTTCTCATCTTTTCTTTTCCTTTTACTTACTTCTTCTTATTCTTCCCCCCAAGTTCATTTGACACTGTTGTTTCTTTACAGACACATACAACTGGCAATTAGGTGCGGCTCGGCTTGAGTCCAGCATACCCGACTAAACAGCAAGTCAGTTCCTTATATTTAAAAGAGGTCGGCCCAACGGTTCGTTTGTTTCTTCTCAAGTTGACCAAATCACATGCATAAATTGATTTAAATCTTTGGGCCCTGTTTGAATGCCTCATGCGACAGTCATAATCCTCCTCGGTTGCTGTAACGTCCGTGAACCAGCATACCATCCTTTCCCTGATTTAGTAGTCCGATGTTTCATCCCTCGCCCACCAAACAAGTAGTCCGTCAAATCAAGGCTTGCGAAGGCTCCTCTACCCCGGCTGACCACCTCGAGCACAGCGTCTATCTTTCTCCTCTTATATCGCCTACTGCAACCTATAGCCACTAGGTCCTATGGTTGTGATCATGATCCTCCGGAGCATCACCGACTCAGGCAGGTGGCTGATTCTGTATAGGCGGTAATTGCACGTCAGTCCGTGCCAAAGTGACCTCCATTATCGGACCGTTTGACACACATGAGAACCCTTCAAGAGGATGAACCCCTAGCCTAGCATGAACAAGCCCCAGCTCCTTCGCGGACGAAAACCCCTCGTCTTCTTGAGAGAGGAAGCAAGGTGGCCGGGCCTTGAACGTCAAGTGTCCGGGGTATCAGGGTTGCTGTACCGTATATGAGATGTCGTAGCCCCTACATTGACATGCAGATCATCCGTACTAACGTGTTGGCTGCATTTCCTATTCTTATTTTGTTCCCTGTGCCTACCATGCGTTTCTTACACATTGTTCTATTTGTTGAAGCGGCGTTGGCCGCTTGCAATGGCCATTCTGAACTGTGTAGTCGCAAATACTCGGATATCACTTTCGTTGGTTCCCACGACAGCGCCTTCGTAGGCGAGCTCCCGACACAGAACCAACACAAGTCCGTCACCGAGCAGCTTAATCTGGGGGTGCGATTCTTGGAAGCTCAAACGCAGGACAAAGATGGCACAATCGAAATGTGTCACACTTACTGCTGGGAACTGGATGAGGGACCGTTGACAGATTATCTACAAGAGGTTGCCGACTGGATGGGCAACAATCCAGATGAAGTCGTCACTTTGCTCTTGACAAACATTGACGCCATAGCGGTGACCAAGTTTGATGATGCATTTGACAGCACGGGCCTAAAACAATACGTTTTTCATCCAAATGGGACTTTGGCTCTTGACGACTGGCCCACTCTCCAGGAGCTCTTGGACAACAAAACCCGTCTCATTGTCTTTATGGGTTGGTCATCTGCATGAAACATAAGGGACGTTACAAATTGACATGAATCAGATTACCACTCGGATCAAAGCCAGGTTGACTACATCATCAACGAGTTCGACTACTTCTGGGAGACCCCCTACGGAGTTACTGACCCCAGCTTTCCGACCTGCGATGTAGATCGGCCTGATGGGGGCGACCCGAGCAAGCTCATGGGCATCATGAACCATATGCTCAACGTCGAGATACTCGGCGTCACTATCCCAGACGAGGAGGCCACGGACGATACCAACTCCAAGGAATCCGTACAAAAGCAGGTGGACTTATGTAATGGAAAATGGGGAAAGAATCCGAATGTTATTCTTGTGAGTGCCTTTGCCTTTGAATCATCGTAGCGTCACTGATAAGCGACTTTCTAGTTGGACTACATTGATGTTGGTGATGCGATTGCAGTGCAGGCGTCTTTGAATGGCTTATAAACTGGCGTATGAGTTCAAGAAGAATACAAGATACCAAGTATTACGTACATTTTAATACTTCTTCGGCTTTGTCAGCTGTGAATCGTTCTGATGAGGATATTCTTTTAGTAGTGAAAACATATTATTCACTCTCCTTGATGATCGTTTCTAATGCTTTGATATACCCCGCGACTTCCTTCAATCCAGTCAGCGTCAAATCCCGTCGCTTTCCCTCGACCTTGACCGTAGGTACTGCATCAATATCCATCCCTGCCCTCCGAATCTCTTCCTTGACTTCTGATTCTCCCTTGTTACGATCACCTACTAGCTCTCTAGCCTCCTTCTCAGGCACACCGGCCCTGATACACGCCTCTACAAGCGAATCATCCGTCGCTGGGTGTTTCCCTTCTCCAAAGTAGAGGTGGAACAGTGCGTCAACCAGCCGGTTAGCCTCGTCAGGCCCCCAACGCAACTGGACGATCTGAATCATGCGGTGGGCGTGAAAGGTGTTACCCGTGGGGCCGACAAAGTTCATCGGGACTCCTAGGGGCTCTGCGAGAGAGGCCATGTAAGTCTGGAAAAGCCATTGTCCCTCGCGTTTGTTGTTATGCTGGTGTTCTAGCGCCCATTGAGAACGATCTTCGACAGTGTCTTGAAAGTCTGGCTCTGGCTGGAAGGAGGCAAAACGAAGAAAGAATTTGACCGAGGGGGACTCGATTTCAGCGAGGGCTTTGTCAAGTCTGAATAACCAAGAAGGTTAGCACTGGTCTGAGGCAGGAAAACGAAGTAAGGCTGATCGATGCCTTTTCTTAGCTAAATACGTCCTGCGATCAAGTTAATGATGAGTTCTTATCTCAGACACAAACTAAACAATATTGGGATAAAAGCATGCTACTATTTGGGCTCTGCATTTCATCTCATGGCACATGGTTTAGAGGAAAGACCAACCAAGGGCAGATTGTATCCAAAGTGATGGTAACTATAGACTCATACATGGTGAAAGTGAGACGGCTACAACAAAGAAGAGAAAAAGATGTTCTGTCAAAATCTTGCGACTTAACTCACCCACAATACGAGGGGAGGCTATATCCTGGGTCACCTCAGATGCGGGGAGACGAACGGCCCGTCCCCATCCGGTCAGCCGAACTGGAAAAAAGGGCAACCAATGATGGTGGAGAGGTTACTACAAGTTATGATACAAACATTCACATTGATGAAGAAAGTACTTGCAAATGCTGATGTTTTGGGGTATCATCAAACGTGAATTCTTTTTCTCCCCTGTACATTATACCTAGTCAAACGTCATCTTGGTGCCAGTATGCTCAACCACGGCACCTGTTAACCGTGCCACTGAGATATCAGTGGCCGTTTTCAAGGGCTTCACGGCATCATCTCCAGACTTATCTGCCCCAGTGCCTCTATTGTTTGTCATTCGTGGCGGCGGTCGGTTTCGGGGGTTTTCATCGGCCATCTTCCTGTCCTTCCGGAATCGCTTTTTGTACCGCACCTGGTCATCCTCAGCCAGTTCGAGCTTGAGCTCGCGGCCAAGCATCCGATTGACCCACCACTTACGCATCTTGAATTGCTTCTGGCGCGGCTCCTCTTTCTCATCCTCATCCTCCTTGAAGTCTTGTTCGGTTTCTACCTCTTCCTTGATCTTCACGAAACCTTTGACAGCCCACACCGCCGCCTCGGGCTCCTTGAACTTGACCCAGCCGTAGCCCTTGCACTTGCCCGTATCCTCAAACGTAGCGACCTTGACCCATTCGATCTCGCCACATTTCTCGAATTGCCTGTGTACATCTTCCTCGGTCGTCTTAAAACTCATATTACCCACGAAGATCTTGCGGCTCGCATTGGGATCACTCTGCTCCTTGCCCTTGACACCATCCGCGTTGCCCTCAGCACCAGGTTCCACCTGTTCGGGTTCCTTCTTAGGACGACCTTCGAAGGATTTGGCGTCTTTGATGAGGAGTTTTCGGCCGTTGAGATCGGTTTCGGAAAGGGCAATGGCGGCGACCTTGGGACCAAGATCTGTGAAGTCGACGTATGCGAAACCCTTGTTGGTGGGCTTAGCACTCTTATCCCGTCCCGAGTCCTTATTCGTGGGAAGCTTAACACGAGTAATCATCTCGTCAGAGATGACCTCACCAGAGTTATCCACGAGCCACTTGCGCAGCTCCTGAGGCGTCACGAAGAATGGCAGGTTACCGATCCAGACACCATGCTCAGAACGGCCATCGTCCTTCTTGTCTTTCTGCTCTCCAGATTGCTTCTCGTCGTCGCTGTCCTGTTTGGGAGGGAGTGCCTTGCCCTTCTTCAGAGCACGGCGAGCACGTTTTGAGGGGGGCTCGGGGAGGTTGACATCGACTTCGATCTCATCGAGGTCGGCCTTGCGTTTACCAGAAAAGGTCAGGTCGGCCGCAGGTTCGTCGGATTGTTCAATCTCGTTGAGGGTTTCGGCATTTTCCATTGTTTGATCATTATCGTCCTTTTCGACTTCTGCCTTAGAAGCCTTCTTGGACTTTTTTTCTTTCTTCTCTTTGGTGGCCATCGTTCTGGTTTTGGGATGTAAATTCGATGTCGCTTCCACGAAACCAGTTGACTTGCGACCAGAAATTTTCCTCCCAGTGGTTGATCGATAAGCGATAGCGATAATCGATAAGAGACAACCAGCATTAAATGTGGGACTAGTCGTGGAGTCGCATGTTAGGTTAATGGAGACCGCGGGGCTTCCAAAAGACGATTGACTGGTTCCGATCCATTGAGACCAACCTCCCGGAATCAGGGATTGTGCTAGTATTTTGCATGAATTTCGGACAAGATCATAAAAATATGTGGACCGGGTACATTTGCTGTTGTAACGGTATTTGGGACGCATTGATTTAGGTAGTAGGTTTCTACTGTACTTGGATTACGGAGTTACATATGACTGAGTCAGTGCCAATTCTACCAGTACCTAGTCCAAGATAATTCCTGTACCAATCGCGGTTAAATCGAAGATCCCGCAGCCCAAATCTCAACTTACGTTGGGTACGCGCTCCGCCATCAACAACCGTCAGGTGAAACTGCGGTTTTAACGATCAAAGCAAAAAAAAAAAAAAAAACTCTTGGGTCCAGCTTGGTAAATGATGTGAGCATGCAGTGGCCTCAAAGGCTCATGCCGCTCTCTTGGCGTTGAAGTCCAAAAGCTCACAGCAGAAAGACAGACGCCTCAGTTTGCAACTTAAGGGGACCATCATAGACCCGCTCAATAGCGAGTCTTCAGACCTCGTCTACAGCCAAAGAAGCGGTGTGTCGGTTGAAAAAAAAGGAAATTTTCACTTTATGTTCTTTTATTGCCGCGGCCTCTTCTGACATCGTCCTCGAAGCTACCTTATTTGCCAGAGAGGTACAGGTATATCCGCGACCAGGAGAGGGTGGGATGCGATAACGCAGATCACTGGCTGGGTTAGACGGGGATGGCTCCCCCACAAGGATTCATTGCCAAATACATAGTTAATGACTGCAAAGGTGCGATGGTCTAGACTATATAGCGTTTCACTGCATGGAGTACGAACCCAAAACTAGAAAAGGAGGGGAACCAATAAATGGGAGTCCGCGGGTCAGTTTGTGAGCTTGGTATAGGAGGGATTGCTAGTCTTGTTCGAAGAACGAATGACCGGATGATGGGTGGTGTCCAGAATTGGCTCAAGTGATCGCACATGGCCGGTAGCTTGGTTTGAGGAATGGCATCGGATGTTGCGCCACCTTGATCACGGCACTGGAGGAAACGAGAGAGAGAGGTAAGACATACAAAATATTGAGCTATATCCCGCCTTGGGCAGTAAATTATTCCGTCTCGCTATGGCTCCTCTATTTCTGCAGATTGAATACTCCGTAGATATCATCAAGTTTGACCCAGACGATCGACTTGGTTGGCTGTGAAAGAGATGCCGGCCCGGACGCGGGGTTCTTTTCGCAAGAACCAAGAAGCCGCTCCCGTGGCCGGCCGGCGGATTGACCGAGACAAGACGGGCGACACAAAGGTGCCTAAAACGGCAGCGAGGTAGTGCACGAAGTACGTGTACTCCGTACAGAGTGCATCGGTGATTGACTCGGAGTAATTCACTCTTGCTCCAAACAGGGGCATGCTGAGACCAAGGCAGGCCTCATTTAGTGTCCCTTGCATTAAGCGCACAAGCATGATGTGGACCAGAAAGGTTGTTTGATGGCGGGTTGAAGACTATTATATCCGAGAGAGGTATGAGATTTTGGCGGATAGTAAAGCAAACTTTCGTGCCCAGATGACGCCGCCATAATTACTGCTGCAATGGCGAGAAGTCGAATGGTACAGAGTACAAGGGGCAGCGGGATAATGGGGAAAAAGGTAACAACTGAGCTGAGATGCCCCGCTGCCATGCCACCTGTAACCCACCCGAGAGCGGCGAGGTCACTGCTGCCCACTGCAATCCCTTGCTTACCTTATCCACTGTAGCGGCAACACTAGAGCGCCCCCACCACCTACTACAACCCCCGCTAACGTACCCAGACGCCCGAGGGCCCGGTCATCACGTGTGATTAGTTAGGTTAGGTGCTGTACTGTAGGTTGCCTCTGTTCCAGCAAAGCCAAGGTGTGATCCAGGTGGCCAGCCAGGCAAGCGCAGATTCACTGGCGAATCATTTCCATGTCCCGTGCCGCTGTGCAATGACCAACACACAGCGCAAAGCATTGACGACAACAGCTCCGCTTTCTCGTTGGGTTTGCCTCTACGAAGTACCTTTCTGCCTCTCTCGCTTTTTTTGGGTTCACTCGTCATCTCGCACCGAGCTAGAGGCCAAAGAAGGTATAACAAAACCCAAGCAACCAATCTAGTCTTTCTGTTTTCCTGCCTTCTCCTTCCTTCCAACTTCTCCACCACCAACGGCAACAACCTCTGGCGCCAGTGCTGCGGCCCTACAAGACTACTGGTACTAGGTACCAACGCTACGCTACCCATAACAACGCAATCTTTTTTTTTCTGCCCCAGGCTCAACTGGCTATTTCGCCTGGACACCCATGCCGCCACTGTTGACCGCTTTCCATTGAAACCTCCCACTCCACTCCCGTGGTCCCTTCTCTGACCTCCTTCTCCTCCACACTTTCATCTTTTGCACCTCTGGGACATCTCTCAACGCAACCTATTCCTCGCTCTGTCGTCGAAGTTCTAAATTTGTCGACCAACCCTCTTCGACGTCAGAGTACAGCCTCAGTGTTCCTTATTTTTCTAGTCTCTTGACGTCTGTCGACCTTGCCGGAGTCGTTATCCCCTCATCAACATAGTCCCCGTTGCCGCCCAGCGACTTCGGTATTCATCTTTTCACGATGAACGTTTTGCTTTCACCACAACCCCCGGTTTTCCCTCATCAACACGAAAACCCTCGTCTCTCTCCCCAGCGATCTTGTGAGTACCTTTAATTTCGTACCACCCCCAACCCCATCTCTGTTACCTCGATTTCATCCTTATGTCATCGCTCGTTGCTGACACTAACCCATCAGTATCGCCATTCCACAACATGACGGGCCGTAAACGAAAAGCCGACGAGGATGGCGATGAGACCATGTCACCTCAGAGCTCCCCAGCCATCTCATCACGAGCCCTTGCCCGACCCTCGAAGAAAGTTCGAGCCAACGAACTTATTGGCCGACCCCTCTCTCTCCCTCGACTCCTCGAGACCCTAGACACCGATCAACTCCGAACTGTCCTTGAGCGGATATGCGAGCGGCATCCCGATATTGGTCACGAAGTCATTTCCGGTGCTCCCCGCCCAACGGTCTCTTCCGCTCTGGAGCTTTTGGAAGGCTATATGACGAAACTTGAGGATGCTGCCCCCTACGGAGAGTCGAGTGCTGAGTACACCTACTACCGAGTTAAAGATACCCTGGTTGCTTTGATCAACGCCCTCTCCGACTTCACCCCTCAGTTCCTTCCTCCTATCGAGACCCAGGCCAACAAGTCTCTCCAGTTCCTTGATGGTGCCACCAACCTTATTCACAAACTCCCCGATTGGGATCCCCAGGCCTATCGCCACCACAAGGAGAATGCGTACGAGGAAATTTCCAAGGCGTGGGCCCTGGTTATCAACGAAGCTGCCAAGAGAGGTGGTGGTATCAACCTGCACAGTGGAGGATGGGATCAGACCCTTTCTCGACATAATGAACAATCGGGCGGACGCCTGGCCGGCGCGATAAGTGCAATGGCCAATAATGTCGGTTGGATGGGACCAAACGGCAATGGACCTTCCTCTAATCCTGCTGACTCCAATTCCATTTTGAACCAACTAGTCTCTGGCGCATACGGCGCCCCCGTTCGAGTTGGACCATGGTAGACGAACATCCCTCCCAAGAGGAATACATTTGCATAACAACGGCGCTTTGGACGAGTCCTCAACTGCACATATCACGACGACATCGGTACGACGACTTTCATTTAGCATCAAAGGCTAGCATAGACTTTTAGGCACCTCATTTTATGTCACGGTGGGGTTGAACGGCGTTTGCCTGCGTTTATTGATATCCCTTTTCTGCACTCGTGGGTAGTAGGGATTAGTAATGTATCTTGATTTCTTGTCTTTCGGAACTCAGGCTGTGGACAGACCACACGGTATATGTATGTAGGAAGGGTAGTTTTTTTTTTTTTTGCCCTATCTCTCTTGGTATTTTACCAAGTGGAGCTGATTGCAATCATGTTGTGATTCGAGCGGTATTACGATTATCCCCTTACTAATGTGATTTGAGCTCCAAATTTCCAGCTAATGCTTTCACCCCTTCAATTGAAATGAACCTATGTAACATGATAGAAAGAAAACAGATTCGACTGAGAAGTTGGCGAGTTTCCCCAGCAAGTTCACAGAGACCTGTTTAAGGTAGCTTCCGCTGCCATTGTATCTCCGTCCAGCAAGAGGTAAGAATTAGGATGTAAGACTAATCGAGACGATCACGTTCTTAGGTGTTATAAATTACATTTGATGCAATCAGTTTGACTTAGTTAATGTATTGAGATGACATTGCTATTATCCATGCTCGATTAATTTGTTCCCGACGTGCTAAGTTACTAATTACAACAACTCATGTCCGAGCTATTGAAGTCCAACAATTGTATTCATTATGTCGTCAAACCTGGGTGGTAACTTGATATAAGTGGAAGTTATACATTCATTGCTAAGGGGGATAATATGCTCTCCAGTAACACGACCAATTAAGATACGCTCAAAGCCGAAATGATCCAAGGATGAGAGGCAAAGTGCATATTTACGGATGTTTCATCAGGCGTGCTAGAAATGGGCATGAGACACCTGGCGTAAATATACCTAGAGTAGCTTACAGCCCCAGCAGCGTTTGCTCATCCGTATATGAAGGTAACTTGTCAGAGTAAAAAATTGGGCTTGCGTCGTTCTCTCACATCGCTTATTTTGCATGGGGATATCCGGCTAAAATGCCTTATCAATCAATGTCTTACACGTCAACCAAGGCGTCATCTTATTTTCACACCATCGGGCACCTACCCCACAAATTCACGAGCGTTACTGAAGTGACAATATCGGGTCCAATTCAATCGAAAACTAAATGATGGAAGACTTTGGAAAGTTTCTTCAGGCTGAAGCCCAAATCAATGTCAGTGAGTAGAGGCTATCCTCAAAACCGGCGGGGCAATTCCCTGAGCGGGACCTCCCGGCAGTCACAACGGGGCGCTTTCTGAATCGTGAAAGTGTGGACCCTTAGACTAAATTCAGTGCAGTAAGAATCACGTGCTCTCCCGCCATGGCAGGCAACAGACGCGATTGCCTGGAGGTGAACGCGTTCAGTCCATCACAACCACAAACCCTTTTGCCGGTCACAGCAGCACACTTTGCACTGCTAAACAACTGATTCAGCATCTCATTGTATGGGCTTCTATCTACTTTAAGTCCCTGTATAAATGAAGGCATAGACGGCGCTCGTTATTCATCCCCAATATGCCTGCGTATGTTTCGCGCCGTGCTCATCGCTACCGCCCATTCACTTTAGCTAATCGTGACACTAGTCCAGGCGATCAACACAAGGCTGTGGCCAACCCGTTTGAGGAGGTCAAGCCACGAGTTTCCGAGTGGACTGCGAAAGACATTGCGACTATCGCTTCGAGACTCGATAAGCAGCTCGGCCCCGAGTATATCTCAGCGCGTTCTGGCCCAGGCGGCGCCAAAGTCCACTATCTTACCGCCGAGAAATGCATCACACTTGCAAACGAAGTATTTGGCTTTAACGGATGGTCATCCTCCATTCAAAACATTCAGGTTGATTTCGCCGACGAGAATCCCCAAACACATCGTGTTAGCATTGGCTTGTCCGTTATTGTCCGCGTCACGCTCCGAGATGGAACCTACCACGAAGATATCGGATACGGGTCGATTGAAAACGCAAAGGGAAAGGCGATGGCATTCGAGAAGGCTAAGAAAGAAGGTACTACCGATGCGATGAAAAGAGCTTTACGAAACTTTGGCAACGTGTTGGGCAACTGCATCTATGATAAGGACTTCGTCAAGCAAGTGACTAGGTTGAAAGCCGAACCGGTCAAGAAATTTGACCAAGATAACCTTCATCGTCACTCTGATTTTGTCAAGCCGAACATGGAGAAGCCGGCGTTAGCCACTACAGGGGCAGGTGTAGTGACAACGACCACAACGGTAGTGAAGACGGAGCCTGCCGCCGCTGTTACGGATTCGTTTGAAGACTTCCTAGGAGGTATGATGTCCTCGGACGGATTTGAGGAGCTTGAAACTGAATGTTTGTAGAACTCGACGAGGCCGACTTCTGCGTCCCAGAGGACGGCCATCCTGATGAAATTATGTTGTCTACGTCCGTAATTGGGCAAGCCCCGAATGACAGAAATGCTCCGAACACCACCTCCCGTGCCCAAGCACAAACTTCCCGACCACCTAACAAATCAATCTCTGGGGGAGCTCCAACAACTCGTCCCCCCCAAACTCCAAATCAAGTTCAGACGCGCTCGGGTACCTCGAATGTCAGCCAGTTGGCTCCGGTGAACCGACCTCAATCCGTACCTCGGACTACAACACCGAATCAAACTAGTGGTACTCGTCCACAGCCTACTGGCCCCCCAGCTGGAAACATCCCAGAGGCCGTGGGCTTCTTCTCTGCCAAAGCGGTAAATCAGATGGCTGAGTCTGCTATCCAGGGCGCGACTAATGCTCACATTTCATTGCCTCAAGCACTACAAGCTTTCAATCCCAAGGCAGAGAGCCCGTCCATTCGAAAAACTCCCGGTATCGACCACAACTCTTCTAAACCCGTCTCCAAGGGCGGCCATCATATTGCTCCCACAAGCAGTCAGGCCTCCGCAGCGCCGAGTGGTAACACGAGCAGCTTCACACTTATGCGCCCATCCTTTCCTCCTAGCTCCCAGGGCGCTCGAGGGAACTTAGTCAACCCATCACTAGATCAAGCACGCCGAATAGGTGTTCCAAGCGGACAGGGCAGCCCACTCGCAAATAGGGGATCGTACCGGCCGCCCACAATGAAGCGTCCACCACCTAATGACACCAGCGCTGGGAGGCCGCCCTTGGCAGATCTCCCCGCGAATGGAAGTGGCCTTGCTGCCGATACTACAACAGCTACTGGTCTGGAAGCGAAGAGACAGAAGGTGGCGTAATTTATGAATTGGGAAATGAGTCTACAAGCAAGGCAACGGAACAGTTGGAGGAGTAAGGCGTATGGTTTTTAGAGTGAATCGACTTGCATTTTGGAGCTCCGGTCTGGGATACATGTGTTAGCGATTATGGATGGGGTTTCCTATTTTCCACGGCCAAAAGAGGACCTCATTAGTTTAGTCGCATCTGGTGGGCGAATATAGTTATGAATGACGGAAGTATTAAGAGCTTTTCTCAATACCAGAAAAATTGTAGCTCAGAGATTCACACGTGAAAGATATAGCCTCCCTCAAATATTTCGCTGCTATCTATCGTTGTAGTACATATTATCGCTTCGTTGTAAAGAGAAGACAGGAGAAAGATATTCATTGTTGAGCGCCAGCACATTCTCTCCAGAGGCTCTTCAGTAGGGGCTCTATACAGTATCATCATCTTTCATTGGAGATTTGCTTTCGAACAAAGCGCTAATATACAACCACCTAGTGTCTTGTAGTACAGATGGAAAAGGTTTTGGAGCCAGAGCAGCCTTCAAGCAGTCTTGGCCTTCAAGTTTGCCAAACCAGTGCGGGCCTGCGTGACGCCCTGGGGAAAGTCGAGCTTAGTACTCATGTCAATGCATTGATTATACTTCTTGAGGGCAAGTTCGGTGTTGCCCATCATCGCGGCGACATCAGCCCAGTTGCAGAGCGCAACAGCGCAAGCTTCGTCACATTCAGGGGTGCGATCGTCGCCCTTGACATCCATGGCGTGCTGGTAGGCGTTCTTGGACCAGTTGAGCGCAGCCTCCAGACACTCCTTGCGAGTGGTCGGCGTAGCTGGGTCGTGTAACTCCCGGAGGGCGTCAGAAGGCTGATCAGCGTGGGTCGGGGCGAAGAGGGGATGCTGAGCGAATGTGACGGCGAGATTGTTCATGATGACCGGGCGGTGACAGGGTGAATCACAGAGACGGAGGGCTTGGAAGAAGAGAGGGATGGCAAGGTGAAACTGAGACTTGCTCTCGTAGTCCCGACCAAGGGACTCCAAAGTGGCTCCCGTTTCCTCGGGAGAGAGCCAATCGCCCTCGCCTTCCTTAACACCCTCAGTCTTACGTCGACGGAACTCCTTCAAGGTCGTCTCAACAGCCCAAATTAAATGCTTCTGGGAGTTGTCTGGGTCGAGGACGTGCTCGTCCGAATAGAGTTCACCCAGTTTAACTGAGACACCAACAGCTTTAGCAAGGAGACGCCTGCGCTTGTGCCATAGGTTCTCGGGGACGAATTCGTCGTCGGTCTTGTCGGCAGAAGCAGGTCGTGACTCCTCCTTTTTCGCCTCGGTGGCCTCGGATTGTTGAGGGGGAGGTGTGACGAGTTTGCCGGCGCTGTCAATCTTGCCATCACGAACGGACTGCTCCATTACATCAACCCACTTTCTCAAATCTCCCAAAACAGATTCAAGAACGTGGAGAGTGCCATTGTAGTTCTCAATCTTCTGGAGCCAGTATGAGGTCTGAATTCGAATGCCGAGAACCTCATCGGAGAAAGGATCCAAACCGAACTCGGCGCACTGATCCATGGCACGTTTATAATACTTGAGCGCCAGCTCTGCATCGGGTTGGATGTTTGTGTAGTAGAGGGCTCGTCGGAGGGAGTTAGCGATGGGCTTGGGGTATCTCGTAAATTGGGAGTGGTAGAAGTAGGTGAAGTAGAGATTGACAGTGTAACCGCCAATGATGGCGATAACAACGAGGCTGGAAGAAAAGTTAGCGATCCGGATAGCATGAAAGCGCGCCGGGTAGACATACATTGCCAACGCAAGGGTGGTTGCTGCAGGGCTTTGTCGGAAAGCAGTCTTGATTCCCGAAGGGCTCAATGCAGTGACGAGACTTCGCAAACCAGCACCCAGCGCACGAGTTGCGAACTTGCGAAAGGTGATGGGTTGCTGCGCGGGCTGGTGCTTCCTCGGCAACTGGTTTTGTTTCTCAGTGAGGTCCTTGTTGTTCGCATCGTTGGACCTGGATGTGCTCTGAAGCCGCCGCTGCACGGCGTCGGGTCGGAGGGGTACGACGGCGCGGATGTGGATAGAGGCGGAACGAGACCAGAGATGGACGGACAGCAGACCGGATGAGGCATGCCGAAGACATTGGCCTCGAAGGGGCCGTAGCGAGGAAACGGCCGATACCGACATGGCTGGTGTGCTGAGTTGCTTGAAGGCTGTGGATGATGGCAATCGGTTTGCTCCATGACGGATTGAGAGCACGGGCCATGTCGGAGAATGGAGCTGCCAATCGTACGGCCTGTGTTTTCGGTTTGGGAGGCCGAGGCTTTTGGTCCCAGGCTTTTTGGTGGGGTCCAGGACAAGCTCATGACAGAATCTCTTACATCTCTCTCTCAACTCAGTTCATACAATCGCATCTCCAATCCCCCGGTAATTAGCATCTCAGTCGCCATGTCTGGGAAATTCGAGCCCAAGGTCGCTGTTCAATTGAACCCTCCCAAGGACGATCCCATTTCTCAGGAGGAGCTGGCTAGGTCTAATGGTACGCCTTCGACAACCCCGCCGCGGTCATGGTAGCCCGTGATATTCGGCCCTGGGACTGATCTCAAGATGCTGGTCTCGTACTAACGTGTCGACTAGGCGCTGAGGGAGAGAAATGCTACGTCGCAATCAAAGTATGCGTCCTCCGTTACGGCTGACTGTCCGTCCCTCATCAGCACAAGATGCTAACCCCATACAACAGGGCAAAGTCTACGATGTGTCCGGCAACAAAGCCTACCTCCCAGGGGGTTCATACAACGGTATTTCCTCCCTCTTTCATTTTTCTCCGACAGCTGTCGTCTAACCTCAGACTCATTCACTAACGCAATTCTCCCCTCACGCAGTGTTCGCCGGCAAGGACGCCTCCAGAGCTCTAGGGAAGACGTCCACTAATAGTGACGATGTCCGCCCAGAGTGGGATGACCTGTCAGACAAGGAAAAGGGTGTTTTGAACGATTGGGTCACCTTCTTTTCTAAGCGGTACAACGTCGTGGGCGTCGTGGAGGGCGCCACAAACACGGATTGACTAGCCGAGTTGTGTCTTACCAGGCAATTCAACAAGTTGTAAACGTCTTCTTTTTAAACCGTTGCGGCGTGTCTCTATTTCTTATTCGTTTCACACTCTTCAGACCTTTTCTTTTGTTGCTCCACCCCGGTTCATGGATGCTTCACGCCATTTTTGTTCGGGGCTTTGTCGCTTTGTAATCTCCGCTGTTGTGACGCTATGTTTGGGGTGATGGCCGACCGAGAGGAACACGTTTCGTCCTCCTCATGTTTGTGATTGTTATCGCAAGTTATCCTAGCTCACATCAGATGAGAGGTTACAACACGTCTTCTCTACTGCCCTTGCTTCTGTGGTGGCTATGGGTTTAGCCGAACCTTGGTCTCCTCGATCCTATGTCCTGTACGTAGTGACCTCGAATTCGGCACTCGAGTTATGTACTCTCATGCATCCAATTCGACGCCAGGTTCTCGACAGATAACCCCTCTACGCTGCAGAAGAATTACCAGTACCTATACATTTCACCTAATGTCCAGACTCTTCTATTCTATATAGACAATAAACACGCTCCACAAAACCCAATCATGGGGACGCTGTGCCCTCCACACACTCAAGGAACATTCACTTCGTGCAACGAGCAAACGAGAAGCAGGGTGTCACAGGCACGCCGCCACTCAAAATAAGTGTGCGATGATGGCGCTGGTTCTAGGCGCGGACAGGCCCCTTAATATCTAGTCTTAGCTCGCGTTGATGACGATCCTCGCTGTCTCCTGATCTATCAACATATTTCGTAGACCGGGTGGTTGTGTTACTATAGAGTGCCGGCACGATTACGGTTTACTTTAAGAGAGGTGTTGATCATGAGAGGAATCGTATTTCTCTATTGATAAGATTCTGATAGAAAATTGTCAAAATTTGACCCATGATTAAACATCATCAACATGTCCCACCCTGCTAGTGACGACGCAATTGGCTTCCTTAGCACTACAAAGAAGCTAGTATAGATAATTAAATACACAACAGATAGTATCTTATCCAAAGCCAACTCAAAAACGTCACCAAATCGGCGGGTTCCCCCAGGCGCGTATTGCTCATCGCCCAGCCGAGAGGTTTCTTTTCTTTTTCTTTACTGTGGGCCGTTATTGGTGTTGTTGGCATTATGGGATTGGTGATCATCACTGCACTGCACCATGTCCATCTCCGCCCCGTTACCGAGGCAGTTTTCGCAGGGAACGCATTGGCGCCAGGAGCTACGAAGAACTTTGACCCCGTAACATTGGTGGTGGGGGTCGTTGCGGGCGAAGTGACAGTAGGACTTGAGGCGAACCGTGGAGTGATTGCAGAGAAACAGAAATTCTTCCCAATCACACATCTTGATTTGAGGTGTGTGCGAAGTTGTTGGATAATGGGGAAGTATGAGTGAGCGATATCTTGAAGGGAAGCTGGTTAGCTTATAGGAGGATGGAAGAGGATGGAGTGTATTCGCTGGCTGTGATTTGAGGCTGGTTACCTCTAGACAGGTGCGTAATATAGGGTTTATGTAGACAGGAAGTGAACTGATCAGTGGAATGATAGGGGAGAGGAATTGATCAAACTTCCACGGGCCAAACTGGCTTTTTTATAGACGAGTCCGCATCCAGGTTTTCTCGAGAAAACAAAATTTTCTTTTTCTGGTGGTATCAGAGACCCTCCTGTGAGTAGCTACTTCACAAGAGTATGAACATGGATACAGTCGTTACGTTGGAGACCAATCATCGAGCCGATTCCAGGGACTGTATGCAGGTACTCCGGGGCATACAGAGCCAGAGGCCGACAAACGATCTCGACCCCCGCCTGTGTGGTCGCCATGCGTCTAATATCCCCCCAAGACTTAACTGAAAGGAGGATTCTACATGTACAAGAAGCAAATATCCGATGAATCGCGCTGTACCGCAGGGTTACCTGACAAACCTCGGGTTTCTTGTTGCACAGTGCGTTTTTGGAACAAGATTCTGCTGATCGCCCGTAAGGGAACAAGTCCAGAGTTGGAACTGCTTCTGAACCCTCGGCTGCAGGTCCTTGAATCCAAATTGTGTTCACGAGTGGCAAGAAGAAAGAATCTACTGGAGTATCACACAATAATTCGAACTTAGATCACCGTGAGGAGTGTGGATTGGGAGAGCTGAACTCCACAGCATCCCCGGCAATCAATCACTAGCGAACGAGCTAAGAACGGGAGCTCCCGATCCAATAGGAATGAAAGCTCCTAGCTCTATGTTAGAACCACTGAGTAAATTGAGAGTACATACCGTATCCGAGTGGCCAAAAAGTGAGGGGAGCATGAGCAGGGTATCTTTGACACTGTGTGCGAGTCAGTCATTATGGTTGTATGATGTGTGGAGGATCGAGATACACCCTCGCAGCTGCATGGAGCAAACCCAGCAACCTGGTTTAAACCAATACTCGATCACAAACAAGAGCTGTCAGCATCGCGCTCCGCTATGTTGAGAAGATGGAGACATGGCGCTCTGGGGGACCCCCGAGTGGTTCGCTGACGGGCTGAGGGAACGACGCGGCCCGACCAATAACGGAAACTCGCAGAGCGGCTGGTCGCGACCATGTGGCTGTCCCAATTCGAAGGGGAGTAGACTCAAAACTTGACTTGCAGAAGCAAACCCAAGATTAGGCCGGGGAAAAGTGGTCGGGAAAAAAGTGGACAACTAGGAGGGAGAGAAGAGAGAACAAGGACAGAATTGATGGGAAGGTCTCTCCCACTTGCACTCCATGAAGTCAATTTGACTTGAAGATTGGGGTGAATTGGGCGATCAACTTAATCTCGATTCCTGGTCTGGAATTTACGAAAGCACCTTGATCCACGATGTTGTCTTATATATGAACTGTATTGTCACAGCATACTCAGATTCAATTCCAAGCAAATTATGACAGAAATTGATATCTATTACTCCAAGGGTAGACCACTCGGTCACAGGGGTAAAGGAAGAAACCATGACGAGTGTGTAATTGACCACCAGGGTGGAACGGAATAGTGGAATAGCTCTTCTCAGTTCCGGTTAGAGAGAGCACAAGACGGCACTGGCATTTTTTTGGGCTCAGGAGAGATCGATGCACTAATAGGACTCGTAAAGGTGTGACAGATCAGATCAAGTCAAATGCTAGCGTTGCGGGCGCCGTATATGAGACTTTGGGGCTTGAACCGAGGTTGCAAAGGTGGATTGTGTGGGTGGACCTGTATCTGCTAAGTTACTGTGAGAGTAGGAGGTTGAGTTGGGTTGAGTTGGGTTGAGTTGTTCACCAAGGAAAGGAATGTGTGCATGTGTGTGTGTGCGTGTGTGTCTGTATGTGGTGTGGAATAAATCTAGCGGTGAGTTGTATTTCTGGTTGAATCATCGCGTGAATATTGATTCAAGTTCTTTTATGAAGGAGCAAATCATGTCATCTGCGAGGTCTCAAGGTGCTTAGGGGGTATGAGTATCGTGCCGTTGGGTATCGATCGAGGCATCACGGGTGGCAGAACGATTGTGGCAGTGGTATTCTGTGCGTAGAAGATGTAACCATGATGCACGTGCATTTTCTCATGGGGGGGAAACGGCGGAGTCAAAGGCATAGTTACGCACTTGCGATGAGGTGATGGCGCAGAACGCAGAATTTGCAGTAAGTAAAAGTACAGTACGGGGCATTTCGTCGACGTTGGGTGGTTCGCAAATTTCGGATGCACAACGCTTATTTGGTGAGCGGTTTTGGTTTGGTCGCCTTGCGGCTGCCTGCTGGTTGCCTTGAGTGTGAAGGGCCAACGTAGGCCTCTGATTGGCTGAAACCACAAGACTCGATGGAAGAATGGGCGAAAGTGAGGCGAGCTGGGGGCACGGGTCGGCTCCTTTAGGGGAGGTACAGTACTTTTGACCATGGCCCTGCGTACGGGCAGCATCTCATGTTGGACGCCAAACTGGAGCTTCGTCGTTATCTTTTCTCTCTTTCTCTTCTCTCACTTTTGCTGGAGCTCGGAGCTCCTCTTCATCTTGGCTCATTTGCACTGCCATCACACACACCCTCAACGTGGCATGATACCATCCTCTCATCGTCCTTTTTATTTGGTTCTGCTTCGGCCGGAGTACCTACAACCCAGCATATGAGCGCAGGGAGCATTCGCAACGTGGGTTTTGCGAACCATTCCGCAGCGGCAGTCATGAAATAAGGCAGAAAAGAACCCCACCACCCGCCCTTCGTTTCAATTCCCCGCCCAGTCCGGAGCCCTTCTACCGACGCGACTGCAGAATACTCGTACCTTAGAGTGACCCAACAAGGAGGCTCTGCTCCCTCGTTCTTCCTCGAGCTATAGCTACCTCCATTTCCCCCCCTTCAACCACCCCTGACTCGATTGCAGAGACTCTTTCAACCCCCTCCTCTTTGCACTTTCTCGCATCGCCGACCTCCCCGCATCTTTCCATCTTCTCATTTTCCTGCCTAATTGAACTTTTATCCCCCAACCAATATCTCCTTTCTCCTTCCACAAATATTCCTTGCTGCTACCACTATCGGCCTCATCTTCGCCACTCCATCAACGCCGCCTACTCCATCTCGCCTGTGAGAGGAGCTTCATCCTTGGCCTTTACTTTATTCACCACTATCGTCCACATCGCTATTCACCAAGCCCCCGCCTCGGTATCGTTCAACATACTTGGGTCAACAACGCCACCGTATTGGGCATCGACCGTAAATGCTTTTCCTCCTATCTATCTACAAGTCTAGTTCCAGGTCCTTTTAAACTCTGATGTACGTTCTCATGTCTTATCGTATGGATTAATCATCCTAACTAGCCTCGAAAGCAGTCGTAACCTGCCCATCTTGCCCATCGCGTATGCATCCTGCTCAGTCTTAGACTACTGAGGACGTCGCCTTATATGCTGGCACACATTGCTCCTCTCAGTCAACAGGACGAGTTGAGCCGTTCCCAACACTCTTCCCCGCCATTACCTGTCCGCGATACCATCGGACTAAATCATGACAATGGACACCTCTAATTCGGGCCAAGTCCAACGTCAAGGCCTCGAATCATTTGGTCTCGGAAACCAACAATATGGCGCAACCCGGGCTTCTTCCATTCCACCACCTTATGGCCTGACACGATTCTATGGGATGAGCGAGGACCCTTGGGTGCCGAAAACATCCATCGTCCCCGTCCCCCCTGTCGAGCCTCATGCTGGTCAACAGATGCAAGGCATCACCAACTACAACTCCAACGGAGCTGCTTTCCAGAACTTTAGGAGTCGTCCATTGGTATCAGAATGTGACACAGCCCCTGACGACTCTGGATATGGCAGTATCCGCGCTCCCTATAGCATTGAGAATACCTCGGTATGCGAAGGCGAATCCAATCCTGAGGCACACAATACCACACATCTCATGGAGTCTCTTCAGTTATGTCAGGGATCGATTCCAAATACCCAGTCCTTTCCCTGGGGGCAGCCACACGCTACCCCCAGCATTTCAACCACTCCAACCAGCGCGGAGCATAAGCACTTCTGCCAGCATTGTCAGAGCTGGCTGCGAACAAAGTCAGAGTTAAAGTAAGTCACCTCACCTCGAAAGCCATCCAAAGCCTTTAATTGACCCGAAGTAGCAAGCACGGACTCAGGCATAACAAGCCTTTCCGATGCGATGTCCAGGGATGCGGCCGACAAAAGGGATTCGGTACCAAGAATGACCTTGACAGGCACAAGCGAAGCGTTCATTCAGACCTTACAGTGTCTGGTCCTCGCTACATTTGTCGTCTTGACCAGTGTACTACTCGAGATCCACCCAAAATTTGGCCAAGAGCGGACAATTTCCGTTCTCACCTACGCCGCATCCACAATAAGGAGTTGGCCGCCGACGCTGACCTTGAAGAGTACATCTGCCACGATGTCCAAATACCTACCCAGGATTCCGGCCCGAGCCAACCTGCCTTGCGAGAGGATCTGCAAGGCGTTGGAGGAATGTCATATATGATCACTCATCCCTCCACAAACGTCCAAAAACCTGTTGACACCTCGTTTCCTCCATCCTTTCTCAGCAATAACCAACCAATGGTCACCGATTCCAGCCATGGAATTCCAGACATTGGTCAAGACCTAGACTCGCTTCTGCAGAATTCAAACTCTCAGACCACCGAAAATGTGCAGGCGAGCCTTGGGTCAGCGCAAGAGCCTAACCAAAGCTTTATGCAACCAGATGCCCTAAACGAAGACAGTCAAGGCTCACTGCAGTCTCGCCGGGCTCATGATAATCTGAGAATTCCCCTTCCCACTGCTCCCCACCATTACTCATGCGGAAGCCAAGATAATGTTCGGGATGTCCGTGATATCTCGATGGGCAATGACAACGTGAAGCCTGTTGATACCGTCACTAAGTCTTCGGAGTGCTTTGATGACGACCTCAACAATCCTCAGGAGACTTCTCGATCCAGACTAGAGCACGCTAACACGAAGGCCGCGAATGCAAAGCAAAAGGAAGATGATTCTACATCGAATCTCCCATCGGGTCTGGATATCCTTAAGCTTCTTCACTCAGGGTCCACCGATAAAGTTTTGGAATGTCTCAAACATATACCAAAGAGTATCCTCAACCGTGCCCTAGAGGCCAGTGACGATGTCAGGTCGAGTTCAAGCCAAGAGTCTGCAAGTCACAAGATTTTGCATCCTTGCACAAAGTGTAATAAGACCTTCAATCGCCAATGTGAACTCAAGTTAGTTACTCTACATAACATTTCTATATCCTATCACTAATCAGCTCCACAGAAAACACCTTAAGCGGCATGAGAAGCCTTATGGATGCACATTCCTCAACTGCTCCAAGTCATTTGGTAGCAAGAATGACTGGAAGAGGCACGAAAGCAGCCAGCACTGGCAGCTTGAGACGTGGAAATGTGAAGAAATGAAGTCTAACCAGACTGAGCCTTGTGGCAAGGTCTGTCAGCGCAGAGAGAGTTTCAGAAATCATCTGAACAAAGAGCATACCATCACAGATGGTAAGGAAGTTGACGAGAAGCTCGAGAAATGCAGGGTCGGGCGTCACTGTGATACCCGCTTCTGGTGTGGATTCTGCCAGAAAATCGTTAAGATTGATGAAGAGGGTGTAAATGCTTGGACGAAACGTTGCGATCACATCGATAACCATTTTTGTGGCCGAGGTGGTCCAAAGATGAATATTTGTACGTGGAAGCACCTCGAGGACGAGGGACCCGAGAAGGACCGTGCCGAAGCTGGCAGCGAGTCCTCAACCAAACAATTGAGTTCGAGTCCCAGTTCCTCTTCAGCGTCCAGTCCGCCCTCTAGCTTGAAGCGTAAGCCGAGTTCCGATGGAGGAGACGCAGGGCCGCACAAGAAACAACGGCAAGAAGCATATCTCTGGACATGTGTAAGTTAGGAAAAATCCTCCAGCTTTCGATACCTTACTAACAACAATGACCATTAGTGTCAATGCGATGATTATCATATGCTGAAGACAACAGGAATTTGTTTGACCTGCAATCATACGAGATGCAATAGCTCCTGTACTGTAAATGTCATTGAAGAAGACCAGAATACGAGCACCTAAGTAAGGTATGGGAAATGGTGATGCTAAAAAGAGAAAGAAAAAATTAACAAATTGGAGTGTTAATTCAAGATGATATATATATCCTTGATGAGTATTGTTTTTAGGATGTTGGGTCTGTTTTGGATAATGGTTATGAACTCTATAGTGTGCTGGATACCCACAATGAAGCGTTGAGATTCTCTGGAGATATTTGCATAAGTTGATATTTACACAAAAGTTCACTCGCCCATCATTTACGAATTGCATGCTGCATCTTAACCATAGCCACAAAACTAGTCACGCTGCCACAACAAGGCAACACTACCGGCGCAATAAGGCAGCCTTGCTAGCCACGTTACTGTGCCTCAAGAGATTACGACATTGGACCTGCACAGACGATTCGTGCTCGGTGCTCCTGTCCGTGAAAAGTTCCTTCTCAGGTGCCAGCACTTCTCCTTTAGGACCCTTGCGAATTGTGGGGTCAGATAGCTGCAGGACCGTGTACCCTGACAGGGACCTTCTTCAAAGAGCAGGATGAGATTTCAATCCTCGCGTAGATCGATGAGATCTACGGAAAGGGAGTCCTTTCCGATCGCTCAATGAACCAGTGACGACAATGCCTCTTTGTGGCGCAGCTCGACTGAAAGATGGGGAAACTCGTCTGTTTGAGAGGGTAACGATGTGGGTATACCCGGTAATCCTAGTTGGTGAGCAATTAACTATCTATGGTAAGGATATATGTACATCTGTGTGTATGTGCGTGGTTCTAAGTATTAGCCTGATCCATGAGCCAACACCGGTGCTGTGCACTGTGCTACCTATTAGCCGCGGAGCTACGCCACAAAGGACTGCGGACTGAGCAGTGGGGGGCTCGGTGCAGGTATGTTTGTCACAGAGTGAGACCACAATGACGAAAACCCTTTCAGCTACACTCTTCATCGGGCCATGAGCTTTTACAACATGCAGCTCCACCATTGTCAGGAACGTCCGGAGAGAGGAGGAGAGGAGACTAGAATAGGTGATGGCTTGCGCTGTCCAGTAACCCGATGTATGTCAGTGAATAAAGTGGGTCTGACTAAAAAGTCGGAGGGCTAAAAAGTCGGGCCCTAACAAAGACCCCTGTCTCATTAGCACTATGAACTGCATATACCTATCATGCACAGGATTGCTATCGGGAGGGGGGGGGGTGTCCGACAATATGATCGACATGAGAGATCATCGTAGGGCTGCTTCGCCACCATTTGCGAAGAACCGGGGACAGGAGAACCGGGGTAATCCGCTTGCCAGAGATCATGAGAGAACGCCTGAGACTTTGTCGCAAGGAGGGGCATCAAAGGTATCTACTTGGGCTAAGACAATGACGATACATATGACTAAGGAATCCAGGTGGCCGGGAATCGGGAGCAGAGGAAGGGCGGGGCTAGTCAGTTACTGTGCACGGCGTATATCCGAGGATCCAATCATCAAGGCGGGCCTTCCTTGACGAGCAGCAAAATTAACATCCACGACTCTTTCGCGCAGTCGCGGCACGAAGCCGAGAAAAGAAAATACGTGTAAAGTCTCCTCTTCGGGCCCGCTTGTCTTCCTTTTTTTGGAGATCTTGGGGGTGGAGCCTGTCAAGGGTCCAAATCTCAATCGTCAAATCGGGTTCCATCTCGGTCGTCAACTCCAGTTAGAGAGGTTGCTTGACTGAGCGCTGTACCCTGAGCCCTCGGGGAACGTATATTTCTCTAAACGGAAGATTCCTGCCCGCCCTCCTCCATAGTGAGACAACGACGCGAAGAGCACAGACTAAATAACAAGACCAGAACTCGAGAAAAGTCGCAGGTGAGAGAACAAGCCAGCGAACGCCCGGCGCTTGGCCCCATGCCGGGAGGCCCACCACTACCGCGGCCGTGCCCGGGCCCGCACACACTCGAGACAAGTGACGAATTGCCTTGACGGAGCTAAAGAGGGGTCCGTGTTTAGGGCCTCCCGTCTCAACATACACACTGACGTCCGTCCCTAATCCGTAGTTCTGCGTTTAATGCTCGTTGTTTGATGTGGATCAATACGGGCTGGTTGGCCGGGCTCGTATGCACATCTGTTGGTGTGTTATTAATAAATTTGTATCATCTCATTGCCACCCTCTATCAAACAATTGTTATTTCAAGCACAAAAGCTGAGCTGTGCTTAGATCCGAAAAGAGTTTGCCGGGCCAGCGCAAGGGGAGGGAAGCCAAGTGAGACCCCCCCTTCCCCCTTCCCCCCAGACGGTGGGCTGGGCTGGGCGATCGAAGGAATGGGAGGCATAACCCAAGTACCAGCATCGCTCGCTCACAACAACCCAGTTTGAACAGTGTATGAAGTATAGAGTACGTAGAGGTCGGATGATCCACACGAGACAATTCAGCCACGCGGATGGAACCGCGTTTACAGCCAGCCCAAGATAGGCTGATGTGCCATGAGAATAACGCTTATTATCACGCAAGCCTCATCTCATCGTTCCTCCCAGGCCGTTCGCACAGACTGAAGGGGGCCCGTGGGTTCTTTGGGTCCAAGCAGCCACCAGCGCCCTCTCGCACGTCAAATATACGGATAAGGGAGGGGGTTTTTGGTGGCAGCGGTGGTGGCAGAGTCTTCCCTGCTCATTCTAGTTACACGGTTCCAGTTCGTCTCTCAGCTCCTCCATATTTAACTAGCCAATAGCAATGGAGTAAGAGACAGTGTTAATTGCGAACCAGGTGGCAGCAATCCTACAATATTAGAAAGGGGAGGGGATGTCGATCTCCAACGCTTGGGTGGGTTAGGAAAGGGTAAGATTACACTAACTGCGTCATTGCATGGTGATGCTGCTATTTAACCATCGCTGTAGATGAGAAGAATTTTTCAGATTTGATGAAGCTGCCAGATTTATTACCAGAAGACTTAGGATACTGACAACGACCCATGTCCTCTTCTAATCCGATCTACGGTACGTCTCTATTCCTCGATTCCAACTAAACCTGGATGGCTACAGATCACGCTCGCCACCTATCTTATTAGCCAACCTAGTTACGGCATAGTCGCGTTTCCGTTATTGAGGGGGTAAATTTCAATGATGCTGTATTGGGGTAGATAAGTAGCCAATACGAAGCACTGTGTGTGTGCTTTCCTTCAACTGCCGCGCTCTTTGTCTATTCCAACATCCATAGTTCAGCCCTTGGTGTGCAGGGCTGCCCCCTGGACCCTGGATCCTAGAATTTATAGTTTCTTGTAATGTTATCTCCCGATCTCGAAAACCCTGGTCCTGTGGTCAGCATGATTTCGCCGGATACAGATGCTTAGCACTGCCCCCAAATTCTGGCGCATGGCAGCGACAATGCCGAGAAAGCAAGCATAAAAACGGCACTACTTCATCGAAAGAGGTTAATTAGATATGTGTCAAGTCGAAAAGGCAGAAGATTGGCGCTTACACACAATAGTTCCCCGATGGCCGAGCAAATCATACCGAGTCAGAGACACGCTGTCCAGACTCATCGCGGACGACTATTGGTACAATTGCATTCGACCAGCCGGGTGGGTGGTGATTGGAGAGAATAGAGAACAAGGGGGGCCCTCGACTCATCCATCGACTGTATGTTGGTCGGAGCTGCATGATAGCTCATCTGTCCTTGAACGAAAAGAGAGAAAAGGGGTGGGTTGCGATGGGGCGTGAAGTCGAGAATTGACCAGGGAGAGGTAAAGCGGCAGATGGCCCGAGTACGAATTATTACTTGTTCAAAAGAAGAAGGGAAAAGAGCACGCGTGCATGTACGCGCACACACAGACACACACTGAGACACTCGCACGAAGAAACCGGGCGTTGAAAGGTCGACTCAGGGTGGGTTGATTTTCATTCGCGTGAGGAGATTTGTCGGGTTGGCTGTTGGTTGATGAAATTGGTGCCTCGTCGCCTTCTAGGTAGAGGTCTTGGCAATGTTGTCCGCGGCAGCGGCAGCGGCAGGGGTTGAGGCGGGGCCGCTCTCAGCTGAGTACCGATTGCCTGTTGCAGGGTAGGAGATCTTGCCTTTCTCGCAGATGTCAATTACACGGAACCGGGACCCTCCTCCTCCATTTGAGCGGGGGGATATTCTACTTGATTATTATTACTGTTTCTTGTCCGTAATAAGGTGGTGCGGCCTTCCTACCTCACGGCCTAGTGCGACCCTGTAATCTGATTTCCCCAGCCATGAATGGGGTGCAGAAGAGAATGCTGACTAGTCCTTGCCTTGTCGTTCATCCGCACCTCGTAAGGCGGCTAAGGGCCAGGTCGTGGCCCCGTCAGGATACAGATTACCCAGTTGTTTGGAGTGGGTAACTTAATACATGAGTTGAAAAAAGCTGAGACCTCCCTGTGGACAAGCCATGCAGGCCTTCTCCACCTTCAGCGAGGGGTATCCCTTGAAGGGTTTGAGTTAAGTCACGCCCATGGATCCTCCGCACTTTACACACTTTACGCGGGACCCATTCGGCGTCTACAGTAATTACCACCGGTACGGTACGGTGTGGTACGCATCGTGGTTCGGGACGATTCCTTGTCCTCCATGCAATATTACCATGCTCATTGTTTGTCATTCCTGGTTGCATCTTGGGAACTGACACTGAGATGCATGCTAAACTGTGGCTGTGACTGTGGCAATGGGGCGCCGGCCGTTCGTTGCTGCTCTTGATATGTATCACCCGCGGGTCTTAGGTTTTAGGGCGTTAGGAAGGGTCGGACCGTCTGTACCAAGAGGGTCAACTGCCACCGTGCCAAAAGTCTAACTAACGTTTTCTGTTTGTATTTTCTTCTTCTTACCTAGTCTACTTCTCAACTTCACCAACCGGGGTAGAAAGGTTCCACCTGCCACTTCAGGTACGGCAGGGACAGGAAGGTACCCTTAGGTGAGTTCGCCAAGAAGCTTTGGAGGCGATGGCCGCATCCTTTGGTCTGACGGCATCTCAAAATGCAATGCAACCAGTTGCGACAGCTTCACAGCACGGAATACGAGTGTGCTTCGGCGTCAAGCAGCGTCAAGCAGCGTCAAGCGGCAACATTTCAGTGCGAGTTTCGACCGGTGCTCCCAATTCGTTAACGATGGTGCTCTGGCCGCCCATCCACCCATCCACCCATCAACCCTCTGCACCTTTGCCCGTCTATCAGGGCCTTGCCATCAACATCATCACCCACCATCGTTGTTGTCGTCCTCCTCCTTTGCATACACCAGCCCCTTCCAGCCGCGTCTTAGCTCCCCGCTCGGCGGCTGTTTTGGCACGTTTGTGTCATGGGAGATGCTTCATCCACCAAGCCTCCCCGTCTCCGCTCCACACAGCCATTTCGTTCTCTATCCCTATTGCTGATGCTTTCTCATCCCGTCCGCAACAGAGATTCCTTCAACAGACACACCCCTCCCTCCATTCCGAACCAGTGTCGATAGAATAGTGGCGTCGGGCTTTGCTGTATTAGATGGATGCTACTATTAAGTTTCCCTGTCACTGACCTTTCCTTGCTCATCTACGCGCGAGGCGTAGCACGCAAAAAAACAACTGCCGAGATGGGCCCCCATTCAAGTTAGCGCGCTATCATGCAGAGCTGTTGACAGTTTGATCTAGCTTGACGAGGGACTACCAATAGATTAGTTAAATGGCCAGTTATAAGAGAAAGAGATCTCAGGGTGTTTCAGGTTCAAGAAATCAATAGGGAAATGGAAATAGGCACCTAGTGCAGTCTCTCATTATTGACAAGGAGCAGCAAAGGCGATGCAGGGCATGCTAGGCTGCAACTCAAGGCGTTGAACCCCCTGTGCGAACTCCTGCTGATATGCGAATAACTCGCTCACCTGGTTTGCGTTGGGCAGCATTCCTCCCGTGGAAATGGGTGATCCTGGCGAAGGAGCCCTGGCTCAGTCGGTACCCGCATGGCTTCCCAGCAACCTAGAAGGCGGACCCGGCTCATGGCCAGGTCAGGGGTGGTATGGGACTGGCACCATGGGACTGGCTGGCGCATCATTCAGAGCTGGCCCCCCGCCACACTCCAAGCATCCTTGGACACTGCGGTGTCCACCTATGAAGTCCCACCTGATGAGGCTCTGCAGAGGAGCGCTGCAGAGACTCGAGTCACTCGCTCGGATAGTCTGCAATTCCCATCCCATCCCTAGCGCTACGCTGGACTCCCCGGCTAGGATGCGCCTCTAGCCATTCACAGTCGACGACCCAAACGTTGGTAGACAATAAAAGACTCGGTCATCCACCTTCCATCAAATCGTACTTACTTTTTGTTTCCGTTTCCTAGCACACACTCTCTAGTTTATTGCTCCCGCCTCACAGTTATCACTCTCACAAGGCATTCCGCTTTACACCTTGATTGATCATATTCCGTCTTCCTTGGTGTGCCTTCTCCCCACCACTATATGCCTTCCTTGCATCCCCATTCATACCCGACCTTCGCTTCCCCGGGCTGAATCGCGTGTTACCTACCCTTCGGCCTCTGTAAGCCTATTTCTCATTCATTATACAATCTGGTCCAGGGTCGAATCAATGTCTGATTAAGACTTCGATTCTACTCCTGTGTAAACCTCCACAATCAACCAGGCACTCAAAGCGACCATCAAGTCTGCCCATTCCCTCCTTCTCCCTACTTCAGTTCTACTCACGTTCCCGGTCCTGCTGCTGCTACCATCTCAGCATCATGACAATGAGTTTCAACCCTTCTCAGGATAGGGTTGAGCTGAATGTGTTCATGGGCGGTCCCTCTGTTTCCGTCCAAGGCCAAGCTGTAGATTATTTTTCGCAGCCAATCTTCCAGGAGCCCATCGATCCAAACCTCTGCCAGGTCGGCGACACCCAGGTGCAACCAATCCTACGATACCTCCACGATCAACAAGTTCGACCATTCCCCAGCAATCTAATATATGCACGTCCGTACCCGTCGATCCTCTGTCAATACCGGGGTCGGGGTAACTCCCCTTCTTCACAGCCTCAGCTCTCGACCTCTAGTAGCTCCCAGAGCCCTCGAACTGAAAGCGATATGCTGTACGATAGCACTCACGGGCCTCTCACCCCTCCCGGCATGATATCCCCGTTTGTCAGCGCTGTGCGCGACCCCTCAGATAGCCAAGGTGTCTTGGCAGGTCTCACCTCCTCCTACCCCGACCAATACGTTGACCCCGCTATGATCCTCGGAAACCAGTTCTCAGCAACAGAGTGTTATAAAATGAATAGCACCGATGATTCCCCTTTTTACCATGGCAATAGCCTCGATGTCTACCACTCTACACTCCCCGCGCAAAACGAGAACACTATCGACCAGACGGCCCCCCAACATCTCAATCCTCTTGCCTATCAATACCCTGATCTTGATGAGGTTGATGAGGTCGATGAAGTCTCAAACCAGAGCGACCAGACTATCATCGTCACACCTTCCAATTCTGAGGAAGAGGATACTGATTATCAACCGGGATACTCGCGTCGGACGCCAGCGCGCGCTCCTCGCCAGAAAACCCGCGGCCGTCCCAAGGGATCCAAGAACACTCAATCAAAAGTGGCCAAGACCCGTCGCCCCGATAGTTCTCTTACTATACTCAAGGCTCATTCAATTGGTCCCTTCTCCTGTCCCCAATGCCCTGCCGCGCTTTTTGAGGATGCCTCAGCTCTCAGAAAGCATAACAAGCTGGAGCACAAGCGCGCCTTCCCCTGCATCTTTCAATTTGCTGGCTGTACAGATGGTTTCGCCAATAAGAATGAGTGGAAGCGTCATGTCTCGACTCAGCATTTGAACTCACACTATTGGCTTTGCAAACACGGCACATGTCGCAAGACTGTGAAGCGTGGTGGTAAGGTCTCCGCGATAGGTCGGCCCTTCAAACGCAAGGATCTCTTCACCCAGCACGTTCGTCGTATGCATCCGACGTCGAGCATTGCTGACTTCGACAAGAACCGAAAGAATAACTCGGCAGAACCGGATACCAAACTCCGGAGCATGCAAGAGGATGCATGCCAGACACGTTGCCAGATGCCGGAGTTCATGCGCTGCCCGGCTCAAGGATGTTCCCGAGAGTTCACCGGCCAAAAGGCTTGGGACGAGCATATGGAACATCTTGCGAGCGACCATATTGAGCCTGCTATCAAAGGCCTTGGTTCTCCAGTGGACTTTACACGGGCTCGCAATAAGTCCTTGATCGACTGGGCGTCGACCAAGGGTGTCAACGTCATCCGCCGGGCTTTGACCGGCTGGGAGCTATGTGATCCTCTCAAGGATATCTCGGCGGAACTGAGTGATAGCTCCGACGAGATGTGCTCCTGAGAAAGCAGACTGTCAGAAACAGAAACAGTCATATACAGAGACTCGACTGCAGTATTTAGACTCATGGGGGAGAATGTTGTCTAATTTACTTGATTTTGGGGGATTTTAATATCTAGTTTCGGTCAATTTCCTCTTTATATCGGCTATTAAGGGCAGAATGGATGGATGTGCCCCCCTAGTTACTGGCGTTGGAAGGTTGGGTTATTTCATGATACCCAGCCTGGGATATTTGGGACGGATTTGGAGGGGATCTTGGAACGCCTCGGGGTTATTTGATTTTTTCTTGGATTTCTTGGATTGGATTTCTTATTTCCTTGGACACGAGTCTTCAGTTGGATCAGAATATTGTACCCACATAGAGAGACAAAATGACTTACGAGCTTCCTTTCCATGAAACCTCCGAGACAACTTGCAAGTCCTCGCTGTCTCCTCCCCCCTAAGGTTGCTTCGCCACCAACCACCCCGTAAACAGCCTCACAGAGCCTCACTCTGCCTCCGCTTTCTTTTCAGCCCATCTTCCTTCGTCTTTGGCACGTCGCATCCACGTCACCTACATTCTGATATGCATGGCCACCTTTCAGCCGCACCAAAGCCCCCAACTAGAAGCCACTCCTGTTGGCTGTCTCATCATTTTCCAGAGCAAGATGACCCCCTTCAACAAAAAAGCAAAAAGACCGCAATTCTCAGTTTTCCTGCACGATCTACAAAACTAGCCAGACAGAGGAGTGGGCTGAGCAGGGCGGTGTGAGAAGTGTGTGCCAACTCGCGAATAAGGATTTAAGATGATTCTAGGTCTCTGGAGAGGCAACCCATTAGGCGCCCCGTGTGGTAAGGCCTCAAAACTGAAAGAAGGTTGTCGTATCAGTCGATCGCCTGTCCAAGCACCGAAGTTGGCAGTGGACAAAGCAGGGTCACATTCGGCGACCATTCTAGGGTAGGCTTACATATGTGGGTGCAGACCAGTGAGACCATCGACTCTCCTACTGGCGCGGTAGTTTTTTTCTATACTGGACCAAGATTCCAATTATCAAAAGCGGTATGCGTTTCCTGAACCTGTAAAGAGTCGTTTGACTGCAACATACAATGGCCTGACCAGCTGACTTTACCCCGGAGCTGATGTTGCCATGCTGAAAGATCATGTACTGCCCGCAAAGTGTTCCTCTAAAATCGATATCCATTGCATTCATTCATTCCCCAACTACTAATCAATGCAATTATAATTACATGGCCATGTTGGCGACCAAAACAAATAGGAAAAGCTAATTAGAACTTGAGGATTAGCCACTGGTTTTCCTGGTTGGCTGGGTAGACGGCTAAGCGCGAGGAGGTGGATAGCTTGTTTCTTATGCCAGCTCACCAGCTAACCATGTGCACTTTCGGCACTTTTGACCCTTTGATTTCTCAATAACCTGCCAATAAGCACTCTCTGGTCACTGTCGCTGATGATCTGGAATTGGGAACTAGCCGAGACTTTGGCCCTCCTGGAGACAACCGCTTTGCTACCCCTGCATGCCCCATGTGCAGTGAAGATACGCTGAATAGTCCTGACAGGTTCTAAAAATGAAAAGCACAAGTGAAACATTATGACGTGATACTATTTACCGTGTGCACCAATGCCAAAGAAGAATGTTTCATGAGAGCGTGTCAACGGACTCACTACTCTCGGCACACCGTGACATCAAGCTTGAGATGCCGCTTGCATGAAATGATTCATCGGAGGGTGGGACATGTTCACCATATTGCGCCGCGCTCGCCGCTGCTGTCTGTTCTTGCATTCTTGTGCATACCCTGGCTCAGTGGCTTTTCGCCACTCAATCCATGCCTCGTACGCCTGCTGATCTCGAGTATCTGGCTCCCGTGGTTTAGGCACCGGACCTGAAAGAAGACTGCTTCCTCCCCCAGCTCCCCAAGCCGGGACTTGCATTCCCATAAGAGGTGGGAGGTTGGTCCGTAAAGGTCCTGGATTGGCCATCCACAAATTCAGGGGCTGAGACACTGGTTTAGTCGCCGTAAGGCTGGGTTGACTGATTGCTTCGGGAAATGTCGCCACGTTAACCGCAAATCCTGGTTGAGGGATGATCGGGGGCACTGAAGGAATTAGGGAAGAACCAACTGTCGTAGGGAGCGGAAGGTTGGGGGCTGACGGAAATCCAAAAATAGGAGCAAAGACCGACGGGGACACGTTCGAAGAGGGCATGCCGCCCAAATTTGCGACCGAGGAATCCTTGCTCCAGGGTTCACACGGCGCTTCAAGGGCAATCGTGACCTCCTTCGCAGTCACCTTCTTATTAGATTCATCTTGTTTCTCCCCGAAGAGGTGAGCCAAGGGGTCTTGATTAAGACTGGGAACGTGGGTATCTTCCAGCGTAGATCGATCCTGTCCCTTGAAGGAAAGAAATTCTCTTGCTCGTGGGTTCAATTGTTTTGGGCCACTCCAAATAGAGATTCCAGAATCGGTAGACTCTTCTTTTTCACATTTCCTTGTAGCGTGTGTTATTTCAATCGCCGAGTCCGAGCTCCTTTTCTGAGTTGTCGATTTTCGTGTCCCTAGTAACTTTCCTTCAGGTACTAATATGCAAGTCCGCTCCCTGGGCTGGCCGGACTGACTGAACTGGCTAGACTGGCCATGAGACCCTCTCTATGGGGCTTGGGGTGCCTGGCTTGCTCCCTTTTGAAGTTTATGAAGCATCCTCTGGAAGGCCATGTGCTTTTTCTGCAACTCGGGAGCATCGTAACAGGACCGTGTTGTGGTAGGAGATGAGGGTTTATTGCGGTGCTTGTTTCCTTGATGGATTCCGTGAGGACGGGCTCTAGAGCTGGGTGCGGCAGCATCTTCATCTTGAATTTTCTTGGAGACACTTGTATCTGAAGACTCTTCCCAGAGATGTCGACTCCGAAACTTGTCATCCGAAGGAAGGACACATAATCTGGCTGGTGTCTCTTCGGCCACGGCCATAATGGCAGCTAAAGTCTCCTCGCGGTCGTATTTAGTAATCTTGGGAGGGGTCTGGAACAATTGCCGGTTCTGATCGTTGACACGTTGAATCTTGGCAAGGTTGGGGAATGAAGTTCCACTTGTTGACTTCAACCCCGGTTGAGTAGAGACAGGGGCAACTTCGATTATGCTTACACATTTACCACGAGCCCCACGGCTGGCTAGATCTTTCCGGTCGATGAGATCGCAAAGTGCCCATCTTTCAGGGCAACTGGCTAGGGATTCAATCGAGGCTGTGTGGAGATCCTTGAGCTGTGCGTCGACATCGCAGCTATTGATGGCTGATTTCCAGTTGCTGGCCACAAAATCATCCCGTGGGCCCATATTCACAATATTTCGATGAGTTAATAAAGGGATTTTGGAGCTGTGTCCTTCGATTTCCATCTGCTGCTTGATTCTGTCGTACTCTGACATTCTTCTTCTGGGCTGATCGGATGTGGAGGACGAATTGTCGTCACAGCGACGGCGCCAGTTTGGATTCTTCATGGCTTCAGTGAATTTTGAAGGGATATTATGGTCATCTAGGTGGTCCCTCCTTGTAACAGTTGACGCGTTTGACTTGTCTTCGAAGGAATCGTCCATAGAGGAATGGGATGCGCTGGATCTCTCTAGCCGTGTCATAGGCTTCGGCCGCCTTTTGAAGGTAAATGCTGCCATTTTCTGCAAAGAATCAGTTTTAGGATGAGAAATTGATTGAAAGATATGATGATATGAGGTTATGCTTGAAACCTGGGTTGAATCACACATGTCTGTGGCTAACTTACAAGGCTACCACGGAGAGAGCCAGAGAAGGTGAGTTGAAAGGTGGAGTGAAGCGGCAATTTTCGCTACCGGTGCCCTCGCTATTGCTTGAGGATTGCTCTGACGCGAGAAGGGGAGTTTAGTGTGAGATTCGGGTCTTTCCTGGTGATCTCGAGGGTTAATGAGATGCTTTTGTTGATCTGTTCCGATCGAGTGTTGACATCTGACTAGTCGTGCTGTATGCCGCACAAGAACATACCTAGTGGAAAATCGGGCTCGAACTCCCTGAATTGTTTTCACAATCTATTGAATCGATTTGATTGGTGCCTCTTCGATTGACTGCTGATCTGCTGGTTGGGTTGATGACGGAAAAGACGCGATCCGTCGCCTGAGATAAGCTCGCGGACTTCAAGACCAAGAGTTAATTGCCGAGAATGATCTTTGATGGGCTCAGTTAGTGCTTTGAGTGGTTGTCTAATGTTGCGTGTAGGGCGATGACAATCCAAAAAAAAAGAAAGAAAGAAGACAGATGAATTGGGGTTCGGGTGGTGCGCTGGTTTGATGATGTTGTGAGGTTTCGTGGTGAAGCTGGAGAAATGGCGACGGGGTGACCAAGGTAATAACGGGTAACACCTGCCCGCTGCCAGCTGTAGATGGTTAAGATAGGAGCTTCCAAAAAAATAACTTGGGCTAATTACAGGTGCCTGAACGGACCAGCATCCTCTTTCCAAGTGTCTCGATGACCAAGTCCCTCTCCGTTTGCCCCGAATCTTGTGTGGAGTTTCTGTTTTGCCCTCTCAACATGGATCGACGCTCGCATATAACTTGACGGAGATGGACCCGTAAATTGTGCCTAGACTTGTACGTACTCATCCGGTTTAAACGCGACATGTCTCGGCCCAGGGCGTGCTTTAACGGTGATACTAGTACGGCCTACATTACAGAAGACCCCTTTTAAGAATGCTCTGAATAAGAGATCAACATGTTATCTAGAGCCATGATGTTCCTTCTGGTACCTTAGGCTTTGTAAGTTAGGCTAATGCTTGGTTATAGGCATATCCGCCATCACTAAATGTGTATTTACGGGTACAGATTGATGACTTCACTTGACGGCACAAGAATTCAGCTAGAAACCTCGGTGAGATATTTACGACCTTGAGTTTAAGTCACAGAGATGTGGCGGGGCGAACCGGCACAAGGAGAGATGAACCAAGGCATTCCAGGTATCAAACTAATGTACTCCAGGCTGAAATACAACACATTCATAAAGGTTAGCATATCCAATTCGGCCCTATATCCAACTCTCTCGCTCTTTCAAGACTTATTTCTAGAACCTCACTTAACCTTGGTATTGTTGGCCAGCCATGTATGCACTGAACGCCCTCTGTGAAACATGTTAGCCAAATATATCTTCCCTGGTGTGGCAATTTACTTACCGAATTGCGAGTCTGCATATACACAGTTCCAGGACCGGTGAACTTGCACACAAGACCCTCGCCCGAGGCAATTCCCGAAATAATACCACCTGACGCCACGCGTTCCATGACATACTTGGTGTTCCAAGCGACCAGATGACCGTTGTCAACGATATACTTCTCACCATCAATGAGCTAAAGACCCGTCAGTACTGAAAATCCCATCCACTACGAAGCCAAAAGACTGCTTACGTCCTTGCGAATAATTGCTCCAAAGCTCGCGATCCACAGTAGGCCTGTACCACTGATCTTATACACCCATAGTCCCTCGCCACTGAACATTGCCTTGCTCAGCGCTTGTCGCTTGTAGTCTTTGACGACGCCCTGTGTCGAGGCTAGATAGGCATCATGGCCGACCGACCACATTTCATTGCCATTCAATCGCAGACTGGTGATGTCGCCGAGCATGGGAGGCCCAAGGAGCACCTCACCTGGGCCAATGAAGGTAGAGCTGGAGATTTCACTGCCTGAGATCACCTTCTTCATGCTGAACTTGATATGGCCTTTGAGCGTAACTGTCGGAGACATGGCGATCATGGAGCCTGATTTACCAGCAATGGGGCAACCCATGGCAAGCTGGATTGTCAATATTGTGTTGGAGTCACGATGACTGATCCTGTAGCTACCACCGTTGAAGACTCCTACGTCGTCCACAACAATGCCGGCGCCTACAAACTGGCCTGAGGCGGGAGCGCCAGGCATTGTGGAAGCGGGTGCCTGCTGTTGCTGTTGCTGTTGCTGTTGTAGTTGCTGCTCTTGCTGTTCTATATCCTTCCGTTTTTCAGGAGGGTATGAGCTTCCATGATCTTCAAAAGGAGGCGGCGGGGGGTCAAAGTGCTGCTGCTGCTGTTGAGGTGGCGATGGCCCTGGTCGCATAGCCATGGTTGTCTGTTGGCCTGAAGGAGGAGGAGGAGGGTAGTGAGCCTGGGATTGAGGAGGAGTCGGCGTCGGCTGCTGCTGTTGCTGTTGCTGATGCAGCGGGGAGTAGTTCTGAGCCGGCGCAGATGAGGGAGGAGGGGGATAGTGCACCGGCGTGGGCTGCTGAGGCGGAGGACTCTGCTGGGGAGGCGGGGCATATTGCTGCTGGTACTGCTGTTGTAGAGGCGGCTGCTGGGGAGAGGGAGTGTGTTGAGGCGGTGGAGGGTAACTAACAGCCACTGGCGATTGCGTCTGAGGCGGAGGAGGGTAGTTACCGGGTGCTGAGGATTGCGTTGCCGGAGCGTAGAACTGAGTACGGTTTGCTGGAGGAGACGTTGGGGGCGGCGCATACTGCTGCTGCTGTTGATGCGTGGGCTGGGGCTGGGGAGCTAATGGAATGAGCAACGGTCAGTTTGCTAAGCTATGAAGTTCAGATTGAGCTCTTATAACGAACCTCCTGGCGAAGGAGCTGCGCCTGGCGGAGCTGTGAAGTCATCGTCAGTCGGGCCTCTCGGAGTTATGGAAGGCGGGGTGAGAGGGGTCCTTACGAGGATAATAGTGCTGTCCAGACATGGCGACGATTCTGTGTGACGATGAACAATTCCGTAGGGTAGAACCAACGAAACTGAATATGTCAAGAACAAGAAGAAAAAAATTAAGAAGACAAGAATCTGGTGAGGCAGAAGCTCCCCCCTCTCAGAAAAGCTTGCGACACCGCAGCTGCACCTGTAGCCGCCCAACTCGAGCTATCGCGCCAAGCTTCGACAAGAACAGCTCCACACCTGACGATGTTTGGCGCTGTATCCAGGAGCCAGGGGCCAGGGGCCTGGGGTATACCGGTCCACGTCAGAACCTAACAAAATCGTTCAGTCAGAGAGGCTCGCTCACCGATGATGCCACATGAGAGCGCACGAGTAGTCAAGTTCGCTTCATTGGCGGTAATTTGTATTTGGCGCTACGAAGCAGAATATTTTCCAAGGCAGATGAACGGGAAATGGGTGTCTTAGAGCCTCATGGACTGAGCCATGGCCGCATACGATGCAGCCCAAGTTCCCGCCAATTTATCCGTCCTCAAGTTCAGGAAGCTCTGTCGAGTTTATCGGGAGACCCAATCACCTACGTCGTTGGGAGTCTAGGGACAGGGCAGTGCCAGGATATAGCCGCCGTCGCGGGGCTGCCCAGAGCCGTTTCGCTGACCTCATTGGCCTTCTACAGGTAGGAGGCAAATTTCGCATTCAACTACGTAGTTGTCTTTTTAAGTCGAGGCCATATCCGCGTCGTCATTCGTTTCCACTTTCTTTCTTGGCCCAACTATCAGGAGTGAAGTTAGTGTCTGGTAGGTACGGCCTATAAGCCTGAGGCTGTTGCAGGCATGCGAGCGGCGACTGATTGGCCATTCGCCTCTACCTAATCTGATCACAAAATGAAGCACTGCCACCCCGCCGTCCTCATGATAGCTTCGATCGAACAAGAGTACTAGGACAACGTGATCTCCCGTTGAGAGAAATTTCATGACACTTGAGCAATGCCCAACCTCCCAACTCCCGGACTGTCATTTGTTGCCTCGTTCTCGCCCGATACTTCGCTCTACTAGACAGCCAAGGTCTTTATCGAGTATTGGCCTAAACCTCAAGGTCAAACTCTGGTTAGATCCCCGGAGACCAACCATGACTGACACTTGTCATGATGGAATACAAATATCAAACATTCTGACTCGACCCTGTAGTAAAGAAATAGTATATGAATAGACTCGCGCCGGTGACTCTCTATCCTCCGCTTGGAGATTTCCTCCCGGATCCGAGATCCGGCATGCTGGGGAAAGTCTTAATACCTCCACCATCGTTCTCCATCTAATGAAATCTACATTGATTGAGTCATTGACCGCCATTGGTAAAAGTTAGGAGTTCGTCTTGGCGAGCCACGCTTCTCTACTTACCTGGAGTGTGGGATTGCCACTCTGTTAGCTTGGTACCGAAGGCCTGGTCCGTTGCAGTCGTCGTATAGCATGTTATCGTACCCGATATGATTCTCAAGGGCCCAAACATCACAGGGTATGGATGACTCGCGAACCATGACCAAAACTATGACGCCACGACCCAACAACCCAGGCAGCTAGACCGTTCAGAGTCAGCAACCTTCGGACCGTCTGATCTGAACCACTTCTTTGGGACGCCCGTTGGCTCTCTGATGCGGAGCAGACGAGAAGCCGCCTAATAAGGAAACCTCCTCGGCGTTCATAACAAACCTTAGATTTTTAGGTGTTTTGCTTTGCGCGGCATGAATTCCTACTGAAGTCCAATGGTGTAACTGCAAACTCATGAATTGTGGTATAAGAGCATCAAGTTTTTGCCAATTTGAAGCTGGTCATTTCACAAGCCTAATCAGTATCTGTTCCTGGTGGTACGATGTATAGCAAGTTCCAATTTGAGAACCAGCTGCAATCATCATGTCTGTTGTCTCCGCCGCCACAATACCTCGGTGCCCTTTCCACGGCAGTTAACCTCGCTCTTTTTTTTTCTTTCCCTTTTTAGGTGGAAGCTCAATTACAGCGAGACTTTTGGAGCTGAAAGTAAAAACTAGAAAGCCGGCGCCGTAAGATCTAATCGTGAAATAAGAGGCCAGTTAACAGCTTGTCAACGGAAGGCAAGACGCCACTAGGGCACAAAAGGGTCATGAGTAAGATCTAAGTAGAGTGAAGATGGGGATATGGTTATACCCGGGTTTGGAATTTGAAGAAAACTAAAGTTCGGCATCTCATCAGTCCCCAGGTCCAGATGTACAGAGCTTACTACTTTGTTAAGGTATGGAATTCGTTCAGCTTGGCACCTTAAGGGCCATACCATTGCTAGTTACGAATATGGTGTTAGTGTCGAATCCAGTATTCAATGCGTGCTTTGCTATCAGACGTGACCGATTGTCCTGAACAAGCAGCGCGGTACGGATTAGACTGCTTGAGTTGCTTGGGTACATCATATTAGGCCGAGTGTTTTTTTTTTTTTTTTTTTTTTGACGGGGGAGGGGGGGTTCAGCAGAATGTAGAAGAGTCAGCAAAGCGCCGGAGAAAGACAGATTTTGGATCGGGGAGTCAAAGTTTGCTCATCATCTCCAAGCACTTCACTCCCTTCAATTGTTGCACAACACGAAGGCGTTAGTGGCGCCACTGTAAAGATTGGTTGATTACTACGGAGTAGTCTACAGCTGTTATCCGTACGGCTTGTTGGTTGTGGCGGCGGTATCGATTGAAGCGGGGTAGATGATGGTTGTGGCGGCCAGATCTGAGAATGGGGCAACGTCGATCATGGTTGTAGGACTTGTCCCGAGCGGTTGTTTATTAGTCCCGCACAAAGGTCAATACTGTACAGATGTACTGGCCATTTGGATAATTCTCCAGCCAAAGTTGGGAGCAAGGAATGAATCGATCTAACTGGCTAGGGACTCGGCGCTCCGTACTTCCCGAAAGTTCGGGGGTATGCTACAGTGGACCAAGTGGGGTGTTATTTGGGGTTGGACTGGGGCTTATGGCTTGGGATCTCGCCGTCTGTCGAGCTATCAGTGGCCAGCGTCGCACGGCAAGGCCCAGGTCAGAGCCAACTCCGAACCCCCTGTCTTTACCATGCTACACTAGCTTCGTCCTGCCGCCTTCGCTGGTCCAATAGTAGCGCAGGAGTCTGAGGTTGGATGGGGATCTGAGCGGCGTTGAGCTGTGAATCGTCATACAGAGCACAGCCCAATATCAAATCCACAGCTTTGGGACTCGGGAGCAACTGACTGTCACAAGAAGCCGTCGATCAGTTTCTGCAGGGCGCTGTCAAACATGCCGCAGTGCGTCGTGCCATGGGGATGGCATGCATATCAACAAAGGCCTAGATTCTAGACCAACGGGATCCATCATCCAACAAGCAATGAGACCCGACAATGTGGTCAGAACCATCCCGACCGTTGGGGCGAGTGTAACCCAATAGCATAGCTTGGTGTGCCGTGTCGACATAAAATCTCCTTCATAGGGTGTTCTCTGTCATCGCATATACCTAACTTGTTCCGTCATTGCGATGATGGCAATCACGCGGCAGGTTTGATAACTCAGTTTCAGCAACAGGTTCGGACAAGAGGACGGCCCAGGATTTGATTCGACGAGGGTGTCTCTAATTCAATTCAATCGACCGCAATGTCTATGTAATTAGTAGGCTGGATTAACTGGTGCATCTGGCCAGGTTCGGTGGGAAGACTAGTCCAGACCAAGGTAGGAAGCGGAATGGCCTGAGGAGGACAGCGCTTTGCAGCTCCTTGATGCAAGGCTTGAACGTGCGAATGTGAATGACGACTAACCAGTTGTTGGTTATCTGCTCCGCTGACGAGGGCTGTGGCGTCCTTTTCGTCTAAGAGGACCTATGGGATGTTGGAAGGTGGTGACCATGATGAAAGGTCCACGTTGCGACGATTTTCGGCCCCGTTCCTCTGCTCTAGAACCAGCCGGCTGGAGATTGTGGATAGTTTGCAGGAGTGCCTCCACAAAGAAACTCCACGAGAATGCATAGTGATGTCTCGAATCTAAATCTAATGCAGACGCACGTGTGGGTGGCGACTAACTTGAGGTTGCTGGCGGCAGATACGAAGTCCAGTTCTACGCAGTACGGAGCAAGCACTCGAGACGGTCGTCTCGCACAAGCATAGGAGGACACATTAAAGAACAGGGATAAGCAATGTTAGCTTGTTACGCCCTGATGTGCTCCGAGGCGCGGTTTTGGGGCACAGACCACGCACTGGTTCAAGGCAGGCAATTGAACTAACTGAACTGGGCTGTGTTCGAAATGGCCATTCGCCCTGGGTCTGTTTGTGCGGAAGTCGTGGGCTGATTGGCCTCTTTGGTTGCAGACCATAGCCGGCGATTAAGGGAGACGCGTTCAGAGAACAAGGAGATGCGGTGTAACCATGTAACGAATGGCGTTCCGGTCCTCCCACCTCCATGCTGGTCTGACCTGTCCTAAGTGCTCGAGCAGGGAGACAGGGAGGCCCTGACTCGTTCAATTCTCAAGCCCTCGACACTGAACCTGGTCGATGTTGATGCGTTTCGGGCGAGCAGCTCGCAATGGATTAGTGGCAATAAACCAAGGACGATTTGAACCTGGACGGTCAGGGACGGGTCACCAAAGCGGGTACTAGTAACCTCAGAAGAACATGATTAGTGTGAGAAACAAACGCTGCATCGGCGCTCTGGTTTCAGGTTTCTGCTGCGTACCGCGATACTTTGCCATAAATGCTTAGAGCGGAGGGTAAGACAAGGAATAGGACACCAACTGGGCAGGAACGAACGGTGCGATACGCAGCCTTGGTCGACTTAATTACTCCGTGCTCCGGGCTCCGTCATTGCTCGCTCAGGGGATGGGATACGATACGATGGGGAGCGATGTCTTTCCCGCCGCACGTGCATCTTCCTTTCTCAGAAGGAACAAAAGGAGGGATACCGGGAGAGAGGTACAGTACCAATCTACCTACCCAGCTGCCTTGCCAATATGCACTGGAACCCACCATCGTCCGTAATTGGATTAGACCATCTTACAAAGCCCCGGGATCGTCTGAGCAGCATTCCAGTTCTCCCCAAGGCTGTGGCACCTTCAAGTTTCACAAGCTCTGACGAGATGTTCTGCACACCCTCTTTCGCCCAATTAGTGTCACATGGTATTGAATTTCCTCCGCGGGTGGCCACAGACTTCGTTCCACAAATTTGCCTTGAGGTGGATGCTGCCTGGCACACGATTTGCGCTCCGAATACTGGGTAAAGCTTGGCCTAGTCGGCCAGTCCAAAGTCCGTAGCCCGGGTGGAAGCTTTGGGTGATTAATGAATGTGTAAGTGTGTTCCGGGTACGGTGTCCGAGTCTGGGGGTGTTTCATTGCCAACAGGGGAGGGTGGTCTGTCGGGCTTCGTTTTGGCATAGTTGTAAGGGCTCGAGAAAAAATATCCCAGCCCCAGGTTATGTGTGTAAGGTTATACAGACTACCGTAACTAACAGTTGATTTATCTTTAGATACTCAAGTCACCTACAAGCACCAGTGCATATGAAAGACGGACTGAGGGATCAACGAGCATAAAGAAAGAGACGTCCTGGGTGCCTGCAGGGGCAATCTAGATCTACACATTTCCCAGCGTGCCCCCCAAATGGTCGCGTCCAAGGGCCACCCTGCCCTCCCCCCCGGGACGACTCGACGCCCTCGCCGGATCCAGCCCTTGCCCTTGTTCATGGGGAGAGGCTGAGACGGCCCACTGGAACTCCAACCTGGGACCACCTAAACGCAGCTGTCCAGTACCCAGCTGTCGGTACCATCTCCAAAGTCAAAGGACGGACGGACCCAGAGAAAAGGTTCCCAAGGCACGCAAGGAACCAAAGAAACGCAAATGAGCCAACCATCGTCTGGCGTCGGGTCCTTTGGGATGTGTGTGGACTCGGTGAGTGGGATGGATGGGTGGATGGGGTGGACGGTCCATGTCCACGCCTCGGAGCCATGGCTGGTCTCACGGCTCTGATATTTAGTTAATGGCTCCCAAGTACTCCATGGCTCTCCCTGGCGCTGCTCTGGTTCATCGACCGTCTCTTTGGTTCCGACTGAATACGACTTAGCCTCCCCAGCCCAGGCCGCTCCACCCCAAAGACCGGGCGGCGTGAGCGGCGTCAAGGCCTACTTGTCTAGCGCAACGCCGTGGATGCCCTCATATTACCCGGCCTGCTCGCTCCCTGTGCTTGCCCTTCTAGTCATTCTCATCTTCAACCCTGACGTACAATCTCGCTCCCTTCCCATATCTTCTCACGCCCGCCGCTCCCTCGTTTCGTTTCCGGCTTAAACTTCAAAACTGTTCACTGTGCCCCTTCTCTACCCTGATTCAACTTCGCCAATTTTCTCTCCCATGGGCCCTCAAGCGCCCAGCTATGCGCGAGCCTCATTCCGATGGGGGACGGGGTGACTCGTCCTCCGGGGCATTCACGTATAACCACCAACATCCCAGCACGCATTCGGATATCACGCCTATGGTCATCTCGAGCATATCTACTTGCACCTCTTCAGACGCGGCTGAGATCAATAGCCGATCAGACGGTGCTCCCTGTATAAATTCGTCCGCCTTGCCTTCGCCATTACCCTCATCTTCGTCGTGTCTGGATCCTAAGCCTCCCCAAAACCACCCTATCGATTTGCTCGCCCTTCGACTACGAAACCAGTCATTAGTGCCACAGTGCCGTGCCTCGATACCGAATCCGCCTAATTCTGCCGTCGCTTTGGCGCCCACTTCCTCGTCGAATGACGATGCTCTAACCTCACGTACCCTACCCGACCAGGACGACTCGACAGCCATGGAGCTTGATCCCAACGACTTGAGAGCTCACATCGTGTCTCGTTTGAAATGCCAATCATCTCGCAATAGCCAACGTATCACGGTCCCCACCCCACCCTCAGGATCTTTAAGGACCAGGCAACTGTCACCTGCCACCCCTCTTTCAATTCCTGAGACTGCGGCCCAAACGTCAGATCAAGCCTTACATGGGTACCAATATCAATTAGTGAGCGGAGAAATCGAAGTGGACGAGGGCTATTGCGAAGACGATGATCAATTCTTATGGATGGATTCGGTCAATTCTCCGAAAGGTACACTGATTCCTGAGAGTATCAAGAAGCGATATGGTCTTGAATACAGAACATCAAGCGAAGCTGCAAGCAGATGCAAAAACGCCATTCACAGCGTGCCTCGAATGCGACGCCGTGACAAGAAACGTCGCAGACGACTACAACACGACAAGTCCGCCTTCGAGTTGCAACAATGACAACGCACTGATGCGTTGACGAAGCGGATAACCCTTCATACTATTTTCTCATAATTTCTCAAAAACTCTCGACAGATTATTTTCTACGGTACAAGGCACGGATCTCGGCGCACACGGGATGAACGAAAGTTCAGCAACTAGGCAATCAGGTGGCGTTTGGCGGAATGAAGGCGACTAGACTTTGCTGATTTTATACTAACGAGGCACACGCCATCTGGGATACGAAGACTTTTTGGTTGGGGATATGGCAGTTTGGGCGTTTTTATCTATTTTTCTCTTCTTGTTTGTCGTTTATATATTTTCCACCACGACCTAGGGTTTTTTATGGCTGGGTCGGGTTCATGGTCAGGCGTCAATCCGGGTCAAGGAAATGACAAAAAGCCGGTTATTGAGGATACCTTGGGTTGCAGAGGCGTATCATCTAACTTGGATTGGGATACAGGGTCGGGAATCTGGACTGGACTGGACTGACGCTTCTATGGCCCAGAGAAGGTCGGAAACGTTCAGGTTGAGTGTATTTATCTGCATAATAGCATTGGCCGTGGGCACCGTTGTGGTGCCATGTCGCGATTCAAGTAGAAGCAGGGTCGATGTAACGAATCGAGTGGCAATGCTACAAGGCACTTTTCTTTTTCACTCCTTTTAAATTCTTTTTTTTTTCTTTTTGGTGATCTCCGGCGCCAGAGCGAATGGCGCAGGTTACATAATATGCGGAACATAATATGCAAGAGCATGTACGAAGTACAGATTACCGGTATTAGATGTATATTCCGCGTGAGCGGCAACAAGTCCGCACTTGTTTGTGTGCCCGAGGCAAACAAAGTCACCGTCCTAAGTTCACGTGAAGCTCAGAAGCTGACCTCACCGCCACTTGACAGCAGACAAATGGACTCAACAAGCAGCAGCCATGGCATCATGCTCTTCAAAAGACTACGTCTTATGCTGAAACTCAAATTGGGCTACCCAATGAAGCACAACTTTTGATTCATTTCGGAACAAACGGATATGAGAGACGAGAGGGGAGAGGAGAGGAGAGGGGGGAAGGGGGGGGGGTGCTCAAATGGGGCTGGGTGGGTGTCATGGACTTTTCTTTTTCCTCAGCCGCTCCAAAGCAACAAGACAAGGCTTCCAAGCCATGCATGCACCTCTGAAATGCAACCATATGTATGTCTAGAATATGTAAGTCATCCTAGCTGCAGATGTCCCAAGTCGCCGGGGAAACCAGGAAGCGGGAAGTGTAACCGTAAGGGTCCATGACGAGAGAACTGAACAAGACACACACACGCACACACACGATCGATCATGTCTACGATACGGACTAATTTGGATGTCTTAACTCAAGACACATCTTCACAATTTCATAAAGCGGCCCTGCTTCCTGCTGGGGAAAAGAAAAGCTAAGAAAGAGAAACAAAAAAATAAAATAATTGTCCGAGCCAGCCGTTGGCTCGGAAATGCCCATTCGTAGGCCTGAGACATCAAAAGGCCAACTGTGTTTGGGGTGGAACTGCCTTGTCTGGGCAAGCATATTAATAAGTTAATAAATGTGCGTTTCCTATCGTTTTGCCCGGGCCCGCATTGGAGGGAGCGGGGCCTTCACGGCAGAGCAGAGAGGCACTCGGGCCCGGACCCCTCGACGGCTCCGCTCAGAGGCTTCGGAGGGACGGTTATGCAATAAATAACAGAAAATAGTCACAAATGCTAAGGTATTTATTTTGTTGAAAGAGGCTCCATAGTCACAATTAGGGATATTTGGGTGATCAGAAATTACACCGATAAGATAGCTTCTGATTAAATGAAGCCTACAGTAGTAAGTGAAGGCTCGTTTTGGAGGCCCGGGCTTACTTATCTCGAAGATGGTCTAGGCATCTAGACTACGGCTTGCCGGCAACCCTCATAGCTCTGCCCGTAGTGGGCAGGCTTTATCCGTCTCGGCTCTGGCCGTCGCGGCTCCGAAGCCTCGATGCGCCAAGTCTACTCCCACAAACCGCTTCATTGTTGGGCTAGATTCCTCGCGTTGTCGCTGCTGGACGAAAAGGTTATTAGGCGAGAGAGGTTATTGCCTAATCGCACAAATGGATAGTACGATCAAAACCAACCCGAGAGCCATGGAGACTAAGAGTCCTTGTGCCTATGGTCAATCGGCCATTCAAATCTCGCCGTGAGTTTGGTTGGAATGTTCCTCCATATCCCCGTGCATTCCTCTCGTAACCGCAACCCAACTCTACCCGTCTACTCAGTCTTCTCCCAGAGCCCACCGCACGGCAACCGTTGCTGTGATGTGCCATATACGTAGCTGGCTGTTAGACCGCTTGGTGTTTCTTGTCTCGCCGGTTGCTGGTGTTCCGTTGTTGTTTGTAGATGCCGTCGCACCGTTTACTTTGACCTCCGATCACCCACCCCGCCAAACCCTCTGGCGATCTCTCTTCGTGCTCTTCGGGCCTTGTCTATTTTCTTGTCACTCATCTTGAACCTTGTTTTCCCTTCGCCTCTCTCTTTTTGGCTCATGTCATTGTCTCCTTAATCGCCACCTCGTCCGAACCTCTTCTTCCATCCCGATCATTCCGTGATCCCGTCATCTAACAACGACCGACTACACCGGCAACCCAATCCAAACAATCACCATGGCCTCCTGGGCCCTGCCATATCGGCCAGAGGCCGTGGACCGAGATCCCAGCTTCACCTGGCAAGATGTCGACGACGGTCCCAACGACTTCTTTGGCGAGTTCATCAACTTCGACGGCGAAGTGACCACCTTCATGACAAATCCTCAAGGAAATGATCCTTCTCTCCCCGCTATGCCAGATTCATTCTTACTCGACCAGCCATCTGAGTCGACCGGCTCATCAGGCGTGTCGACCGTCGGAGATGAATTCGATTTTCTCTCTAGCAGCTCTCAGATTGCCCAAGCAATGTCCGCTAGGTCTGCAGGAGCTGCCCACGAGCTGGACTCTCGGAGTGTCGCAATCAGTGACAATAACACCGTTGGAAAAATTGAAAACATCCCCCGAGTTTCCGTATCCGACCCGGAGCTGCCGCGAGTTGAAGGTATCTCCTTGCACTCGCCCACCAAGCGCATGCCCGTCTCCCAGCTGTCATCTCCCACGCCACCAAGTACTGTTATCCCCCGGAAAAGTAACAAATTCGTCGAGGCTCTCTCTTCCACCTTGCGCAAGGCGGGAAAGCTTCGCAAGGGCCGCAGGGTCGTTGCTAGCGAGGACCGCCCAGGCTCACCGACGATGGACAACCCTCCTCGAGCTTTGAGGATGCAAGGGTTTGGATATAGAAACAGTGGTGAAGCACTCACATCGCCACCCGTCGCAAACCCGAGCAATGGCGAGTTCATACACGGATACTGCGATGATCCTTTCAGTGAGAGTCCCGCACCACCACCAGTCAACTCGTTTCGCTTCTTCAGCACTAACGGCATTCACACTCCAGCCGAGTCTCCTATCGTTGCTGAGCCGGCAAACTATCAAAATGACATGTCATGTCAGGGAAACCCGAACAATTGGTCGCTTCATGCGCAACAAAACTCGCAGCAGCATCAACAGGTTCCACCTCAGGATATCCATCAGTCACAGCAGCACACCCTCCCCACTCCTGGCTCAGTTCCCGACTCGTGGCCTAGCCAAGAGTACATGAACCATCATCAGAGCGCTGGATGGTGGGATCTCAACCTCTTGCAAAATGGGGAGTACGTTGTCGACCCACAACTCCAACATCAAAGACACGCGAGCCTAAACCTAGCTATGCACACACATCACGCCGAGCTTCCGTACGAATGCCAGGGCATGCCAGATTCGAGTGCGTCTGGGCTTATGATCCATATGCCCCAGCCGCAGGGGGCGCCCCCGACTATCACCAACGAACTGGCCGTCTCCGGTCACACGCTTCTCCCCCCGCCTCCTCCAATCCCACAAGCAGGCCCTTCATCCGAGCGACAGAGTCGTCCGCCGCGGGCACCCTCGTCTGGTGCAAGACACCTCTCCTGTTCACCTATCCGCAAGTCTCGGGCACCGTCAGCGTCACCCCAGCCAGCGCACTCACGCCAAAGTTCAGGAGGATCAATCGGGTCGGCGCGGAGCGCATCAGGAAGAGGGGTGGTACCCGGCACACCGACTACCATGCGCAAGCAGCGGCGGTCTCGAGAGCTAAGTGGAAGCAGTGCCAGTGGCGAGATTGGGTTTGTTAACTTTACTCCCAATGACGGCAGTATGTTAATGACGGGAGTGGCCCCGAGTGGAAGCTCCAAAACCAAAGCAAGGCGGGAGCGCGAGGCAATGGAACGACGGCGACGGCTCAGCGAGGCGGCTCTCAAGGCAGTCCAGGCGGCGGGAGGCGATGTCGACAAATTGATGGAACAGGGCTTCACTCTTTAGCCCATGTGTGGCATTCTCGCTCTCAGCCCAAAATCGATCGTTGTGTTCTGATACGACATCATTGGGCGTTCGATAGAGAATTTTCCTCATTTAAACGTCATGGCCGAGTTCTCCATTTCGTCACGGAGGTGTTGGAGGAGTCAGGTTGCTGTAATATGTTGCAATTTTCAGACCCCTCCTTCATCCCCATCCCCCTTTTACGGCCCGGAGTAGTTTTCTATCTCCGTCTACCCATAGAGGTACCTTACCCCCAACACTTCTTGGGATATACTTTCCTATTATGTTTGCACCTTTCCAAACCGGAAAGCAAGAGCCGTGATCTCATTAGCTTTCTTCCTTTCTTTCTTTCTTTCTTTTCTTTTTCTTTGTCTTTCTTCTAATGCCTTCCTTGTACCAATACTTATCATCAAACCGCCTGTCATCTTCTCTATTTCCTTTGTTAGCGGGAACTTTGCCGGGTATCGATCGGACGATCAAAGTAATAGTATACGAGATGGATGGGTGGGCATAGGCCTGTCAGAGATTAGGGGTGAGAAGTGAGTGAGAGTGGTGGATTTAGACTAGCTGTTCGGATGTGTATTCAGCCATGGTATCAGTCATTCGGGTTAAGAGGGACTCTTGTAAGATAGGTAGCTGCTACACCCAGGCATCCACACGTGGATAAAACTGTCTTGTCGATAGATGCAGTTGGCTCGACACTAGTTCAATAAGAATCTCCTTCGTCTTCCATCAAGCTCTCCCCCTTCACTGTGACATACACAGAACAAAAGCTCAATACTTAAGCCCAATCCTTATCTCGCCCATCTTCCTCTTATAGCAATCACAAGATTGTCGTACGGCAGCTTGTATTCAAACAGGTAGTAATATTTTGCATTTGGATGAGGTGGTATTCTCAGCTACTTCTTCGCTTGATCTACGGCCATCACTCGGCCGAGTCTCATCTTATTCTTGGCTAGACTCCCAAGCCAAACCCAGTCCAGCTGTAAGAAAATGTCCCTCCGTTTCCTTAACTTTCCCACAATGACATATATACAAAGCAAAACACTTGCAGTAGAGCACAGGGGGTTCGATGTTCGCCAACGCCTAATCTTATCGCAGACGCCGTCGTCATGCTTTCGATGTAAAATATAAAATAAACAAGCCCCAACCAAAAGGATAGCGCAGTGTCGGCACGGTGATGCCCAGATGGACCTCAGAAAGCTTCAAAACCACGACAACCTAATAGAAAGCGCATTCATAGATGCAAAGTCGGCTCCTATGCGGGCCAAAAGTAGATAAAAAAGTGATCATCAAGATATGCGACCGGGACGAAAACGTCCTTAAATCATTCATTTAGTGGTCATAACCAGCACCACGTTGCCAAGGGCTAGGAAGCCGTGTCAGTTTATGAAGCTATAGAATACAGCGAAGGGACTTACCTAGCGTTGTTCTGTGATCGATATCCACTAGCAGGGCTTTCGCTGTGCTGCTGTCGTTGCTGGCTGAGAGCCGAGCCTGAAGATTGGTAAGGGCTAGGGGAAGCCGTACGGAAGGGGCTCTGTGGCCGTTGCCCGTCGGCGGGGAAGAGAGGCATTGACGGGTTCACGGGTGATCGTGGGGGGTTGTCGCGATGGAAAGAGGCCTGAGATTGGCTGTTAAGCTCGCCGCGTCTTCGCATGCCGTCAGATGACATGGAATCATCATCCTCGAGATCGAGATGATTCTTGTAGCCACCCTTATCACCTCGGGCTGTGGCGGCCAGTGCGTCCAACTCGGTAGTAGTGTTGAGCTGGGTCTGAGACTTCATGAACGAGGCACGATCATCGCCCATGAACTGGTATCGCGCATCAGGGTTCTTTCGGAAGAAGACAAAAGTTGTTGACACAATAACCATAATAAGAAGGATGAGTGCGAAAGCGGCATTAAGAACGAAGAGAACAACACCGACTACGCCAACAACGATCTGAGGAAGACCGAAAACATCGGAAAAGATGAGAAGGAAAATAGCGTTGACGAAGTTGATAACGCAAACAGCAATGTTGAAAGAGTTGGTGCTCTTGTCCATCCAGGGTCGAAGAACAGAGGATCCAATCAAGGCAGCCGCCTCAATGATAATAAAGCCAATTGCCTGAGCAACGGGGGCTCTCTGTCCGAACGCCACGAAGCATGCCTTGATGAGGGTGTAAATCAAGACAGGGACAATGAAATAGTAGGCAGAGGCGCGGAATTGAACGTAGAGAAAACCCCACTTGTTGAGAGCTTGGGGGTCTGAGAAAAGGATGTAGGCAGGGTTGCGGTGCATGGCGACGGAGCGGCGGGCGATGCGGATGACCTTGAAAGCTCCCCATCCAAGAGTGATGGCCATTCCAAAAAAGAAGAAGACGGCAAGGACAATCTCGGCGGGCGAATCATGCTGAGTGAACTCCCAGAGGCAAAGAATAGCCATCTGAGGGAAACCAATCAGAGTAAGTCGGAAAAGGATACCCTTGAGGACGGTAAGCCATCCATTGCGGAACTCGAGGAATTTATCGCTAGCCATCATCTTTTGCTTCACAAGGAGCTCGCAAATACCCTTGAAAGCGGCAATGCACAGGATAGTAAAGACGACAAAGATGCAAAAGAACGTCAGACCTGTCATGAAAAGATTGGTCGACTCAATCCTGGCTTTAAAGGCCACGCGCTGAATGCCAAAGACAAGATAGCCGCCAGTTTTGGTCTGGATGTTGCCGCGCTTGACAAGTCCATGGACACTGCGAGGTAGCATTGCAGCGCCACGTTTGAACATGTTGAGACCAGTCCCAGCAAAATCAAGACCTCGTTTTTGAACTTGGACAGAAACCTTGGAAATGGAATCGAAGAGAGTCGAAGGAGTGCCGCCTGTCGCGCGCTGGTACCATTTGAAAATAGACTGCATAAAACCAACCCGAATGATACCCATAGACCACTGGAAATCCTGAGTCCACGACGCAACGATAGGCGGGAGACGCACGCCTGTGAGACCGAGGATAGCCTGAGCTTGGAAGTAGCCGAAGAGGGAGAGGGCGTTGCACGCAACGTGCGCAGCGGTGTTAGTATGGCCCAGACCGGAGACGATGGCCGAAGATACGAGACCAAGGCCTGCAATGATCGCGGTAGCCCATTTGACGCCAACCAAGTTGACGGTTTTTCCGTTGGAAACATCGGCTTCGACACAAGCAACACTCTCGCCGGTGCTCGTCAGGTTGACGTACACTTTAACGGTGGCATCGAGATCGGGAACACTGTAGGCAATTCCTGGAATGTTTTTGAGGGCGTCATCGCCGACCTTGAGATTGAACTGGAAGGGAATCTTTCCAGCAACCATGGGACAAAGTCCGGCAAGTCCCATATCGCAAGGATTCACAGTCTGGCGCATGAATCGATAACCATAGGCGTAGCCACTGACGTCAAAAATGACCTTGCCCTGAATCGATGAGGTGACCACAACATCGACGTGGGCAGAATTGTTCGAAGGCGTCAAGACGATGTTGAACAGACTGGCTGTGAAGCCAGAGTCAGCCTGACAACTGTTGAGAGAGGTAGAAATGAGCATCTTTTCGGCCGAAACGGGTGTCGTCGCGACGGCCACCATCGAGGCCAGCACCACGAGGGGCGACTTTAATATGGACCACATGGTGACGGATGGATTCTGCAGTTCTCGAATAGAGGGGGCTTCTCAGGCGTTACTGGTAGTTTTAATACGTTTTCTTAAGTGATGGTGACGGTGCGGTCGGGTATGGCTCGTCCAAAATCAAAGCGACGGATCCTCCTTCCTTCCTTCCTTGTAATTGATCAAACCGATTCGGGTGGTATGTCGAGACGGAGGTCGAAGTTGACGTGGTGCAAAACGAGATGGTGGATTGGCAATTGATTTCAGCTTTCAGGAGTCGTGACGCGGACCACTTCGTCCAGGCGGGTTAACGAGGGAAACCCGCAGAAACGACTGGGCGGGTAACTAAATTAAAAAAGAGACGAAGCGAAGAAAAAAAAAAAGGAATAGGTGAGTTAGCGAACGACCGAGGGCGAGATCCTCTCCGCGACGGGGTGTGTCTTCGGCGTCGTCGTCGATGAGGTTGTTGACGGCGGTCGCGGGTGAAATGGCTGGAGGACTCTGTGGGGAGTGGTGAGGTCAAGCGTGAGAATGAGGAAGGAAAGAACAGGAAATGCAGATGCAGGTTCGAAGGAAGGAGGATGGACCGGAAGGGAGTGGCGGAAGGAAGAGACCAGGGCACCTGGCAGGTACAACAAAGCACGCGGAGACACCAAAGTACCCGTAGTAATTAGCTAGTAATACGTGTACTTTGCGGTACATTAGACGGCGGAGGGGAGGACAAAAGAGAAATCAAGCGGTGGAACTGGCGTGGATTGGCTTGACCTGGCTTGGGCGAGAACTCCTTTGGGCTGAGTGCAGGGAGAAAGGGGAATCTTAGGGGGGGGAAGTTAGTGATAGCGGGTGGCAGGTCTTAAGCCAGCGAGCCACTGAAGGGAATGGGCACGGCGGCGCAAATTACGCAACACACAGCTGGCCTAGGCGGGCAGTTAAAGAGGGAAGCAAAGTAGATTACGGTAACTTGCCATGAGAGATCAGGGGCCTAGAGCGGTAGTGCAAAGATCCGCAGGCTGTGCTGGTACATTGGGCACGGTTGCGGAATGGCTTTGTTACCAAGTCTCCATCTCCATCACTCGGCGGGACAGGGATTACGATCTCGTATCCCCACTAACAAATATACAATTAGGGTACTTGTCAAACTCTCGGTTTGCCCCTGGATCTGGCATTGGGTTGGATACTAGGGCCTGGGATGCATAGATGGATTGGACAGGACAGGAGTGCATTTCCATGAAAGTGAGCGCGTACGAAGTGAACCTACGAATTCCCGTACATGTAACGTGTGCCCGGCGAGGTGTTTTTTTTTTTTTTTTTTTCCTCCCTGACCTTTGGTTTTTTGGGGTGATAACAATTCGTGCTGAGTGGCTGGGCTTTAGAGCACGCCTCTTTTATTAGATTGGTACATTACATTTGGCGGCGCATCTCCATCAGCGACACAATACGATACGAGGCGTGCGTTCGAGATACGATATGATACGGGATGGTCGGAGAAGAAGCGAGCCGGTCGTCAGCGAGACGAAATGGCCATGATCCACGTTTAGGTACCCCTTCCGTTTTTGAATTAACGTATTAACAAGCGACCACAGGCGAAGTGTGTTGTGTGTCGTGTGTGACATATCCGGTTTGACTTTCCATGGCCCATGCCAAGATTCAGAGACAGTGCTCCGGCCTCTCTCCTGCATGAGACACTTGCTCACACACACGTCACGGAGAGGAACAAGACCAGCCTTCAAAGCCTGGTACATTCAATCGTGAACCTGTTTCCACAGCAAATCAAAGCAAAGCAAAGCAAAAAAAAAAAAAAAAAAAACAAAGCGGAATATCGGCTCATTTCACCACCGCATCACAGCCTCTCTTGGCTCAGTTAATGATGGGTATTTTTATTTATTTTTTAAGCTTCCTGAACAAATCCTCATTTCAATGAATACGTCGTGCCCATCGACTCGCACCGACCGTCGAATAAGCGGGGATGTGCTTGTCAAAGCCTCTCACACATACGTATGTCATTTTTTTTTTTTTTCTCTCCCTCACCATGGGCACGAACAATGCCAGTAGCCTTTGAGCAATCGTAACCTCTTTGTCGACATCCTCGTCACCATCACCCACCCAAAAGATTTAATTTAGTTACGGGAGACCCAGCACCATGAGCACCGGATGCACTCCACTCCGTGTTGCCAACCAGCCCCCAGCCCCCCAACCCCTTAGCCCGCTTTTCGCACGCACCCCTGGCCAAAAAGGACCTGAGGGCTTGCACAGCCCCCCTTGGTGGTGCTGGTGCTGGAGCCCGAGACGTCATGCTACCCTTGCCAGAGAGCTTTGAACATTCGCTCTTTTGCACAAGCCCGTGGGCCCGATGCTTCGTGCGAATATTGAGGAAGAAAGAAGCCAAGCCAAAAGGTTAGAACTTAGATGGGACTGACGGACCCCGTAACCGAAATCGAGGTCGGTGCCAAAAGGCCCAGATCGCTTACAGGACGAACAACGACGAGAGCATCAGCTTTTCGTATCGCCTTTCGTATGCTTGTTAGAATGCTGATGTGTGCGGCCAAAACGGCCCCGGTCCCGTAATCGCCGTTCAGTATGTTTGCCGCCCCCCATCGGCATGTCCGCCTAGTTGCAGTTCGTTTACCTGGAAAGCTGGAAGGGAGAACCAAAAGCAGTACAGATGAAGCAAACGAGAGGAATGGTCCCCATCGACTCTTGGTAGTTGGCCATCATTCCTCCTCACGTGCGCTCCGCTTGATGAACGCAGCAATTACAACAAATTGCTCGATATCCAATCACCCAAGAACAACAACTAAGACTCAAAGTCCCATTACACGATCTTCATTCCAGACAATAAATGTCACACAAGCCGCATCCAGGGTCCATCCATGTACCAGTAAGCTCTTAGGCTCCAGAGGCACCCTTTCCCCATTAAGCGAACAGCTCAGTTCCCGTTCCCAAATGAGGCGGCCGACATTTGGTGATTGGCTACTGTCCATCGTTCTTCATGCCAACCGCCGGTCACCATGACGGCCCGATCTCGTTCTCTTCTGCTGCTTTATTGGTTATTGAACTGTCTTGCTCTTGGACAGTCAGGCCATGATATAATATGAAATGGGACTACAGCGTCGCATGTTCTTACTCCCATGGAGCTTCATGGACAAACTCTAGGGCAACGATAGCACATCAAGACTCTGGACTACAGGATCAATAGTCTACTGCCAGTCTCTTTAAGCGCTCTCCTACCGTCTCCATTTCTGAACATCACCTTCTCCACCCACGACCCAGCATTCTCCTCTGGCTGCCTTCCACCCACCCCTACTGTATTATAATTATTATAATTATTATTATTCTTCTTCTTCTTCTTCTTCTTCTTCTTCTTCTTCTTCTGCTGCTGCTGCTGCTTCTTTTTAATATTCCTCTTCACAGCAAGTCCAGGTGCGCCAGCGCACGCATTCCCGCCCATGGAGCCCTCCCTTTCATCCAAATACCTTCCACCATTTATGGAACCTTGGAATGCCAGGAGAAAGAAATTTTAAATTTAGTCTCAGTGGTTGTCACCTACATGTCTCCCTTCCTTAGAGGCCTCCTCAAAAATATACCAAGCAGTACCGTATTATTCCATGCCGATGCCCCCACCCCCTCCCCCCATTGCCCAGAAGCTTTGTCTGTCTCACTGAGCGAACCGTTGCCAGCCAGTTCGTTGATCTCTCCACCAAAAACGTCACCGCAAGCAAAATCATCACGACGCGCAACCTGAAAACCCACACCTTCCTTCATCCTGCTCGTGTGTTCCCTGTTTCATAGAACGATCGACGCACGCAAAATTCCCCAACCACCCGGTGGTTTTGCTCTCTCCTACAGTAAAGGCTTGACCATCGCCATGCCTTGGTTGCTCCCCTTGAATTTCGGCCCCGGCATAATCCGCGTAACCCCCGATTCGGCTGGTTTCAACTTTTTCATCACGCACATCCCACCCTCCCATTAGATCCCGCAGATCGAAAACTTAAGACGCATGTTAGTGCATGTGTAAAAATATACCGAACCAGCACCGGATTTCGGATGCGTTTCACCATCATCTACAGCGGGGACAACAGCCAAAACTTGTTTAGAGCAATGAGTCTGATGATCTCATATGAAAAGTGGTTGGTGGCACTACCATGCGTATGTATCAATCAAATGGGGTTTGTGTTAAGTCTTAAATGCTTAATATTCCAATACCTCTAGCTAAGTTACCATGTCCATGAAATCGTAAGTGAAGCATCTAAATGCAGCCATCCCAGTAAAGTTCCGAACATGAACGACCAAGCTTCATGCCCAAACACATACGCCTTCGAAATAACTTCCGTGCCATATAAAAACCCAACCAAATAATGAATCCTTAACCGGGTAACGCGCCAACCAAACAGGAACAAGCTTCTCACAGTGTATCCCATTGGGTCGTCCAAGGATCCGTGTGTACAGCAGCACCATGCTTATACGAGCTGGTGAGTTCTTCTTCATCTATGCCGCAGTGAGTTTGTCCATCACGCCCTCTGAACCAGCCCAGTCCGTATGTCTTGCCATCGTCTAGTTTCTTCACCATCTCGGCATTAGTCAACTTTGCCGTGCCGACAAAGGTGTACAACATCTTGCTCTGATGGATAAAGGCCAGAATCGACGAGATAGTGTTGGGCTGTCGGGGCAAGAAAGGGTGACGTCGTCGGAAGAAGACGATGGTGGTCACGACTGTCATGTACAGCAGCACAAACAAGGTGAGGCTGAGCGAGACATAAAAAGACACGACCGTCTCCTGACCAGAGTCCAGTCGGTGCTTCTCTTCCTTTTCAGTGTTGTCATCTCCTCCAGAAAAAAACCCAAATCCCACTATGAAATCTTGGCCTTCGACGGTTGCCAAACTAGTCACCATGATAGTCAAGAACTCGGCCATCACGGTTCCGAACCCAACCAGGAAGACAAGAAAGTGGCCGTTCAAAAGAGCTCTGATAGGCATGTATGCAAAGGGGAGAGCAGTATAATCGAGGGTGAGAGTCTTTGAGGGCGCATGTCGCTTCGAGAGGACATAGTACGGCTCCATCACTCGCACCGCTGTTTCCATGGCACCCCAGGACATTTTTAGAATGACAGCAAACGCCGTCACCACGAAAGGGGCCTTGTCTGTTACGATGCTCGCAGGAGTAAATAGGAAAGCTGGGATGAATACTGCAAAACATACAAGTCCTATGATGAAGGGTACGCTGCCTGCCGCTCGGAGCATCAGGGGATGCGGGTTTTCGGAAAGGTGAGTCGTATCATCCGATTCACTCTCCTGTAGTGAGCCAGCCTTTCCTTCGTAAGGCGCAAGAGAAGAATTACGGAGCATGTAACGGCGACTTTTCAGCTTGTGATGGATGTCTTTGGGTTTGGCGGTATCCATGTCCTTAAAGTCCATGAGAATGTGGGCAACAACTGCCATGGACGCAAGACCACCAATGCCTCTTACATCGCCTTGAAGGCCAGACCGTCTTCGCTGCAGAATCCAAAAGAGGCACAGCCCGAGCACGGCGCAGACACATAGTGTGGATGTCAAAAGACGAGACCAAACCGCAGCAATATAAATTTCCTTGTAACCACCAGGGTGTTTCAATCTTTCGGCGCGGCTGGGCTTCAGCACGACTGATGCTGCCGCGAACGTGGGAACCAGAGAGATGGCGAGCGTCGAAGCGATCGATGACAGGAACACGGCATAGTGGCGGCGCTTGAGGGCGTGAAACGGTCGAAAGAAGCTGATACTAGTAATATAGTCGGCGTTGATGGATTTAGACGCCAGTGAACCCTCAGGTTTCGATAACTGATAGTATGCTTCCAGTCGACGAACCTCGAAATCCGTAAACTGCCAGAAAACGCCAAAGGCGACAGCACACAAAGTTGGTAAGAACTTGACCGTGAAATATAGGCCCGGGCCGATATTGTCGGGCGACTTAAATTTGACTACAGGATTGAGCTTGAATTTCTGGAACAATAGTTCCTGTATGACTGCCAGCGCTATCGATAGCAAGACGAGCCACGTCAGATAGGGCCATTGCATCGAAAGAGGTTTCCAGTTGGGCTGCGGGTAGAATATTTCCGTCGTCTTCTCCTTGGCCAGGAAGGTCGAGCGCCGCACCTCGTCAACATCGATGGTGCTTGGACCCTCCATACTGCTCAGGTCCGTACCCGTTGGCTCTTCAATGATGACTTCGATGACCTCGCCTCGTCGATTAGCCTCGTCCTGTCCTATATGGCGGATCTTCTCTTCCCGTCCCAGACGCTTTGTTGTGCGTTTTCGTGTAAATGACCTTGTCATCGAGTGCTGGAGGTATGTAGGAGTTGAGAGCAAGTCAGCATGCCGGACTGTCGCATCAGGTTGAAACCCAATTCCGAGGCCGCCTGTCAATTTACCGCTAGCTTCCTGTTCCTGTAATTTCTTGAGAAAAACGTCGTCCTGAGCAGTTGTGGGGCCTAAGGCTGATGAAACATCGAATCCAGGGACGAAATCGTCATCATCCTCCTCGACTATGGGCGCATACTTCGTTTCTTTTCCCATTGGAACGGCATTCTGAAGAAGCGAGAGATCATATTCCTCCTCATCAATGGTCTCAACAGGCTGTCTCATAGAAGAGTAACTAGCCATGTGATTCGCTCGGGAAGGGCGCCTGGGGTTCTGGCCTGACACGGGTGCATAGGTCGCTCCGGCGCCATTGGAGTAGCCAAAAGAACCCGACCATGAAGATCCCCCAGACGGATGGTCATGGCCACCGTGGGCCGGATCTGGGCTGCCATGTCCAGAGTGTGAGTCGAGAGAAACCATGGATTCGCGGCCGCGCAAAGTATGATTGTTCCCTAGCGGGTCATATGGGGTAGACTGGCCGTCCTCATAGTCGGCCACGGTCAAGGCAGAAACGCGGTGGTTGAGAGGTTGCGATGGTATAGCATGTCTTGAACTCGGCGCGGTGTTGTTTGAGTAATAATGATCATAGGTGTCGTAGGGCTGCCCGCCGGATTGATCATAATAGGCCATATTGCGGGCTGGCAACCACGGCCCGGCGATCACGGCCCGGAAAGAGGTGTTTGAGATGCTCTGCTGAAATCAAAGCTGCGACGTCTCCAAGGTAGTTGTGGAAAGGCAATCTCGAGCAAAGTCGGTGGTCGTTAATGGCGGGGCGTGCCGAAGCCGGGCGTAAATACGTATAGTAATGAATGGAGTTCGAATCGAGCGCTATGCCGATCGCAAAGGGCTCGAGAGCAGGAAATTATGTGCAGAAACGCGTCAAAGAGGAAAGAAGCGAATGGCAAGGAGAATGAATCAGCGAAGGACGAAGCAGCAGAACAAAGAATGGCCAACGTTGGGTGGAGGTTGGTGCAGAGATGGGAACGGATGGAGACGGGGACGGGGACGGGGACGGGGGTTCCTGCCTGGGCCGGGGATGGTGGGATTCAAGCTAGCCTTTCCCCAAATCCATTCAGCCATTCATAAGCTGGGATGCTTACAATTTAGCCCCAAGAGCCTTCCATACTGTGCTGTACAGACCATTTTCTCAATTTTCTCTCTAGCCTCTGCAGCCTTCAGTTTCACTTCTTTGACCCGCCTGGGGGCCGGATATCGGGGTTCGCGGATAGACGCCGTACCGTCCAGCATCAGCTTCCGCTTCAGCTTACTCACCAGAATTGCCAAATTACCGGGTCTTATTACTCAGCCTAACAAGTATGCCCAGGCTCTGATAATAAGAAAGTCGGACCAATATCTCTACCGTAGCACGGATTACGGGGTATATTGGATGCATCAAGCCGCAGGACCTATTTGAGGTAGTCGATTCTGGGCCTGAGATGGCTTACCAATAGCGCATGCCGGCCCCCCTGGCCCTTTATCCTCCCACACCTCGCGCGCGCCTGACTCTCCCCAGAGACAACCCACCAGCGAACGTCTGGCAGTGCCTGACTGGTCACCGCGGCGCGGTGTAGGGCTGGCAAGCAAGTCTGGCCCATGGGCCACGCGTTGTCCCTCTGCGCCGAGGGACCGGTGAAACAGTACTAAGATCTATTTGCGAGACAACCCCCTTGGGAGAAAGGATCGGTACATACTGTACTCCGGTACCTGAGAGTGGCTGCAGCAATAATCACCCACAGGCCTCCCACGATACGAAGAGATGTGGGCATAAGCCTGCATGAGGAGCCTCCAGAACACAGTTTGGGGTCCAATGCTGGCGGAGAGTTCACAGTGTGCATAGCCCAAGTGGAAAAAGGGGGTTGCGCGTATTGTCCTGGAATCTTTTGAGTTGGTTGGCGTTTTAAAGGCGCACTACGCCGGTAGGGCTGATGCTGAAAGGCGCGGCATGTCCCCTGTTGGGGTGACATGGGCGCAAGCGCAAAGATGAGCGATATCCGACGACAGCCAGTCAGTGCTGCGCATAACTAGGTTTGTGCTATGGTGCAGCAATTAATTTATGGTAGTCGGTCAATCAGCCCTTGCCATTCACAAATACTGTACACCTGCACGCAGTATTCTGCCCAATGTGCAAATTCGTTTGGGTTAAGACGAACGGAGAGAAACCAAGCCACGCGCCAACGAACACATCAAAATCCGGGACGTGCCTGGTCATCCTGAGCCTGCCCTATCCCCATTTTGAGACATTCCGTTCTGGACCACCAATGACGAGTCGACCTCGCAAAGCTGAACGAATTAGGGTTACAGGGTCTGGGGCCAGGTCCATTCCTTGTCGTGCGAGGGTGTGCTGCTGACCACTCACCTGCCACGGATAAATATAGCATCACAGGAACATCCTAACAAGATATGGGCTACACAGTCCAGAGTACGGAGTACCGTAGCTTATCGATGATTGTGAACCTTTATTCGTCTAATTTGGGTACCAACACCGAATACAGAACCCTTTGGCCAGGCTGAACAAGCCAGGATGGGAAGAGGTCAAGGAGAAGAAGATGGTGTGCAGATTGGGAGACCGGTTAACTGGATGTGGCACACCAAGAACCTCATCCTAACCACACTTTAGTCACGCATCCTATCTCAGTCGTCCACATCCGGGATCGTGGGCGGCCCTAATATGCAAAAACTGACCCTGTAGACTCGATAGTTGTCATGATATATCAGCCGACCGTTCAAATCTCGCCACACTCAAGATTCTTATACTATTTTAGCTTTGCGGCCTTCTGATGCTACCCTATACCACCCCCCCCCCAAACCAAGAATGAAAATTTTGTAATTTTTTTTACACAGGCTGAACGGTTCAACAAGTGATCAGGAGATCAAACGCACACTAATCATATGTCCCGGTTAGATGATGTATGATTTTGGTGGTTTGGTTGTCATTTGCAATTTGAGCATGTCACTCCCGAGTTTTCCAGTGCCGCTTTCTTGAGAGACTACCGATCCTGATGTCTACTATGAACTATGTAACTATGCGATGCAACCACATGAAATGGCAGAAATAAAGCCGGGTTTCCAATCCCAGCACAGCAAGAGACAGGAAAGGACCTGCGATGTATCCCAGCATCTTATATACATTCTGTGGTGGGTCTGGCATAGAGTAGATACGGAATTCAAGATGCTCTTCGTATGGTTTATCGACTATTTACTTGTTAGTAGCTAGTGCTTTAAACACAGCCCTCAGCCAACAGCCTGGAGTGTAATGTTGTACGTATATGCCTTCACTCAAGCATTCTTCCACTGGCAAGAGGGGAGAGCCGGACAACGGCATAGCATCTCTGAATTCCCTTGCCAGGCCTTTGTGCCCCCTCCTGCCGATGAACGGTTCGTAAAGGTTAGCACGTCCGCCACTAAAACCCTTCAATATGTCGATCTGGCAGAGCCAAAAGGATCAACTAATATCCGGATTACGTACAGAGACTGTGACGCACATCAGTATAAGGTATTCCTTACAAGAGCATTATCCATTTATATCTCCCGGAAATATATCCTAGTTAAGGTTATCACACGGTCTAATATGGCCTCCATTGGAAAATTGTACGGCACCAAAAGCATATAAGACATATATATCCAGGAAGATATCAATTCAAAGTGATGAAAAACATTAAAAACCATACCAGAGGTTCATATTCCTCATGTATATACGTAAAACCCAACCAACTCCGTGTCTCATGCAGGCCATTCCTGTCCTGTGCCCTATTCTATGCATTCTATACATGCTATGCATGCCAATTTCTACCGGTATCCCAAGACAGAAACATATCGCTCCCTCCAAATATTCTCTAAGCATGGTATTCAAACTTCAAAGCAAAGCGTTCCGAATTTATAGCATGAGGTACGCCGACAACATGGCCGTCATAAGAGCAACCCACGACGTGGATTGTCCCACTATCAGACGAACAGCCGCGCTGGTGGTTCCGCAGCATGTCCCGCGCTTATATGTGACATTATTCAACCGCGCCGCTGCCTCGAATACGGAACCGGGGTAACCACCGTAGTTATAATAATCAACGTTGAGGAAATTGGGCGCCCTGTCCCATTCGGTCCGGCAGTTGTTGGCTGCCAATCCCAAGCTTCCGTAGCCGGTGTAGTTGTTAGTCTCGTTCAGCAGCGACACCGCGGGGACCAGTAGGTCCGTACCGAACACGTTAAACTCGGCGTTGAGGTTGTGGTTCATTAGGTATAGCCGGTTCTTGCCCGAGTTTTTGCTTAGGTTTGGCGGACGCTGTGCCGTGCAGGGGAAAGACCGGTCCGTAGGGTCGAAGGGTGTCTCCCACACTTGAGAGAACTCGTCAAGCAGCCAGGGATACGCAGTCTGGTTGGCCTCGTAGTCGAGGAACATTATGACACGCTTGCCGCGGACGATAAGCTCTTCCAGTGTCGGCCAGTCGTTGTACTCCATTGGCAAGTAAGGTGCAGAGTAAGTGTACTTGAGGATGCCCGTCTTCTCAATGTACGGAGCGTAGAGTGAAGGCTTGGAGTAGTTGCCGTTGCCTAGCAGGATGGTCACAACATCGTACGGGTGGTTGTCTACCCACTTCCTCACCGTAGTGAGCCAGTCGGTGATGGGGCCGGCGTCGAGAAGATCACACGACGTGTGACAGAAGTGAGGTTCTGATGAGTTGGATGGCCACTGGATCTGAGCTTGGAGAAAACGAATACCATCGTCGAGCTGTGTAGTAACGTCGAGCTCCTGGTTGGACCCGGAGTTGCCTGGTCGCACAAAGGGCGAGTTGTGACATCCCACGACAGTGACGTTGCTGTACTTGCGGGTGCACAGCTCGACGTAGTTATTACAAGGCTGAGTATTCGTAGGCTTAACGGTGGTGCTTGTCTGAGTCTCAGTTAAGTTGCTGGCGGTGGTCATGTCGGAGGTGAAGCTCCCGGTGAGGGTGCTGGATAGAGTATTCGTCCCTGTGGGAGTTCCCGTCTCGGTGGAGACCTTCAAGGTGATTTTGGAGGTGTATGTGACATATGTGCCTGTAGGGACACCAGTGGCGTCTCCAATTGCCGACGTCCTTGAACCCTTGACAAACGTGATGCCTGAAGTTTTCGAGAGGTCGACGGATTGTGCAGCAACATGGTGAGAGCACAAGGCCGCGAGGGCGGCGATGGCTGTGTGACGAAGCTTCATCTTTGAACAGCTACTCAACTGACTGTAAAACCGTGAAATGACTCCCAAGAACAACGATTGTGAGATGTTGGAGTTTGAAATTGAAATTGGGGAGGTGGGTGATGTAGATGGGTAACCGTGTGTGAGTGAAAAAAAAAGGTATAAGACGTTGATATGCTGACTCAAGCTCTCCCGCCGAGATGTGAGAGAAAAAGATGACAATATTCGGAAGCTCTAAACTAAGACGGCAAGGTTCCCCTGAACAAATAGCCGCCGACCAGAAAAACCAACGACCAGATGTGCAGAGTTAGGCAATAGATTCGAGATGAAACGTTGGCGATGGCGGGAAGGATTCAAGAAGAGGTTCAGGTGAGAACAGAGAGGCTGAGCCCTCGATACCGAAATTCCTTGCAGGGGATGAATATCAGGATCTGACTTTGGATGAAAATCCAAATACAGTAAACCCACGACGGTGGAGAAAGGGGATTGTGCTTAAGATTTTGACTGTCCGCCAATGTCTCGGCGCCGATGGGTCAAGTAAAGGAACGACCAGGCTCCAGTTTTCCCCAGGAGGCGAGCAGGCAACTTAATGAATGAGAAGCAAGGTTGGCGAGGAATGGGACAGTAATAAAACCAGTAATAAGGCAGAAAGAAGGAGAAATGAAGAAAATGGAACTGTTTGACGCTTGATGTTTCGGCTCTAAAGCATCATGACATAATAATGAGAACTCTTGGGCGAGGGCTGAGAGGCAAAGAGACACCGGGCTGGGGCACACTTGGAGCTTTTGGTTGAGACATTGACGGACTGGACTGAACCCACCCTCACTTAAAACGACAAGCAACGTGAGCCAAGAGAGCCAAGAGCAAGGAAACTCGGAGGGCAGAGGTCGTACCATTGGGAAGCGTGTGCACGTTGGGTACGTGTGCGGCGTGTCCAGCCAGTTGTAGGTGTACTGGTGGGTATGGTGTGGATTTTGATCGATCAAAGGCTCCATTCTCGCCTTGAATATGGAACTAAACAACGCGTCACCATATTGGCCACAGCGCTGCGGCAACGAGGAGCCGAGTCGGTTCACCGGCAAACACAGCCTGTGTCAGTGGAATTCTGGGGTGAGTATTCGTACGAGCTTGTTGCTATTCCTATCACGAGCTGTGTGTTGCTGGTTTACTAGGGATATACGGGGTAATAGGGTGGAAATGGAACGACCGGCCAAAGAAGAATAGGCCAAAGAGGAACGAACGGCATGCCGGAAAAGGGAACATTTCTGTGCATTTCACGGATACTCCGTACGAATGAATAGGCACCCAACTTATTCAAGGATCGTCACAAGCGCCATTGAGAGTCTCAGGTTTGGGCTCTGGGCGCTTCACTTGGGCGGGCTTTCTACACAGCAACTCATGAGAATGGAGCAAAGACGAGACGATGAACGGACGATACCCAAACAGACTCCCTGGTTCAAAGGTCTTGGGGAAGCTCTCCCGGCCAGTGCAGCCAAGGCGCTTCTTGAGCCGGGAGCCGCCCAAAGACATCTGGGCGTCATTCTTTGGATGAGAATCTTCGTCGTCTTTCGCTGTTTCGACAGGGATATTTAGTCTGAGGCTTGGTTCAGGGCGCCTTTAGGGACCCCGCTATTTCTCGGCACTGCAAGGGTCGACAGCGCTCCGCCCCAAGCTTGGACGCCCCAGCGGTCTCCAGAGGTCTCCAGTGGACCACCCAGACGGTCCAGTGAGAGCCTGGCGCCACCATCCAATGCCGACGACGTGTGGACGACCCTGACGGTAGCTTCTGGGTAGCTCTGCCAAAAAGGAAGTGAAAATCCTTGGAATTGCGATTCTCGTGTCATGACGAAATCACCTGCTCGTCACTGTCTCACTTAATTTTATATTTTTTCTTTTGTCTCTTCCCTTTTTGAAACTGCAGCTCTAATACAAGACGGTGAAAGTTAGCTTGGACATACTTGGACACGCACACACGCCGGTAAATCAAGGAAGCTTCGTCCCGTATTCCTGTTTGCAGAGGGGGTCTCAGCCAGACACTATCCTTCCTTACGCAAACACCACATCAAAGTCGTCATTCTTCTTCCCGACGTCCCATCGCCGACTTCAAAGTGCTTCCGCGGCCCGTCGCCACCGACAGCTACTCTCAGACAGATAGACAGAGAGACATACGTGTACGTCTCTCTTTCTCTGGATCATTGAGAGAAAACCAGTCATTCCTTTATTCTTTCTTTCATTCAGCTTGGACGTCACATACAAGGACGGCAATGATAGCGCCTGGAGTGTAAAAGAATTCAACCCTTTTCTCTACCACTCCTCACCACCCACTAGCTAATTAGCTTCACGAGCCGTACGTTCTGGCGACAATATCTTCTAATTCAGCATCTCCAGCGACCAGCTCAGAAAAAACAACAAAAAAAAGATCCGTCGTCCACAATGGCTGCCAAAAACACTCGACGAAACACGGCCATTGCCGCCAGCATTTTCTATTTCCTCACAATCCCCTTTCTAATCCTCGTCATCATCGGCAACACATACAAAAACAACATTCTCGACGACATCTTCTTCTTCAAGCTCGACGTCTCCCAAGTTATCCCCATATCCGTCGAGAATTCAAACCTGCTCAACTCAGTCGCTCGAAGCTTGGGTCTTCATGACTTCTACCAAATTGGTATATGGAATTTTTGCGAGGGCTACAATGATGAGTGCGTCCCCCCCCGGTTCCCACAGTCCTGGTTGATAACATCACATGAACTGGCTTACTAACTGAATAACTTGTAGGGGCGTCACCCATTGCTCCCATCCTGAGCAATGGTACTGGTTTAACCCTGTCGAGGTCCTTGTGAGCGAACTTCTAGCTGGCGCCCAGATCGCTCTGCCCTCCGAAGCCATCACTGTCCTGACTGTTCTTCGAATCGGCTCGCAAATCATGTACGGCTGCTTCATGGCCAGCATCTGCTTCAATACCGTTCTTGTATTCCTCAGCCCGCTCGTCATTCGAACTCGATGGTGGAGCTTGGCTCTGTCGCTCCTGGGCGCCCTTGCGGCCGTCGTCGTCTCCCTTGCGGCCATCATTGCGACCGTTATTAGCTTTGCTGCCAAGATTGCTCTGACTGCGCAGGACCAGCTGAACATTAAAGCTTACATCGGCAGGAAAATGTTTGTTTTCATGTGGATCGCTGCCATCTGCACTGACGTTGCCTTCCTCCTCCACGCCGCCATGGGCTGCTGCTGCAGACCGGAGCCCCGAGGCGTTGTCGATTCATCCGGCGCACCCATGCGAGAGGAGAAGCGACACACTGTTAGTCTTCCTCAATTTGTGCGTCGAAGGAGAAGTGGGCAAATTTCCTAATCGTGTTCTCTCAATTGGGCTGGTTTTTGATCATGTGTGTCGCAAAAACCTTGAAATGACATTGTTGGCGCATTCGGGGCTTGGGTTTTTTTCTTTCTTTTGTTGGGCGGGTTTACATAGACATGACATATAAAGTTGGATATTCGAGTTGAGCATGTCGGAAAGGATTCAAGAAGACTGACATCCTGAGAAGCGCGCAGAAAGCAGGTTGATAAAGGAACATCTAGATTCACTTGGACGGTATCATCACAATGCTAGAAGATGATGCGTCCCCAATAAACAGTAAAGGGAACGGTAATACCATAGATATATAATGACAGCTGAGAAAGAAAAAAAAAATCAACAAGATGAAATTTCCGGCAATGATCTTCGTCCGTTTCGTTTTCTCGCAGCAACAGATAGCATTTGGCTAATCGGTTGATTCTGGCACGGGGAGTGTCCATGCCCCTATTGCCACCTCTGAAACTGCCCGGCCTCGATTTTGTCTGTTGAAGTAAGCTTTGACATCGCCTGTTGACCTCTTTTTTATTTTAATTTATTAAAGTAAGGCTGTCCTTAGAGTTATTCAAGTCTCGTTTTGACTTGGAAAACTGTGAGCCAGTCTCAGTCTTCATGGCAAACCTTGAGACATCGATGGCCTTGGAGAACTTTCATTAGGCTCGCCTTGAATCGATTCTAGGTAGGTATATAATCAACTGTAGCCTCATAGTTACGATGCGTCTAATTTTATCTCGTTCGTATACTTGGTTCTTTGTTTTGAGCCATTAGCATCGCCAATTTGACCGCACTTTGCATCATCTTTTAATCTCCCATCACACCATCACATCTGATCTTGATTACTACATTTCCACCATCGATACTATGCTACATCAGAGGAACGCCTCCTTCTCATGGAAGCGAATCGTCCTTCTGATTGGCATTTTAGTAGAAGTAGCCAGTGGCCTCCCCTCTCTCAAGAAGGCGACTGCCCCAGCCCAAGACTCGGCCACCACTCCACCACCTGACTTCTTTAAGCAGACCGGGCAAGATTCCGAGTCTGTCGCTCTGCCTGGAAACGGACCGTTGATCGGCCCCGACATCCCTCACGTCAACGAACCCTCCCTATTTCTAGGGAGCGGCAAGCGAGGATACGTCCCACAAGAGTTTTTGGTTAATAAAGGCAAGAAGGCAGCCCAGTCTCACACTGTTCCCCAGGCAAATCCTCAACTCGGACGGCCACGCATCACAGAACCTGAGGAACCACCACAAGCAAGGTATACGCCGCAAAAGTTTATCATAGACAAGGGAGACAAGAAGCTGCACCTTCTGCCCCGGACAAGCGCCGAAACCACAGAAGCTAAGGGACCACAATATACACCGCACAAGTTTGTCATCGATCAAGGCGACAAGGAACTTCACCCACTTCCTCAGACCAGGACTGCAGCCGGCACCTTGAAACTAGAATACACACCGCAGAAGTCTGTAGTAGACGGAGGTGGCCAGGAACTCCCTCATCTTCCTAGATCAGAGGAGGGAAATCCTCACCTTGTCCCCCAGAACAACGAAAACGACAATCAAGCAAATACCACTAATGCTAAAAATGCCCAGCTGACTAAACGCTGGCAGCCCATGCGTGACAAGAAAGGCAAATATCTATACGTGGATGACTGGACAACCGTGATCGACGTTATCAACGCGACTCCCTATCGCTGGTACAAGGGCTTCATCAGCTCCTACCAGATGGCTAACTGGGAGGAGGACTGGCCCGAGTACATCTATCCCGGAGAGACGGTCCGCATTGTGAGCTTCCAGCGCGGTGGAGACTGGAAGCGAGACTCTGCCGCCGAGGTCACCTATCATCTCGAAGGCGTTTCTAGGCCCATGTCCTTTATGCTCGAGAGACGCGCCGGAAGTAGACGCCATGTGTATGTTACCTTCCGCGAGAATCTACAGACAAAATTCAATACGAGTAATAAGCTTCGAAAGCTGCCCACCTATGATCTTGATTATCATCCTTACCCTGGCGGCTCTCAGTTCCTCTTGGCTGGCAAGGAGGACGAGTTCATTTCTATGGATCCTGGCTTCCAATGGATGCAAGAACTTTACCCCGAGATCAAAGAGTTCCCGCTGCGAGAAATCGTCATGCCTCGCTCCCATCACATCGGCATGTCGAAAGCTGCGGAAGGAATTGGCGGCGTGTCCAAGGCCAACACCCTCACCCAGACCAAACTAGCCATTGAGCAGATCGAGGAGTACGGCATTCGGGTTCTCGATATCCGTCCTGTGCTCTTTGAAGGAAAATACTATGCCGCCCACGGAACCATGGTCCTCGGTGCCTGGAATGGTATGCTCGGTGAGAGCATCAAGGAGATTGCCAAAGCCATCGGCGACTTCCACTCAAAGTGGCCTGGAGAGCTTATAATCGTTGACCTCTCAGCTGCTCATAGTGGACGCCTCGAATACGGCATGCAGCAGATGGATGAACAAGACCGTAGGGGCCTGTACAAGCTCTTCATCGACCACGCCAAGCCAATAAAGCTCCCCAAGCACGAAGACGTTACAAGGTGGCCCCTGAAGAAGCTCATTGGCGGCAAGAACTCAGCAACCATCATCCGTGTCGAGGACAGCTGGGCCCGGATGCCCGAGTTCCCAGGCGCCGAGCGTGGTTTCGTCACGGGGGAGACGTTTCCGCTCATGCACCGCTGGTCCGATGCGAACAAGGCCAGCAAGCTTGCCCCCGATCAGATCGAGCACATCCACAAGGAGCGGCCTAGCCGTAACTCGAGACTTTTCTTTTCTGACTGGGTGGTTACGCAGTCGACTGATGAAGCCATTTTCCCTTCCAAATCCATCACCAAGATGGCTCTCCCAGCGTACGGCGCCTTGTACCATGATTTGTGGAATGCCACGACGGACCTGACGTACCCAAATTGGATCGCCATGGACCACATCCACTCCACTGGGCTGGTCACCTTCGTGAAGACTCTGAACCACTGCTTTGTCGCTCGCAAATGCGGTAGTCTTGGAGGTAAGGTGAAGGGTGTGGATAGCGAGGGTGAAATTCTGGAAAACATCCACGAGTTTGATGGCAAGAAGAGCAAAGGGAAGAAAAAGAAGGGGAAGAAGGAATAGAAAAAAGGAACCGACAAGGAGAATAAGGTGGGGAAACTGCATATATACCTTGATTGACTAAGACCGGTCTTGGATTTGGAGTAAGGCATTGGTTGTTTGTTTTTGTTGGATACTCCTAAGTATTAACATTTAGATTTAGTATTGCCACTTTACGGTGTAAGAAGTGACTAATGAAACACAGGACATATAGTCTTGAATAGGAACGATAAAATTTGGTTCTTTTTTTCTGTGATGGCTATCATCTTCATTTTTTGCGGCGCCTGAGTTATGTTTGTTTTTAGATGAGCCACCTTTGAGTGACGAGATCTTGTCACGGCCTGCTCCTAACAGCACGATACTGAGTAATTGCAAGCACTCGCGATCAGCCCTGCCACAACTTCTCCATACGTGAGCTCGGGCAAGAACCATGCAACTAACCCTCATTTCTCATAAGTCGGATGGGACGGCGCTGAGCCGATGCCCCCCAGATTTCTTTCTACTTCATACACTGAGCGCTGATTAAAACTACGTGAATGCGCTTTTTGAAGTCATCATCCGCGACCTGTGAAGCCCTGTGTAAAACCACTTAACCGTGCGCCATGATCCCAGTCATCAAATCCTCATCCTCTATCTGAGCATCGAAACCAACACCGGGATCATTGGAGTCTTTTTCGGCTCTCTTTTGCTCTTTAACCAGGTGTTTGACGTACTCCTTACTGTGTCCAAGACGGTCATTCGCTGCCTTGTACAGCTTTCCTAGATTCTCAATGTTGTGGTGGTGTTGGGCGATCTGTCGCGCGAAGTCGGCTTCCTTCAAATATTCGTTGTCGTCTTCGAACTTCAAATAGCTATCCTCGCCACTCTGACCCTCGAGAAGTTCGCCTTTGAATAGCTTCGATGCGATCATTTCGCGAACAAGGTTTGCAACCTCCAAGTCGTCCCTCAAGATCTCTCCAGTTTCGGCACTGATCGTCACCTGGCGTACCTGGGATATGGACACCTGAGTGTAAACATCTCGGAGGCTGATGATCTGCCACTTCTGGTATGCTGCCAGTACCTCGCCGATGAGGGCCAGATTGTCATCCTCCTCCCACACCTGGCGGTTTGCTTCCACATCGGCCTTGAGTCTCGCAGCCTCAGGCGTGGAAAACAGGGCGGCGACATTCTTGTAGGGGGCTCCTAGAGTGTCAAAGCTATTCTTGGCCGAGACGGCCACGTGTGAGGGTGGAGTTGGCTCTTTCCCGTCTTTCAGGAGTCCGACTAGCACCCATTTCTTGTACGCAGCATCCATGATCTTAGATACTCCTTTTTCCCTAGAAGGGTGTACAATCACCCGTTCCAGAGCACGATGAGCCTTGGTCCAATCTCTCCTGGCCATGTAGGACAGAGCAGACAAAATATTGTACTCTAGTACTGTCGTGTTTCTTACAGAATCAGTCAACCCTGTGTCGACAGATATGTAAGATGCTGGGGTAAGGCTTTTATCGCAGAGTAGCTTCCCTTCCCTCTGACCCGCCATCCCTGGATAGAACATGATGTCAGAGTCGAAAACCTTTAGTGCTGGTTCGATGTAGTTCGTCTGATAGGCGAGTCTTGCCAGCATTAGGTGTGAAGATGTGAACATGCTGCCGCTAGGATCGAGTCGAAGTATGGCAGTCGCTATTGCCTCGACGGAGACAAGAGGCTGAGGTGGGAGCTCATGTTAGCATCTCCCCTTACCGGTGACCTTTTATTTTTCAAAACATACCGAGAACATTTGGCCCCTCCCAATATCTTCAAGAAGTTTGCGGAACGATTGACCAGTGTATCTGACCTGGTATGGATCGAATTTGAGAAGAAAACGGAGTGTTTCGTCAAGGAGGGCGACTCGTTCAGGACCATTTGGAGGGTTGTCCCAAGATACCAGAAGGATTGAGAGGAAGCCGATGGAGTCATTCGCAGGGTCGAGTTTCTGAGAAATGGTTAGATCGGCCAAGGCATTTAATAAGAATATAAGAAAAGGTCCATACCGCGAGGATCTGAAGGGCGTTGGCGTTGACGAGCTGGCGATTCGCTAACAGAAGCTGCTTGACGGCATGGCTGTGGTCTTTGATCGTCGAGTCATACCGTTTGCTGGACTGAAAGCTGGCTGAAGCTGCTGAGAAGGCACTCAGAGTGGCCCAGACGTAGTCCATCTTGAAAGACCCTCTCCGCGTGGGAGGGTCCACGAGAGAGTCGAGTGGCGGTAGCTTGGTAGTCGGGGAGGGCGGGGAAAGTGGAGGTTGAGCCGGTGAGCTAGATCATTCGTTTGTCATGCTCGACCTGGTGGAATGCCTAGATCTCAAAATTATTGCAGCGGTGAGTCTTGGTATTTCGAGGGCATCGACTGGGGCCCAGCATCAAGACGAAGGGGGTGAATAAGAAGCTTGGTTTGAGGATGCAATTCACACAAGGCAGCGGCAGGCGCGTGTAGCTTGGGAGAGGTGGGGGTTGGTGGCGCCAGGATAACCGGAGTTCAACCGTCGGGCTTCCTCATCGTTAGGCCCCTCATTCTGTGGGTTGCGGGGCCCTTACGGCAAGCTTCTCTGGACGACAGCCCTATCTACTGTAGATGGAGAGGACATCCGTCCAAGTGCTCACAATTATGGCTCCGCGATTCAAACCTGTTACTATACCACCGAATAGCGAGCGATCCATTCAATTTACTGCTCTCTCGCGTAATATCGTTAACGTGATACGTGAGTCTCGGCATAATTGTTAGCTTCCTAGCACCAATGCAGCGGCAACGCAATCCGTCAACTTGCAGGGGGAGGAGGACCAGCCTAAGAACGAAATTGAAATTTAGTTCAACATATTGTTGCTGCTGTGACAACACTCGCTTGTTACAATCGCAATCTTTTCTCGTAGAAACAATGAAAACGCCCCTCGAACTCCTATATGAGCCTTTCTTAGACCTCGACTTTCGACTTACCTTACATAGGTGCGGGTGGTTATCTTAAAAGTTGGTTGTACTAGAATGAGCACTGTGCCCGTAGCAGGAGAGGACTGTTGCAGCAGCAAATCCTCCTTCAATAACTCTCAGTGATCCTCAGCAGAGGCTCGCAATACTAAACCGGGAGCAGGCCATGGGCCTCCACACACAACAAGAGGGAAGCACAAACGGTCGACACCAACGGTGCTAGTAGGATCAGGGTTGGCTTGAAATAAAGGCTCGCCTGTGGGAACATCTTGCAGATCCCTTACCCTCTGCACCCGGACCGGCATGTACTGTCGTAGCTGTAGCTAGTCGGATGACCTTGATTTGACGCTTCACTTTACCGCCCCAAGATTGCATCCATGTTTGCTTTCGCTTAGGCATCTATGGCCGAACTGAGGTTGTTGTGCGACCCTACTGCGTTGAAGCAAAGGTACGTGTAACCGGGAAAGCCCATGTTGGATCAAATGACCTGTCGCTACAAACAAGCAAACCGAAACGGCCACCAACGACCTAGCGGCGGAAACGGCGGCTTAGTGACGACTGTGCTGCTCTTTTGTTGGTTTTGGGTAAAGAGATTGGGCGGTTCAGCCATCCATGACGTTACAAGCTGAGGATAACTTTAGACATTGTAAGTCTGTGACTCTACGAGAGCGGTGACGCTGCCCAGGGAAAGTCATCTGAGATCGAATCACATTCACCGTGGTCTGTAGAGAGACAAGTACCCAAAAACCCTGTAATTGATCTGAACCCCCAAGGATACTCTCATAGTATCTCTAGGGCCGTGTCTATAATATACAAGAAGCCTCCAAGCTGTAGTTTTATCTAAGTACCCAACACGTACGCGCGTAAAAAGCAAATAGCAATAATTTTTAGCAAATCCCACCTCGTTTCTCTCAGATTTTAGTTTAAATACCGTATTTCCCCATTTTTGCGAGGCCTAGATCCGTCCACGCAATGACCATTCAACTTCCTATTCAATCCTGAGGCCACCACTGCAGCGAGGAGCCCACGAGTTGCGCTCGGAAGCAGTAGGAGAAGAGGACCCTGAGCCAAGCTTCTGGGGCGGTTCGATGGGACCCCAAATGTTTCGGCTGAGAGAGCCGGTGGCCGACATGGACAATGGGCCAAGGACTTCTGGAGATTAATTAGCACACTACCCCAACTCCCTTAGTATTACATACCGGGTCGCTTGCTAAAGTCCATGGTTGGAGGCATCGGCCCAACTCTCTGATTCTGCTGCATGGCGGCCGCATTCGCTTTGCGCCATGCCACTTGGCCCTGATTATCAACGCCAGCTCGATTGGCAACCAGCGGAGGAGCACGACGACCAGTCGTCATGGAATCATCCACGTCCTTGTGGCGCAGAAGTTCGGTGGTCTGGTGCTTCTTATACCAAGCTGGAAGACCCTGGTAGAGGCCTAAGGAGTGCTGGGTTGCTTTGTCAAAGGGCATTTCGTGCTTGTACTTGCAGCCCTGCTGAGCGAAGGCGCAGACACCTTCATGAACCCACTTGTCGCAGTAGATTTTGACCCTCTTCGGTGTGGCAGGGACCATGGCAACGATGCGGTCGATTTGTCTCTTTGAACAAGACGTTAGTTCCGAGACCGAAACAGCAAAGGGAAGAAGACACGCAGTAGCTATGCAGCGACGATGGCTCGTTACCTGGAGGTTATCAGGCGTTAGCCCCGGGGTATTCGGGGAAGCCTAGGCACTCAGCTTGCTTGGTTTCGTGTCAAGGGACGGCTTAACACCACACACGTACCTTCATGGTGACAGGTCTGTTCATTTCGGCAACTCCCTGAGGAGGAGCCTTCTGCAGCTCTGGAAGAACCACCATGCCGTTTGGGTTAGGTTGTCGAGCGGGAATCTCGGTCAGGGGAGGCAGCATATCAGCGGGAACAAGACGAGTGTATTGGCCATTGCCACGGTCAATACAATAGGCGTATCCCTCCAAAATCGGAGTTTTCTGATCTGACAACTCGCTCCCGGAAATTGTAGTAGTGGCTGGATTAACTGCCAGAGAGGGGCTAGCCAGCGTGTAGTTACCCTGGTTCGTGGGTAACCAGTTTCCCAAGTCCCCAAAGGACGGAGGAGTGCGCCAGTTGGGAGAGGCGAGACTGCGAGGTGCTGCCGACCGACCAGCGGCTTGGTTCTGCAAAGCCACCTGCTGAATGTTCTGCAGGGTGCGGTCACACAGACTTCCTCGGAGAGCGCGACTCTGGAGATCGTTCTGGGGTAGGTCCATAGCGAGAGATGAGAGATCAAAAGAACGAGGTCGAGAGGGAGAAAGAGAAGGAGGCGAATGCGTCGAGTCAGAGGGAACCGCAGCCTGAGACGAGGAAGGGATAGGACGAAAGACGGGATCCATGGCAAGTGGCAACGGGAGGAGGAGATACAAAAATACGTGCAAAAAATTTAGACTGTGAAGAACGTGCGAGGTATCTAGTATACGCAGTCACCCTGTATTGACTGCGGAGACAGACAGCCGACGGGATGTACCATGTAGGATGAGGTCGCGGTTCAATTTGCCGATGGTGAGAGCTGATACGGCGGGGAGAACGAGACGAGCAATAGAATCCAAGGGGCTTGGGGTCTAGGTTTCCGTAAACGAAAGAGGACAGGCGGAACTAGGTCCTTTTTATCAACATTTCGGGCTGGAAGTTCGGGTTGAGGCCCGGTCGTTTGCCTTCTCCAGGTTGCGTGTGTGCTTGTGCATGGCCCGGCAAGCCTCAACTACGGTTACCTGCAGCAATCGTTTGTGTCTCCCACGTGATGGGAGACTCAGTAACAACGGAGGGGATCCATTGGGTTCATGCGGTCCCTGCTGGAGCGAATCGTTTGTTCCTCTACCTTTTCCTAGGTACAATGCCCTGTAACTACCTGCGAGTATCCTTAGGTGCTGTGCTGTCTAGTATCCATTTGCCTTGCTGTTTCCCACCGTCCGTTGCGCGGGAGGGAAGCTAAAGCGTTTGCCCACCTGCATGCATGTTTTCCCACGTTCAAAATATTTGCCCAATGATGTGTCGCCCGCCCCCTTTGTATTTCCTTTAAACAAACCAAGAAAATCACCTCCGTCAACGCCCGCCCGTTCCTTTCAATGCCCCGAGTTTGCGGAGTAACGTCGCTGTTTGAAGCTCTTTTGTGTTCGGGTTTGAGCCCGAGTGTCGCACACGGTCTATCTCTAACCGCACTTCGGCCTCTGAGACTAGCTGCATCTTGCTAAAGTCAATCATATCAATAGAAGTAGCTTTTGTCCGTGGCCCACCACCGATCTGGTTGTGATAATATTGCTTTATGTATTCGGACGAACCTTGCCCGTAGGTGGCCGAGGAACCTTCGACTTGGCTTCCCGGGCGTTGCTCGTTGAAATCGCTCGCGAGGGGGCCTCTGTAGGGAAGGAGGGATCCTTCTTTTCGAGAACGGCTGGTTTCGGTGCCTTCGCCTTTCGGGGATTGCGAGTTGGAGTTGGCAGCTGCCGAGTTTTCGTAGATTTTGAGGCTGCCACTTTGGCCCTGGGAGTTGAAACGTTCGTGGTCGAAGCCTTCCCACGCTTTGGTGTTGCGGTACTCTGCGGCCCTGTCTCCCGTTTTGAGGTTTTCGTCGGCTGCTTCTGTGTAGTATTGTTGTTAATATTGCTGTTCTTCTGCATTGACTTCTTGTTCGGGGTTGGAGTTGGAGTTTGATTTGGGGTCTTCTGCTGTGAAAACCTCTGGCGTTTACCTTTTGTTGAAGTTGAGTTGTGTTCGTCCTCAGATTCATCCTCAAACTCCCCACCGTCCGCGAAGTCTTCAGACGAGTCGGAAGGATGTCCATCTTGATCTCCAAATATAGGTACCGTGATGTCGTTGGCTTTCACGTTATAATTGACCACCTTAATAGCACGGTTAGCTACATCTAAATGGGTAGGGGCTTAGCTCTTACCTCTCGGCGCCGACCACCTCGCCCGAGCACTTCTCGGTTCGCCTCCGCCAACTTGCGTGCCTCTTCCTCTCGTTCGGCAAGGATGCGATCCCAGACACTAGAGTTAATTGGCACCGGTTCATTTTCCTCTCTGAGTGCGAATGAATCCTCAAACCCAGACCTATCGTTGGCCCAGACTCGAGCGTGGGAAAACTGATTCTCTCCGGGTCCCGCTTCTGCTGTCGTTGGCTCCTCAACTTGGGTCCGATCGAGAAGCTTGTTGATTGAAGCCGCGTCGTAATGAATTGCTGTCTTCTCATAGTTATCATCGAATAATGCCTGGGCACCATGTTTAAGAATAGACTCCAAGTCATCACCGGCTAGTTCATCATCATCCATGCTCTCGATGAGAGCATGATCTAGAGCCATCTTCTTGCGGCCGGCCTGCATAACTCTCTCTTCCACCGAATCCTTGGTCACGATCTGGAAGCAGAGAACCTTCTTTTTCTGCCCAATCCGGTGAGCACGAGACAGAGCTTGTATATCCTGGTGAGGGTTGAAGTCAGGGTCGAGGATGATTACTGTATCGGCTGTCGCAAGGTTGATGCCAACACCACCTGCCCTTGTTGATAATAGGAATGCAAATAGGGATGAGTTTGGTGCATTGAAATCATCGATACGACGTTGTTTCTCCAAACTTCCAATTGATCCATCCAGGCGGCGAAACTCGTAGCCGAGGCCCGATAAGAAGTCCTCGATGATGTCTAGTTGCTGCAAGAACTGACTGAAGATAAGGACTCGGTGCCCCCTTTCCTTGAGCCTGGGGAGCATCTGCTCTAATAACATCAGTTTGGAAGATGCTTCCACTAGATTGCGATGAAGGATGCTGGGGTCATGATGCTTCTCCTCGATGGCCTCCGAGTATATGAAAGGGTGGCAAAGACACTTTCGCAACTGCACCAAAATGTTGTTGAGACTTCCGCGCTCCTTTTTGTTCATTTTGCTGTTGGCGAATATGGCCTTGATAAGTTCTGGATTTTTGGCCATGATGCTTTTCGAGAGCTTCTCTTGGATGATCGTCATGGTCACAGGAAGAATGATTTGAGACATAGGAGGAAGAAATTTGAGCACACCGGCCTTGGTTCGTCGAAGGAAGTACGGGCGGATCTTCTCGTGAAGCTTGGGTAGAGTTTTCTTGTCAAGGACTTGGAATTCCTCGTCTAGATGCTCAGCGTCTTGAGTCGAGTCGATGAACTGGATTAAATTAAAAAGTTCTCGTTTGTTGTTTTGTAGTGGTGTTCCGGTGAGAAGGAGTCTGAATGGGATTTTCATAGCCCGCAGGGCCAGATAGAGAAGATTCTGGTCGTTTTTCAATCGTTGACCCTCATCAACAACGAGGCCCATCCAGTTGACGGATTGGAAGAGAACTCTTGTCCGAGGATCTGCAGCGGAGTCGTATGACATGATAACTACGTGGGCTTTCATATCCGTGGAGTCGTTGGGAAATAGCTCATATTTGTATGCGAGCTCTTGCGGCTCCTTTCCTCCGTGGTAGGTCACAACTCGCAAGCTCGGCGCCCATTGCTTGAACTCGCGCCGCCAATTGGCACACGTGGCATTAGGAACGACAACAAGAAAAGGCCAGCACTATAACACGGTTAGTCTGATAAAATCCGACGTGGGCGATACCGACTTGCCTTAGGTTTATCCTGGACTAACGAAGTGACAAGACTGACAACCTGTACTGTCTTGCCCAGGCCCATCTCATCTGCCAAGACAACACTGCGACTAGAATGGTAATTCCCCAGAAGCCAGTTCAACCCTTCAACCTGATATCCCATGAGCTTGCCTCGTTCGAGTCCCGCTGGCTGTTCATCGAGCTCAACAAATGGTTCTGATTTGAAGGCCTTAATGCGTTCTCGGATCCTATACTGTGGCTCGTTTGGGAAGTATTTTCCCTGGACATACTGGTGGTAGGCATTCACAAAAGCATCATAGACGCCCCCCAAGTTTTCTTTAGGTGGAGAGTCCCACACCACATCATCATAACCAAGGCCTTGAAACTTGACAAGGATTTGGCTTACGTGCCCGATGTTGGACAGCAAAGCCTTCTTGGAACCGGTATGAGTAGATTTGTGCATCTTGACGTTGAGAACGACATCTGGGGTGATATACTCAATAGGAATCGCCTCATTTTCATTATGCCTGAACAAGTCCTGTTCCGCATCCCTCTTTCCAAAGGAGCTTCTCATGGTAGATGCCACCACACCGTAGACCCAAGCTCCCGGTTTCCATGTACAATGAGCATATGATAAGCTCTCCCATTTGATGAGATATTCCTTGTCATCTTCCTTGACCTGGTTGTAGGTAAACCGGTGAGACTGTTCAGGATCAATGTCCTCGGGGCGTCGCCAAGCAACGAGGTGGTGAATTTTATGCTTCGCAGAACTACAGTCCTCGCATTGCCAATCAACGGAGTAGTCTTTGAGACGTTCCGATCTGACATCCGTGCCAACTACGTCTTCATTCTCACTAGGCAAATGTTCGACGTGCCAACCCCGATGGCATGTGGCGCATCGAAAGAGTACAATATCAGAGTTGTTCAAGAGATCCGCAGAGATGTGTGTGATCGGATCAGCGCCGTCATTTTCTTCGCGAATCTTCTCTTCCTGCCGGGCGGTTTTCTTCTCCGAGAATGCTCTGCAGGCACGACCTTCACCCTTACAGCCCTGACACATACTATGTGAGGGAGCGTTGAGATCCTTCTTCTTGTACACACCGATGCAGAACTTGCATTGCAAGACGAAGTCATCCTCTCCTACCTTGGTAGCCATGTGCTCTCGCGCGCTTCGAGAGCCGAGACAATGCTTATGGTATGACAGTGTGCAACCCTGGCAGTGAATGAGTTGACCACGTCGCCTCGAACCGCCACATGTATGGCACGTGTCCATGTGCATCGAAGCAAACGCGCAATCGGATGGCGGTGGCTGAAATACTTCTCTGATTGAGATGACCTTAGGAATACCCGATGTTTTCTCGTCAACGGAATAAAATGAATCATCATCCATCAAAGCATCATCCCGCATGCTCAACTTGTGTCTCGTAGATCTGGCTGACCTTCGAGGTGCCTCAAATTCGATATCGGAGTCGGGAGATCTTCGTTGGGATGTAAACGAGGATCGCGCTCTTGATTGCGCAATTCGAGCAGCCTGCAGGCGTTTCGACTGTTGTCGAGCCCTACTAGAACGGCCTATTTTGGATTTGGACTGAATGTCCGAAGTCACATAGACAAAGTCGGCATCATCGTCATCTGAAGCGACGCGCGGAGGGTCATCTAGCAGTTCGTCATGATCTTGGGCGTCCGCCTGACCGCGAAATGACATATTGGTCAAGGTGAGCTGCCGTATCGTTCGTGTCCTGAGAGTTCGGGTGGAACCTTTTGGTACGTCTGACTTGATGGCATTGTCCAAAGCATCGAGGTCTTCGCCGTCAGATATGAGGGAAATGTAGCGGGAACTTTGTCTTGTTGTTTGTCGGGACTGAAATAAACGGGTTGATGCCCGCTGAGGGCGACTGAGTTGATCAACGCCATCATCAACGTCCATTCGTTCTGGTGGGACAGAATCCAGGTCGGAGTCCCAACCATCGTCAAACCCTTGCTTACGCTTCTTGCTAGATCCGTTCGTGCTCATATCGCGAGACCCTTCGCCTTGGCTAAAGCAGGCCAGGGCTCGCTTGCCGTTCTTGGTAGTAATGAGCTTGGCTAAGGGAATCTTGTGCTTTGTTAGCAAAACAGTATTGCTTTTACGGCGTTAAGAGAAAAAAAAGATCGTGCAAATAAGGTAGTATGAGATTAGATGCACTTGTGGTGGGGAGATCAACGTGAGAAGGGAAGAAATGTAATTGTGCTTCAAATAGGCGCCACTAGCTTTATTGAAGCGTGTAGTGAATAATGCAAGCGCACACCAATAGTACGGTTATTCAGTATGCAAGAAGTGAGGAATTTGGAGAAGACTAAGCAGTCTTAGGGTCAAAGGTGTCCAGCTGACGGTAGCCGGGATGGACTAGGGAGTGACAAGTGTTCAGGATGGATAGGTGTTGCCAATGACGAGTCGAACCCTTCTGGACACATCCGATCCAAGGAGGTCGGAAAATAAAGAGGCATGTATATCGTGCGTACAAAAATATATATTTACATACCTGCTCTTCCCGTCCATCTGTAAACTCGACCCGGTATTCCACTTTGCCTTTCTTCGGCGGAAGCTCCTCTAGCACACTCTCGACAACGTTGCTGCGTACCGTAACGTACTCTCCACGATAGTCTTGAGAAAGCTCTGGAATGGCAACTTCAATTCGACTGTTTATCATTGGGGGCGTGGGAGGTTTGTTGTTGCTGCTGCTGTCCACAGCTGCATTCTGGTGGGCTTCGTGATCTTGGACATCATAGGCAACTTTGACGGATGAATCCACGAAAGATTCGGCGACTCGAATATCCGGTAAGTCGTCCAAGCCCGTCTCTAGGACATCATGTTCGCTCCGAGAGGCCGTGGATGGTCCCGAGGGAACATCACCCATGTCCATCACTTGCAGCGCATCCAATTCGAGGTTACAGGTCGTCGGTAGGTACGGTTGGCTGCGTAGAATGTCGCACAAGGTTCACATGGAACTAAAAAAAACTCGTAGTCCCACAAGAAAGCACGTTGCTGGCGAGAGAGAAAAATCGAGTAGGTTGATAACCCATGGGGAACGTTCCTGTGATATTGTTGAAGTGGTTTTGCTTCTGATTACATGTGATGGATTCTTGGAAACGCGACTTCGCGCGTTGAACTAATTAGTGATGATTAAGGGTCGACCTTTAATTATATCCAATCAAAGTATCCATTCTGCCCTGACCGCCCGCTAGAGTCCCCGCATTTACTGGCAGAAAAGTTGGGGCCAATTGTGAGAGAACTTCACATTGATTTGATGTCACAATAAACCTTTCTCGCAATCGTCGCTGGTTAATCTCCAAGACCACGTTTTGCGATGATACACCCCAAGCAGTTAACCGCAGCTACCCTGCATCGGCCATTTGCAAGTATCCTCCACCCCAGTCATACCCCTTCGCCAATCCTATATCGTTCCTCAAGCCTCTCTGCCATTCATCGAGGACTTCGCCAAACCGAGCGAACCCAGTACGGTGCCATTCGTCCTCGAGATTCTTCTGATCAACGTCGACGTGATGTTTCCGGGACAAGATCTAGGAGGAGGCAATCCTTTGATCACGAACCAAAGGATGAATTTGCGGCAAAATTCACGACGAGGGCCTTGGATGGAACTTCTAGTTACCGCCAGCAACAAAAATTGAGAAAAAAGCTTGCGAAAAAGAAGGCTGAGGAGGAGGAGGAAGATGATGATTACCGTCGAACGCGGAGAAAGCGATTCACCGATCCAGATACCCCCTTTGGCAAGAGGAGCTTGGTTTATAGGCTTAAGTACGGGGATCTCAAGGAAGCGGCGACCAATCTGAACATACAAGAGCCTGTTAAGCCGCGGTCATTTCGCGATGCTAGACGAGATACTGGGCGATTTGAGAGGCGAGTACGCGAAGAGAAGGGGAAGGAACCCCGATTCCACGATGGGCCAAAGTGGAATGGGCCACGAAGCGACAGAGATGAGGAGCCTTGGGATATGCCGTCACCACGTGCTGGACGGAAAAAGGTGATGATGCCCATGACTGTCAAGTATACAACCGCTGCCTCCCAATTTCTCTATGGAAGATCCGTTGTCAAATCGGCTCTCGAGCAAGGACGACGAAAACTCTACAATCTCTACATCTACGGTGGAGACAATCGTAGGGACTCCAAGGACGACACTATCATGACTCGATTAGCCAAGAAACACGGGATTCCGGTCACTATCGTCCCCAACGAGGAACAGCGGATCATGGACAAGATGAGCATGGGCCGGCCCCACAATGGCTTTGTCCTTGAAGCATCTCCCCTCCCTCAGCGACCGATCAGGTCTCTTGGTAAATTGGAGGAAACGGCTACGAGATTGGGATTCCATGTTGAACTTGACTTTCAGGCGAAGGAGGAAGAAGCAATCAACGGGACAGATACGTTTGTCAAGCGGGCAAACGACACCATGCCCAAGCCATTTGTTCTTCTACTCAACGAGATTGTTGACCCTGGAAATTTAGGCGGCATCTTGCGCACAGCAAGCTATCTGGGTATTGATGCCGTATGTATCACCAGCCGTGGCTCTTCGACCTTGACGCCCGTAGTCCTCAAATCCGCGGCTGGTGCAGTGGAAGAAATCAGCTTGTTCACCGTGGACAACCCTCTCGAGTTCATAGAAGATTCAAGCAAGGCCGGATGGAAGACTTTCGCTGCAGTCGCACCACCGGACAGAAAGCTCGTGCGGAAGCATGGGCAGAAGTTCATCTCGACGGATGAGATCCAAACCAAGAGCCCGCTCAACGATCACCCATGCCTCCTCGTTCTTGGCAATGAGGGACATGGTCTACCTAAGCATCTCAAGGTGGCTGCTGATTATGAGTTGTCGGTACCCAGTTTCGTACAGGGCAGCAATGTGGACAGCCTAAACGTCAGTGTTGCAGCTGGACTTGTGTGTCATTCCTTTATCAAGGAGATCAAGGCCTCTGAGGATGGCGCTCTCGCCAAGTCTCAAGAAGTCATGGACCTGGTTGCGAATTTAGGCAAGCAAGAGAGCAAGAGAGAGGCTCCGGAGGAGGAGGAATCAGAGACGATGGGGAGGGAGGAGGTGCAAGAAGGAAAGAAAATCAACGAGAAGAAGCCCGAGGAGTCGGAGCTGGGTTTCTAAACAACACACAACTCTCATCACGACACCCCATTTACCATGTAATTACACTACGACGTATGTATGATCTGGCACAGGCAAGTCACGGATATGTAAGATAAAGTCTTGTATTATAACGCCAATATAGAGAAAATTAATTACTAGACATTATTTTTTTAGTCTCATGTTCGAAGGTATTAGATACATAATATTGAGCGCTTCGTACGTCCCACGTTTTCAGTATGACACGATTTGGGAAGGTGGATAAATTGCTAATTATGGCTCGAGCACATGTCATTCTGGAAGCCTTCCTGTTCAGGCCCACTACCTCATGTATGACGTTGGGACGGCATCCCCCTTCAAGTTGCATTGGTTGCCACAATTGCAACCTATTAGTTACATGGTTGGATGCCTTGTCTAGACAAATCGATTACGAATCTTTTGTCGCGAATCCTCTCAGTTCGTTGATCGTTATCGCGGCACATCGCCGTATTCATGAAACTAAGCGGGAGTACCACCAATTCCGCGCCACCAAGTATTACCCCAGGTTCTGGCGTCGCCCAGCCACCCAATTGTTTACCAACGGATTACTAGGTACTAGCTTGCCATGCCACATCAGCTGCAGCCCATCGTCTGACGATTCCCCAACTATCCCGTAATGATATAAATACCTTGCCGCTGGGGAGGGCTACATCTGCATTCTACCCTCGTGGCGGCGATCTATTGGACCTTGGTCTAGTGCTGCTGCAACGCAAGACACTCGAAGCTGCAAGATTCCAAGCGCCGATCAACTATCCTTGTCGTGCTGCATCTCACCAGGTTTATAACGAGGACACGCTGAAATATCGACTTTTTCGATATAGGCTAGCTTGAGAACTATAAGCTGCAGCTATGAAGCCATTTCCAGCGTGCCTAGCAGTCCCGGCTTCTCTCGTGGTTCTTATATCGCAGGTCTCGGCGGAAGCTCCAACCGCAATCCGAAAGCTTGCGCCAAACTCCAACGAAAAGATCCTCGCAGAACACCTCGCCTTCGCTCCCCTACCAACCCTTTCACCGCGCCGCGGCGACGCCGTTTTCTTCTCCGAGCAGGACGAGACCATCAATGGAACCGTGCGGTTCCTCCCGGCGTATGCCCGCCACTTCAACAATGAAGACTACAGCTTGCTCCGCCGCGCCGCCGAGGCACTAGCCGTCTTGCAGCAAAGAGATTCATGTCCCGGCGGAACCAACAACTGCTCGAACGTGAATCATCCGAATAAGTGCTGTCAGGACGGAACTTACTGTGTTTCAGTGGACGATGACACCGTTGGCGGTGTAGCCTGCTGCCCCGACGGTGCTTCATGCGGGGGAGGTGTGGGTGCTTGTCCATCGGGAGCAACCAGCTGCTCCCAAGAGCTTGGTGGAGGTTGCTGTATTTCGGGCTATGTATGTGAGGGAGTCGGTTGTATGTTTTTTCTTGTCCCCTATTTCGCTTCAAACAATTGCTGACTAGGCATCTGAACAGGCGTTCCCATTGCTTCCGCAACCCGTACGAGTACGTCGACTAGAACTTCCTCAACAAGTCAACCAACCACTATCTCTACGTCTGCCGTTGCTACCACCACTAGCGCCGTAAAGGAAACAAGCACCGAAGAAGAAACCACCCAAGAGACCACCCAGGAAACTACTCAGGAGACCACCAAAGAGACCACCCAGGAGACCACTCAATCCCAAACAACGTCCAATGGCGAGACGACGGCGACTGAGACGACTACGAGCTCTACTACGGGCTCTGCTACTGGCGGTGCTCCTCTTCGTCCCATATCTTCGGACGTAACTACTGCAAGCAGTACGCAAACCGGCTGCCCAACGGGCTACTACGGCTGTCTCGCAACACATGGAGGCGGATGCTGTCGTACCGATCGCAATTGTAACACATACGACTGTCCAGCGTCATCAACCACTGTCGTCTCAAACGGCGCTACGATTGTGGTAATAGCCACCGACGCTCCGCCTGCTGCTGATGCCACCTCGACTTGCGCGAGCGGCTGGTTCCTCTGTGGTTCAGCTGCTGGCTCGATAGCTGGTTGTTGCCCGACGGGTTACAATTGCGGGACGGCAAGCTGCTTCACCGCTACAGCCAGCCACACTAAGAGTGTCCAGAAAGAATTCCCGGATAACGGGAATTCAGCTCCTGGTCGAGATATACCACGACTGGTGCTGGGCGGCCTTGTTACTGCAGGATGCCTCCTACTTGCTTTGTGAGAGCGTATAAATTGTACATGATTGAAACGAAGCTGGTATGACCAAAGCATGTAAATGACAAGAACATATGGACGTCAAGATTGGAATTAGCCGGGTAATGTTCAAATGAATGATGTTTAATAGGATATAGATGCCCGCATGCCCAACGCAATATATAGAATCCATTGGAGGGAGGCTTAGGGGCTAGGGCTAACATCGCCGGAAGTTAGGTGAACAGGCTCGGCTAGGCATAGAAAAGCTTCCAGAAATACACTTCGAGATAATGGATAGATATTGGTGCGTGGTCACGGAAATTGTACAGGCAATGCATAAATTGGTAGAGAACATAGCTTTCATTTCGTTGCATATTAGCTATCGCCTAAATGTCCCTATTATGAACAATCCACAATACTCACTCGTCAATATCGTCAAGGAATCATCCATAATTTATTAGTTCGAACATCCTTCCTCTACTGAGGCATGTGGGTGAAAGGCTTGGCTAGGTGCTCCTGACAGAAGGGAAGCTTGCCAGCAGTCCAGATCTCGGTGTCCTAGTCATGTTGTTAATACGAAACCGTAAAGCAATCGAGGCTGGATATAGGAAAGGCACATACAGGCTTCAGGGCCTTCTTCTGCTCGGTCTCGAGGGTACCAGCCTTAATAGCAATAATCTCAGGGGCAGCATCGGGGTCGTGAGCAATTGGAGAACCACACTCGGAGCAGAAGAGACGGTGAACAATCTTGCCCGAGGAGCCCTTGGTTCCAGAGTAGGTCTTAACGGGGCCGTTGATAGTGAGTTTGGCCTTGGGGACGACAGCAACCAGAGCTAAATTTGAACAATGTCGGTCAGCGCAGGGCCTTACCAAACATGGAACTTAAGTGCAAAAGCCCCAATCCTTGGAATTGCTATTGACTTACAATAGGTCGAACCACTCTGTCGCTGGCAGTCATCACAGTGATCATACCCAGTGACAAGGGGCTCGTCGACGTCAACCGTGTAGGTGACGGCCTTGCAGAGGCAGTGTCCGTTGAGAGGCATGTTGATTATTTGGTGGTAAGACTGAATTTTACAGGCCTAGATGACACAAACAATTGGTTAACAAACTGTGAAAACAGGACGATGTTGGCGGCAAGAAAGGAAGAAGGACAAGAAACGAAAGCTCGGGGGAGAGCTCTAGGTAAAGCTTTTGAGGAGCTGCAGCGGGGTAATAGAAGTTGGCTGTGTGGTATGTACCTGAGATCAAAGCGATTGGAGCTCAAACAGTGGGGCAGCGATTGGATGAGGTTAAGGAAGGGTAAAGAGAAGAAACCAAGCCAGTGGTCGCGGTGCTAGCGATTGGGTAGAATTCGTTGAGGTACGGTAGTGGAAGACGACGTGAGATGAGATGTGATACCGTAGTCGTAGAGCTGCAGATCTCAACTCAAGATGGTAAAAGATAGACGCTGCACCAGAGTTGAGGAGAACCTAGGCTTTTATAAAGTCGCCGTGCTTGCATTTCCACCACCAAGACTAGGAAGAGGCCTGATAAATGCATACCAGTAAACAATAGTCGTCATTCGTCTTGAAGCTTGCTCGGCTCATCGGGAAGAGCTCCTTACGAGTCCGGTCCTCCCGTCCCCTCATCAGCCTTAGCTTATCGCACCCACACAACCCCGGTGTTGACTTAGGCTCGATCGGTAGTTGGTCGAGATGCTTGAACCCCGCGCTAGATCTTGCGTGTTAGCGCAAGTATTGTATGTACTGTACGAGCGATTGTGAGCGCTTTTTCTATCGGATACCCACAAAGCCCCCAGGTGAAGGTACTGTACTTCCTGGAATATTCCAAATTGGTTGACATGTAACATCCATGATCCTGGACTACATGGTGGGGTGAGGAGAGTATTTGGAATTGTCGAGCACGGACTCTTGTCTTCTGCACGTTTGTTTCCGCCGCTGACGCCCTATTTGCTCACCGTCCTCATGTTGCCCATTCTATAATCCGATATGCATGTTGATGCAAATGTAAAGTTCTCGATATTGGTAATGCTGACTCCCTAACCGAAATAATGGTTCCATGATTGCTCATGATGATCAAAGGGCTCTGTAAGCAGCCATCAGGACTAACCGCCGTCACAGGCGGGGTGGTTCGTCATCGCCCAGTTCGGAGGTATTAAGCGGAGTGGTCGATATATGGTGGGGGCGCATCCAATTGCTGGACTGGGCAATACGCTTTTCCCTGGACTGAAAATTGAAAGACCTGAGGAGCTGTCTCATTGTCCTGAAGCTGAGTACGCCTATGCGGTGGCTCAATTCTCCCTTGGCGACTTCGGTGCCTCTCCCGACTCTGTGTTGGGTCGAATCTATCCAAGGATTCCAGCGCAGAGAAGGAGGAATCCAGCTATGGTCCTACTTGTCATGAGGCGCTTTCGATGGTCTGACCGATCAGAAACAATGCAATCTCGGAGAACCGGCTCTTCCGGCGTATTGTAACACAATCAAGTTGTATGGTTCCAAGAGTATTTGATTTGAATATACGCCGGTCATAGCGAGGTGACATAGTAAGCCGTAAGCGAGGTTCCGTATAGCCGTTCAAGGGGTAGTTAGGATAATTCCAAATCGACCGTGGCGTTCATTGCACCGAGTTCATATCGAAGTCGAGAGGATAAATAAAATATGGTCCCTTCTGAGGATTCAAATATTTAAATATTACACGTGAGGTTGCGTTTCGTGCCATATTGATAGGGAACTGAACATTGATCCTTCAATACATTGGCAGCATTCCCTATGTAGAACGTCCATGTCGAAGGAATCTAGGTGATTTGGTGCTGGTGGAACGAAATCAGCTTCAGGTCATAATTATCAGGTATTTGTCAGTCGCTTCACTTACGGTTCAAGAAGGCAACTTTCCACCTTGTTTCGAGAGCCAGGATCACATTCCCTTCATTCAATGTGATCGACATGGTATACAAGGCACAATCAGCTCTCCAAACGGGGTTGGAAAATAACCTAGATAGTGATCTCGAGGAAAGCAGCGCACACAATGTGATTAACGATGAAGAGCAACCAACAAGAGCCCGACGTCGATGTGCACGTAAGAGATGAATGCCTGAAGGCGTAAGAATAGGCAAATACTACAGACATGGGGGGAGTGAGACTCGCCGCTCAAGCGATATCCCGTTCTCCCTTAGTCTAGTCTTTGCGGTTGACGGGTCATAGCCAGAAATCGTCGGCACGAGGCTGGTGAGAAGAAGCCTAGCCTGACGTAGATATGCTTAAGGGTCCGAAGAATAAAGCCCGGCGTAGATGAGCAGACAACGCCAGAGTTCAGTTCTCTAGGAATAAACCGCCTGAGAACATCCAACGACAGCGTCTTGGGGAGGTGGTGAGATTCCAGACATACTATCCATAAGGTTGTTGGAAAGATCACTTCATAGGGATATGATGGATCGAGGGGGGTCAAAACTTGGGAGTCACTCAATGGCGAAGAAAGAGGGGAAATGAGGAGCGAGATCCAGGCTGGAAGAAGTTCACTGCGTTTTCTCTTGGTTGACTAACGACCTCGCCCGTAGCCTGTGTCCATCAAGGTGTTAAGACCACTATGTTCCCGAAGTGTGTAGTCAGATGGGCCTTAGTAATCAACTTTTTGGGAATTGCTGCAGAAGCTTCGTGCGAAAAGTCCCACAGCAGCTTTTTTGAGGCCACTCATGCTCTACGATTATTGCATTTGTGTGATCGCTTTTCAAGCGTTAACCCGACCGGCGGAGAGCGACGTGTGCGCCAGGCCGAGAATCATAGCTTACAGTAACATTATTATGTCAGCCAGGGAGGTAACCACTACCGGCATTACCGTGTCCGATCTCCGAATCTCCGGGAAAAAGAGGGAGATGAGGCAGCCAAACGACGTCTTATTCCTGGCTCCCTCCGTCCAGCCAGTACCCGCGAGAGCACGTACAGTAAGCCCAACAGAATCGGCTGGCAGAAAACCCTGCACCAGCCACTCAGTGGCTTTGCCTCCCCGGCACACAGCCTTAACAAACTCCACTACAGCCCAAAGAAAGATGGTCACCGCCCTGCTCGGGCTGTATGTGCTACGTACCGTTATCCGCCAACTGGAGGGTTTCCGACCAAGGGTGTCCCGCCGATTGACTCAGTGCCCCGCGAGGCATTCCATCGGCTTCTCCATAAATTCTATGCTCCCGTCCTTTATCTTCGCCCTCACTTCCTTTTGAACAACTTTCCATCTCTCAACCATTTCAACTCGCCTTCACCAACGTTCTTAAATCGAGATTCAATTCGCACTCTCCAACTACACTTACATATTCACTCAACACCAACGAACCAACAGGAAAGATGTCTGACGACTGGGAATCTGTCACCAAGATTGGAAGCCGCGTCAGCGGGGGTGGTAACGGCCAACGCGAGACCGTTGTTCGAGGAAAGTCAGCCCTCAACGCCGCTCAGCGAAATGGTGGTGTTATCGGCACCGAGAAGAAGTTCTCTACTGCCAACGCCGTAAGTAAAGCCCATCCTCATTCACTCACGTGCGCCCGTTCTACGCGCCCGTTCTACCTCCCCCTCGACAAAGCTGCCAAAGCCATGAACTAACAGTGATTTTCCCACAGGCCTCAACCGGTCAGGAAGGTCAGCGATTGACCAAGGTCGATCGTTCCGACGACATCATCAAGCCCAACACCATCGGCAAGACTGTCGGCAGCACCATCTCCAAGTTCCGCTCCCAGATGGAACCCAAGATGACTCAAAAGGATCTTGCCACCCGATGCAATACCACTCAGTCCGTCATTGCCGACTTCGAGCGAGGTAGTGCCACACCCGACCAAAAGGTTCTCGGAGCCATGGAGCGAGTGCTCAATGTCAAGCTGCGTGGCAGCGACATTGGCAGCCCCAAGTTTCCTAACAAGAAGAAATGAGTGGGCTGAAGGAGGGATATAAACTGTAAGAAAAGGGGCCAGGGCCGGGTCGAGCGAAGCGATTTGATATCTTGGCTGGGATTCTGGGAGTTTCGTGCTGGCTGTCACGATAATCATATATGCCACGGGTACATGAGACTTTTTATGACATAGGCGAGGTTGGAGGGCGATGGAAGCATAAGTTCTTGAGACTAGACACAGAGAACCATGTCAATGGGAATATCTGATGTCTACATACAGTGATCTATCTGAATCCAATTCCTCGAACAATATGAACCTGATTGAGTATTAACGAGTGATTTCTCAGGTAGGAACTACAACTGCACGCCCCAGTCATTCGACTTCAGCAGGCCAAATGTCAACCTGTGACACACAACTTAGTAAAGTTGCGTTCTCTTTTTGAGAATGGCCAGTTCTTCGTGGTTCTTCATCCCAAGTAGTCATAGCTCGTTTTCGGTCTAAGGGGGTATATGCAATCTCTTCAACGCATTGAGAAATCGCAAACATAGTTCAACCACCAGCTCCAGCCTCCAAATCAGTATGGATGGCAGTGCTGCAGCAAGGATCCAATCAGTCCGCGCCGGGCATGCCAGTTTTGATCTGCAGGGACCAAAATAACTATAGGCTAGGCTATAAATAATTATCTCAATGGAAAGAGAGCATCATATCGCATCCAAGGTTTATGCAAGATATACAATTCATGTAGAACCCAATCAATCTCTTCTCACAATGACCAAAACCACGCTCTCAAGATAAACACGGCCTATTTTTCATAATAGTACGAGTATTTCTCCCTGCATCATTGTACTATAGAGACTAGGAGACTGGCAAGTGACGAAGCCGAGGCCACAGAGTAGCCCCATTTTGAGATTATAACATTTCTCGCTAAGGATTCCGGTCGTCTAACAGCCATACGCCCATCATAATAAATCATTTCATACACCGTTGCTCCAGATTATGCTGACACCTTGGGATTATACTTTGCTGCCGCCTTGTCAAACAGCGCACTCTTCTCTTCAAGGTCCACCAGGAGCTGGTGCTTTGCATTCGTCTTCTTCAAGCTCCTGGATACTGTAAGTAAATGCTTCTCAACGTTAAATGGCGTAACATACTCGGCCTGTTCTGTGGCGCTGTTTCCAGAGATAATGTTCAATACCAAGAGGTTGGCGATAGCGTCGGTGTTCTGGGGGTCCTTCTGGAAGGCTTGATCTAGAGCAGCTTGAGCCTCTTCCAGTCGGCCAAGGTGCAGTTCGCAGACAGCTTGCGAAACAAGACTTCGGGCTGATGACGTGGAAGGGGCCTGGGCAAGCTCCTCGAAGACATAGAATGCCTGCTGGTACTTCTCTCCACCCTAAGATAATCAGTATGCGCGCAAGTCTCCAGTATGATGGTCCTCCTTACTACTCTCAAGCCAACCCACGACTCTGTAAGGTTTACCAATAGACTATCCTGAGCCCATCGTCGAGCGGCGGTGACTTCCTTGAGGGCAAGGTCGGTTCGGTTCTGTTGCAAGTGGATCTGAACAATCAGGGAAAGCGCATCGACTAGATGGCGGGTTAACATAGATCCAATGAATAGTCAATATACTTAGAGGATAGATGGTCAACATACGGCTTCCTTGGTGTTGCGACAGCAGCGCAAGTGCCTCCTCGGACTTTCCAGCAGCCTGAAGCACCGTTCCGCCAATAATCTGGACAGTCGCATTGTCTGCTGAGGATGTAGCCAACTTTTCAATCGTCTTGACCGCGACGTCAGTTTTGCCTAGGTATAACTCGGCAAGGGCTCCTAGGGCCTGCAGATCGGGTGTCTGCTCCCCCTTCACATCGGCGAGAACATCTTCGGCCTGGCCGAGGGCAAGTCGAGCTCGAAGGACGACGACACGGGCGGGCAACTCGTTATCAGGGGAGAAGGACGAGGTATCGAAATCGACGACTTCCTGGAACTGACCCTGGTGAAAGTAGTTATGAATGTTGATCAATTCGCCTTCGGCTGAGTACGGATCCATTTTGGCGGTAACTGTGATTTTCGCGGTGAAGGGAGGATGCGGTCCCGTCTCGTCCCTCTAAAGAACACCTTGATGATGCTGCCAACGGTCTGGTGGGGGGTCCTCCTTTCGTGGGGCTGGAGCTGCCTCACTAGCCTCAATGATATGAGGCGGTGCGGCTCGCTTTGATACCCCAAAATTCAGGCCGCAGCTGTGGCTAATGCTCTTCCAAAGCCACGGCGCTCGATCAGGTATGGCGCGGACCCTAGTTGCCCACAAAGCGAGAAATCACCAAAACCTCCAAATTTCACTCTGAATTCGGAACTTTGCATCACCAAACACCCTAAGGAACGGCACCGCACAACGTCGTCAAAATGGTATGTCCGAACAGCACCCCAAAGTCCTCTATCAAGGCATCAATGAAGAGCGCATCTTTCTTTTAATCAGAGCAATGCGACAGTCGACCGCCCGCACGATGACAAACAGTCTTAATTTGGGACGGAGATGAAGCTTTGTTGGAGCGACAGCACATAACGATATTGCGCGACTACCGAACCATACTCCACGAAGGTCCTCGGGATCGTTGGCTCGATTATCCATCTTATGACTGTCTCGTGCGGGAGGCCGATTTGCCATTTTCGACTATTGATGATACGTGGTGGTTGGACACATAGATATTTCAGGTCGCTGACTCGATGGATCAAACAGGTCAACATCCCCAAGACCCGAAACACCTACTGCAAGGGCAGGGAGTGCCGCAAGCACACCCAGCACAAGGTGACCCAGTACAAGGCTGGCAAGGCCTCGCTGTTCGCCCAGGGAAAGCGCCGATACGACCGCAAGCAGTCGGGTTATGGTGGTCAGACCAAGCCTGTCTTCCACAAGAAGGCTAAGACTACCAAGAAGGTTGTGTTGCGATTGGAGTGCGTCAAGTGCAAGACCAAGCTGCAGCTCTCGCTGAAGCGATGCAAGCACTTTGAGCTGGGGTATGTAACCCGCGACCAACATGAGATGGCTGAGATGCTAACGCTATTGACAGTGGTGACAAGAAGACGAAGGGTGCTGCTCTGGTTTTCTAAGTGCTTTGTGTTTGGGGTTACCATTTCTCATGCTTCTCCTTGCGGAATCTGGGCATCATGGACACTGGCGAAGGGAGGTACATGTCCTCGGTTGAGGAATGCTTCATAGGGAGTGAATAAAAAAAATCTCTGTGACTTGATCTTCACTTCCCGCCCTTGTATCTTTGAGTGAAATTACAGTTGGTCAGTCATACAAGTCTTCAAGAGAGGCATTTCAGAGACCTGGCCCTCACTCTAGGCAAGCCCATGCCATTCAGGGGAGATAGCATACGAAGTAAATGAACAATCTGAACCTTGCGCTATCTAGTTCGTATTGTGCGTATTCTAATAATTCTATTGAGTCGCCATCCACTATAAACCATATCACCTGTGATCCTAAAAACCCTCTCCCATCAGAATAGTACGACCACCGCCATACCAGAGGGGACCATTTCGAGCATCAAGCCCTCTCTCCTGGCCAACCACCCACTCCCCAATGAACTGAGAGTCTGGGCTATCCCAAACTTCCTTCTCAAGCCATTCGTTGATGCCATCGATGGTCTCGATCCACTTCTGCCTCTTCTCAGGCGTGTCGTGATCATCATGGTTCAGGTAACGACCAAGAGTTATATGAGCACTGGGGACTTGGTACCTCGATCCAATTTCAATACCAGCCTCCTGCACCTTGTCAAAGATATCACGTCGGACGTGGTGATAGGTGTACGAGTCACCTTCCGTGATACCCTCCAAAATGGGGGGTCCAACTGGCTCCGGCGAGAGACCAGGCTCTCCAGCAGCTGGCAGGAATGAGACTGCGAATGCAGAGAGGTCATATGAGATCATAGGCTTCACAAGCCGCGATCTGTGTGAGAATAGATAGTTCACAATGTCAGGAACCGCGGGTCGCAGCTGGGTGACCAACGAGGCAATCTCCTCTGGGGTCTTGGAGAAGGCCACCTCAAGTGCAGTCATGTGCATTCTGTGCATTGGCATAAGCCAAATACCTACAGCATTGTCAGTAATCATCTTAAGTTTAGGCTAGTCTTACTCACCAGGAGCAGCTTGCTTCAACAACTCCTGGAGCTTTGCCGCCAGTCGAATGACATGATCTGGAGGTCTGGCCCAGATAACGAGACAGTTACGCTCATCCACAAATCCCGGCTGGACTGTTGGGACCTCCAGTCTTAGAAGATATTGATCAATGATCAGCTCCTTGAAGTCGGAGGCCAGGAATTTTTCCTTCTGCTGGGAATTCCTCTTGGTGCGGTGAGCAGAATAAAGGGCTTGGATCTGACCCTGTGCGCATTCTCAAGTCAATAGGTATTCAAAAAGGATGCTCCTTAGTTTGACATACAGGGTTCTGGTCACAGGCTTTCAGCAAAGCCCCATATGGGTTTTCTCCCGGTTGCAGAACAATTCCCGATAGATCTTCGAGCTTGTTCCGTGCATCAGTTAGAGGAAGTTGTCCGGCCATTTTGAGTGTCAAAGTTACAGCAGATATGAACTCAAAGTCGATTATTCTTTTTTATATTTTGGTCAGTATCATCCTTTACCGCAGACTCGAACCGATATTTAAGTCAGTCAAGAGAGGTGGACTTCCCAATGCCGACCGAGGGGGGTGGACTTCCCAGTGCCAACAGGAGTGAACTCCCCAATGCCGACCGAAGGGCGTACAGGTCGGCGGTGCTCAGAATGGAAGCTGAAATGCTAGATGACTAAGCCTGCTTGTCTGTAATTTCTTGAGTCTCGTATTATCTTAGGCTCTATAGAAGCTAGCTATTCTCGTCCCGCGAAATAACTTATTATTAGAATAGAGGCAAACCAGAAAGACCTGAAACGTTCAAGGCAGGCAATCTCAATTTCGTTCACAAATTACCTCTAGAGAAATCGCATCTAAGAAAATCACCTGGAAATGAGATGGTGGGCATTAAAGGGGTTCCTCTCAATTGTTGATGGAATCAATATTATTGTGTTTCAGCTGAAACTTGGATTTACAGCTTCTCAAGTCTTTTCGTGATAGTTGGGATTCTCACCTTGATATTCGGCTCTCCCAAACCACCAGACTCGAATAACGCCAGTTGACAGTCCTCCACTGCCGCCCCACTAGAGAATTGAACGACCAAAAAGTCCAATGTCGCGCCAGATTCTCCCAAAGCCACCATCGGTGCATGCCAAGTCCCAGCTCCGTATGTCACAGCCTGCTTCGCCGTAGCCACAAAAGCTCGCAGACCCCGGATATCGGGCAATCCCCTCCCAGGAAGCCCGTCACCGCTGGGTACAGGCAGCCCTTCGTCTGACGTCCCCGGTGGCAAACTGGGAGCTACAATGACCAAGTAGTGTGAAGCTGTAGATGCTAATGGAGAGAAAGTCTGGGAGGTAAACGGGTGTCGCTCAAGGACGCTGACAGTGAACTCGCCCTGCAAGGGGTTGCTCGTCGAGGCGAGTTGTCGGGTCGCACAGACGAATTGACTCATGATAAGCTCGCCATACCCACTGGGTGCTTGAGAGTAATGGTTGCGAGGTCGACTGACATTTGCGTATCGAATTGCTGTGCCTTGGTTCGCTGAGATGCCATTATATGGCAGAGGACCGCCTTGGGATGCATATGTGGCGGGGTGCAGGTCTGGGCGAGGGTTTGTGACGACATCCCCGAATGGCGCAAACTCCTCTTGAGTCAAAGGAAGTGTTGTGACCTGGATGTTCAGATCGCCGACTTGTATTGTTACTGACATGCTGAGAGCGTTTCAATGTTCAGGCTAATTAACTGGGAGGGTTATTTCGATGTCGAGAACTCAGTAGGGTTCTATCTCAGCATCTACTGTGAAGGTCGGACAGTGTCGGGCTCCTCCAGCACTGTCCCGGAAAGCGGAGATGGCCGCGCAACTATACGGCTCGGACTTAGTCAAAGATACCACCATTTTTCAGTTTGAGGGGCAGAGGGAAACAGGGCTTTCATATATAATATGAGCGAGCTTAGGAGACACACCCTACTCGTTAGCTAGTTGGTCCTTGTATAACTTTGTATAACAAGCAAAGGTGGCAAAGTTTTTTGCTCATCATATCCAGCATATTTGCCTCATACAATTCACAACCTTAACAGTATTGATTAACTGGTTACACAACACTCAGGAATATTGAACTAACACCTTAGATTATATAGATTTCATAGCCTCCGCCATCTAAAAATGACTAAACTATTCAATACCTTACACAGCCAGGGGAGTCCCAGATGAGGCAGGTCATCAACTACCCTACAGAACTGCATGGGGCAAAAATTGTGTATTGGCAAATGTCACACAATTGCTGAATCTGCAGGTTTATAAATCTGGGTTGTTATACTACTTCACGCGTAATTTATCACCAAATTGTAATGGTCGTGGATGACAAATGATACTAGAAACAAGTGAGGCCCCTCCATCGAGCTTGGGGGCTAGTTACCCTAGGCAAATTTTGAACTTCAAGTTATGAATGTCATGTGTTATTAACGTACAAGAGCCAACATCAAATCTATCCCGATAGCTAGGATATGCCACAGCACTAGGCGTGCTTAATAATGCGACCCTTAGACTAAGCAGAGTGTAACCACTCCCAACAATCATCGCAACTTCACATCTGCCGATTTCGCCCAATCCATTGCAAGTCGTTGCTAACATGACATACAGCCCCACGAAGCCTTCGTTCTACTGGTCGAACCTGCGGCCAAAGACTGCGCTATCGCAACGGCCTGGGCGGCTTCTCGAATCGGAGCTCAACTCCCCCCCGCTCACGGCTCCACTGACCGCAAACTTGCGGAACTCGGCCGGAAGCAAGAAGCCGGATGTGGTTGCCTTCAGTCACACAGTTGTTGTCGATCCCTGGCGGAGGCTCGGGGGATCGGCTTATCTCCTTTGAACGGTACTGTATGTGGCCAGGATGATCTTGCATCTTCGATTTTCATTTTACCACAACTGCTTCTCACATCTCTAGTTTCTTCAATAAGTGAGACGAGGGATTGATTCATTTACACCACTATCGTCGACGTTCGAGTACAGTCCTGAGAACCCATAACTCATTTTTGCACCTCTGTCTTGTCCAACTTCACCATTCGATTGCGCAATCGACTTGACGCACTTTTTTTGTTTTTTTTGTTTTTGGTCTGCGGCACCAATGAAGAGTGACAGAGCCGAACCCGATGATGAATCCGAACTCTCAAACAGCCAAACCTTGAGAGAATGGCAGTGTGAGACTGGTCCTGAACTCGATCACGATGGACTCGGACGGCTATCAGTCGAACCGGATGAGCCACTTCCTCCAACTCCTCCCGTGAAGGAAATCTCCAATGGCCCCGTAGCATGGAGAGATTTGCCACGAAAAGACCAGCTCTTTATCCTCACCTTGGCTCGTATGAGTGAACCACTTACTCAGTCCTCACTACAGGTACGACTATCATGTTCCTACGGCCCAACCGGTTTCCAACTCAGGCTACGTTCTAGAGACTCATCAACTGGTTTCAAATAGGCATACATGTACTACCAGCTCAAATCTTTCGATAGATCCTTACCAGACTCAACCATCTCTGCGCAGGCCGGTGTCATGTATGCTGCCTTCACCGCTGCGCAGTTCATCACTGCGATGATCTGGGGCCGGATAGCTGACTCCCCAAAGGTAGGCCGTAAGACGGTTCTGCTCATTGGGCTCTGTGGAACTAGCGTGTCCTGTATGGGTTTTGGGTTTTCCAAAACCTTTTGGCAAGCTCTCTTGTTCCGTATAATTGGCGGTGCAACCAATGGAAACGTTGGTGTTATGAGAACCATGTTCGTAACCCTTGCTATGGCGGTATTGGAAACTTCACTGACACTAGCTTTTATAGGATCAGCGAGATTATCCGAGAAAAGAGGTTCCAATCTCGGGCATTTCTCCTAATGCCCATGACCTTTAACATCGGAGTCATCATTGGCCCGATCTTGGGTGGAATCCTTTCTGACCCAGCAGGAAGCTATCCTAGCCTCTTCGGAAAGGTCAGGTTCTTTCTCAAATTTCCCTACGCGCTACCCAACATCATGAGCTCAAGTTTCCTTATCTCTGCAGCCATTTTCGTATGGCTCGGCTTGGAGGAAACTCACGATGTGTTGCGCGACAATGGGCCCGATCTAGGCTCCAGGCTTGGTCAGAAGCTCTTTTCCTTGATCCGATCAAAGTTCCTGAAACATCCTGGTGTTGGTTATTCTTCTATTCCTACCTCAGATGTCGAATTGGCCGAGGGTGAAACTGCCGTGAAGCACCCCGCGAGACGCTATACACAGCGGTTACCATTCCGACGGATGTTTACTCGAAACGTCACCCTGACTTTAGTTGCGAGTTTCCTCATGGGTACCCATCTGGGAAGTTTCAACTCCTTGTGGTTTGTTTTCCTATCGACACCGACCTGGGATCCGAAAACATCCAAGAATGAGCGACACCTGCCTTTTTTCTTCACCGGAGGACTGGGTCTTCAGCCTCGTTCTGTGGGTTTAGCAATGGCAACTCTAGGCGTCATCGGAATCACTCTCCAATTATTCCTCTACCCTGGTGTCTCTGCGCGCCTTGGCAACCTCAAGTCATGGCGCATCTTCCAATGTTTCTTTCCCTTGGCCTACTTTATCATTCCCTACTTATCAGTGGTGCCGAGTAGCGAATCATCTCCGCCACCAGGCCCTAAAGGTGGCCCTGCAATCTGGTTTGCTATCATTGGTGTGCTCGCCATTCAGGTCCTAGGACGTACTTTCGCTACTCCAAGCCAGACCATCCTCGTGAACAATGCTTCGCCTCATCCTAGCGTGCTCGGGACTATTCATGGGGTGGGGCAGAGTGTGAACAGCGCGGCACGCACATTTGGACCCATGCTAGGAGGAGTCATCTATGGTCTCGGCCTCAACAAGGGAATGATAGGTCTCGTGTGGTGGATTCTGAGTGGGATTGCCATCTGCGGCGTTTTCGCGAGCACATTGGTCAAGGAAGGAGATGGTCATGAAATCTGGCTCGAGGGAGACGAGGATGACACTATAGAAGAAGCTCCGAGAGGACAAGTTTAAGACAATGATTCTACTAGAGGTAGTCATGTCAAGGGCTATATAGAATCTATATTCCGGTATAAAAGTTCCTGTTTGTTAGTTCCGGGTTCAAATTTCTCACAGTGACTCAATTGCGCTAACGGTCCTCATATCTATAATAAAGATAAAAGACTTAGAGTCGACAAATCCTGATGTCCCAGGCCCTTTTGCAGTTTCCATATCATTCCAAGGAGCTGCTTCACGCTGACAATACCCGAACGGGCATGAGTTGGCGGTCGTGAGGCAAGAAACAATCATCTCAAGTACTTCGGTGCATGAAAAAAGTGAAAAAAGACTTTCTGGTGTCATTATTAACAATTCATGTCGAATCATTTTACTTAGTCGTAGGATCGGATCGAACAAACACCTATAATCCGAATCACTCTATTACCCTTGACGGCACAATTTCCCGTCAACCCACGCAATGACGAAATCACACTCCCAATTAACGCCCATTCGTTTCCCATGCGACCAAACAATTCAAGTAAACTCCCTTGGCCGTTGCTGATGTCCCAAGTCAAGATCCAGATCGTCGTCTTTGCGATCCGACTGCCGCCATGGGGACACAGGAGACATGGGGCCAAGTCCGATCTGGTGAGATGGTGGTTCGTATCCTGGAGGGGGGTCGGATGGATAGCTCGTGTGCTGAGGGGAATGCTGTTGCAAGGGCTCGAGAGGCCTGTTAAAGCCCTCATGAGCACCAGCGAGTCGTCGATTTTTCTTTTGAAGATATGACCAGCCTAAAATTAGAATAAGACCACCAAAGGTCATGAATATAACTAAAGCAGCGAGTATCATGCCATACTGGCGATTAACAGCAAAAGTAAAGCCGCTATATACAGTTAGTAGGGGTTAAGCTTACCACTAGGTTGTCAAGACTTACACAAAACAATTCAAGACACCGAAAAAGAGAATGATGCGTCCGACCCAAAGATGAACCCGTCCATACTTAGTAGGAGTCTGTGTCTTCTTGTACAGGGTGTGGTGCATGAAACCAAGGCCGAATTGAACTAGCAGAAGACCGACAACCACGAAGCCAAGGATTTGGTGGGTTGAGTCGAACTTGCGGGACTATAGTTACTGTCAGCAGATTGTATAATCGATATAAATTAGAGGCCATCTTACTCGTTGATAGAGGAAACTGTTCACAACACCCAGTGCAAAGGCCAACAATGCACCAACCGTGGCGATGGTTTGGTTTAGAGCATGCCACTTCACCCCGACTCCAGATCTCAGTAAAATGACGCCAATAGGCAAAAGAACAGCGATGCAAATAATCATAATAGTGCCATGGAGAGGAGTCTTCCAGTTGCCCTTGGCCTTGTCAGTATAGATAAGTCCAGCACCATCGGTGGTAGATTTGTCGTTCAGTTCGAGATCATCGACGGAACCGTCTTTGGTTCGCTTGACGTCGATGTTAAAGACACCATAATTGGTATGGTACTTGAGCGGAGCATCCTTGCTATCGCTATAGTATCTCTCTTTAGGACCGTAGGCGAATATGGCCTTCTGTTCAGGTGAAGAAACGTCAAAACTGCCCCCCGAAGAATCGTGTGCGGGCCAGCTGCGACAGTGCTTGATGCATTTGACCTTCGCGGTCATATAGTCATCGTCGATACCGGTCCCGTCGAGGAGCTGATATTCCAGTTCATCGTAGTATTCGGGTTCGTAGTGACCGTAGGAGAGACGAGGTGAAAAAGTGATGTTGTCGCCGCGCTCATTCTTGTAAATCATCAAGTAGAGTGCGCCGGGCATGTCGTCGCTACCAAGGCCAACAGCGGCCCATGAGAGATCATGATTGGCGCGAATAGTAAAGTAGAGATCGGTCTGGTGGTCATCGGCGACGGTGAGCGCGAATGCAACCTTGCCATCGGGGGAGACGAAGGTGGATTGGTCGGCGGAATCATCGTCATCTTTAGCGAAAACTGAAGGCAAAACTGCTGGATAGATAGTGTTAGTTGGATTTGAGCATCGCTTAGATGACGAGACGAGGGAAGAGGGAGGTATCACCTGCTGCGGCACCCAGGGCCAGGCGCCCTAGCTTGCGAAGCAACATGACGGGCAAGTTGGCAAGCGAACAGACGAGACGCGGGGCAAGCCTGGCGATTTGGAGGAAGGAAGAAGTAGACGATGCCAAGGTCAAGACCAACAGGAATCAAAGGGCGGACGAGGAGGAGAGGGAAGCGAAATATGAAATAATGAGAGACAAGGCCGACAGAAGAAAAAAAAAAAAAAGGGTACTTTGTACAAAGTAATTACTTGAAAAAGCTGTTATTCAAAAGGAGCAAAGAGACATTACCGGTATTAAGGTGTTTCCATGGAGAGCATGTGTTGTGGTTCTCGCTGGATCAGGCACAAGCTAATTTCGGGGAGCCAGGGGGCCGTACTCGATCTAGTCGAGAAGCAATTATTTGTGCTGGCTTTATACGAAAGCAGCTTTCCTTTTTCAACGTTTCCCGTCTCGCAATGAGGCAACTACGGAGCAGAAGCGCCAGAGCTGCGCCTATCACAGACGACCATCACCCTGCCAGCGTTAGAGAGTGAACAAAAATGAACATCGTTACTTCAAGCAGGCTCAAGGGAGGACTGTGGCGGCCATGATGTGAGAGGGAGATCATGACAACAACGGGTCTTAGCTCAGAAGCTTGGCCGGAGCGGGCTCCAATAGTTTCCAATTTAAAGTCAATCAAGCAGCAATGGCTAAACTGAATTCGGACGTGCCCCTGTTTTGGTGCTGACCGAGATCAAGTCCCACCCGCACCTTAATTATTTACTGTATTGCGTCCAAGGTTACTCCATGCTCTCTATGTCTTCCAATATAAGTTACAGAGAATACGGTATATCATGGTATGCCTTGTCTGTTGCCGTATAATACCATGCATCTATTTACTTCGTTCGTATGCAAGTCTTCCCCGTTAGGACCACCATGCTTTATTGTGTATTCACCTCGTTCACATTGAAATGCCCACGATGCAAACATTTGAAGCATATGTCATTTGGTACTCAGTTGGCAAGAACCCGCAATACGTACATGAAGAAATAACCAGACATAAAATCATGGTGTCGTAGCTCATTACAAAACATAAGACCCTTCATATTTCCCCTCTCCGGAGAGCCCAAGGGTGTTTTTATCCTTTTCTTTGTACCCCATCATCAACTCATGCGCTATCCAACCCATCCGCTTACGCCTCATTAATTCATCATCCATCACGACCGGCTAAACATCAACGGCACCAATACACTTCGCGATTCCAGACCCCTGCAGTCCTCCAACACCATGTTCGGCCCAAACGCAGTCCCCAGGTCCCTACCTGCAAGGAACCGACAGGCATTGGGCTCGAGTGGCCGAATCTTGCTGCTGCCGCTACAAAACTCGCGACTCAGCTTAGTCAGAACAGCAGCCTTGGCCTTCTGGAGAGCACTTGTGCGTGCCACAGCGTCCTCGGCAAAGAGCCGATGGGCTTCCTCCTGCTCAACGTTGCGTTGCACAGGGCTAATGCCGTCGTCTGGGTCGTCGGCATTGACATTTGCAGCCACAGTGGCGGCGGAAACAGTAGAACGAGCGGGCATCTTCTTGGAGGATGGATCATAGATGGTGGGTTGGAGAAGGATTGGCTGAGGGTCTGCATTGAGGATGGGAGCGACCATTGATCTGGGGACGGGAGTTTCAGGGCGAATGAACTCCTCTTCCTCAAGAGAAGGCTTGAGATGAGGACGGGAGGGTTTGAAACGATGGGTAAGCGAACGATAAGAGCCGGACGAGGGCTTTCGCAAAAGCGCTGGCCCCTCAGCAACATTATCGTCCTCCTTGCGGTGCTTTCTCCGGCGGCGGCGAGAGCGCTTCCTCAGCTTGGTAGTGAAGCTCTCGCCAAATTCACTCTCGGCAGGAATTGGGTCAGGAACTATGGTAGCGTCATCGTCACCTGCCAGGCTGCTAATGACATCTCTATCCTCTTCGCTGAACATGAACCCGCCAAGATCCAGGTCCAGAAGCTCTTTGCTGGCGGCTTCCACGGCTGCGCTTGGGGTTGGGAGGTGCTCGGAGCTGGGACTTGTGACGAGGCTATACTCAGACTCAGATGGAGAGGCAGAGGCCAGGCTGCTGTTGCGAGACCACAGCGAGTCATTGTCCAGAGGCGCGAGGGCCTCATCCCAGTTGTCATTCTTAGAGAGACAGACGCTCGCAAAGTCAAACTCGCGAACCGTATCCCGGTGCGAGTTAATGAGCTGGCTCAGCTGTGGCGCGTACATAGTAGAGTTGCGAATCTGCAAGCTGCGCAACTTGGGGAAGTGAATGGGTTCGCGAGTTGGCCGTGTAGGAAGAGGAGACATGAGGGAAGTGACCTCATGAAAGAGTTTCCGGGAAGCTCGCGGAGGAGCAAACAAGGGATCACCAGAAAGGGCGATGGGGCAAGGACCTTTGCGGCCAAGCCATGTGAATGAGAACTTCTCGAGGTTAGGCGCGAAGGTGCGGATGTAGTCGTCAATAATCTTGAGGTGGTCAAGACCGGGAGAAGGGCCAAAAAAGTCCCATGCATCTACAGAGATGGAGAGCTTTCGAATTTGCTTCCAACGCCGGTTGGCTGAAGGGACACTGCCAAATCCGGGCATATGTCGAAGGTAGTTAAAGGCAGATGGATGGAGGTTGGAGAGAGAAAGCTTGTGAAGTTTGGTCAGAGGTGCGCGTTCAAGTGATATGCGCAGGCTGATAAGAGCATAGTCAACGATGTTGCGGCGGTAGCGCTCGCGAGGATCCTGGCCTGGGCAACGTATAGTAAGATGGCGCATGTTGGGCAAGCTCTTCATGGCATTGATGAAGCTAGGAACGTTGGTAGCCGCATGGAAAAGTGGGGGATACTGTTGTGTGAGGATATCGCCAAGCTCAGAGTTGGCGTACTTGGGCCGGCAAAGAACAGAGCTCATACTTGTGTGAGGCGTGTAAAGGAAGGCAATCTCGTTGCCAGTTAGAGGGTGGATTAGAGGAGGGAGAAAGGTTGCCTCTGAATGGGGAAGATGGAAGGTAAGATGTTCAATATGATGACCAATACGTCCCAGGGCAGCAACCCGGGCCGGTCGAGTAAATGTAGAGGCTGAAAAGGTGACATGGATACGAGTGAAGAGGCGCTTGGTAAGAAGATTGCAGCAGGCCGATGAAGCTTGGCGAATAGCGCAGATATCTTCAGTGTCGAGAAGAGGAAGGAGGGCATCCTTAATGTGGTCGCTCCTCAAGAGGGCGACAAAGAGTTGTTCCGTTGATGAAGCCATGACAGCAGTGGCATATCGTGGCTAAGAAGTCTGTAGTTACGGTGGTTGTCGATAACGGCGAGTCTTGCTATTTGTGTTGAGTCGTTGTTGTCTGTATAAGTGGTGTCGTTTGATGTAATACGGGCAGCTAGTCTTAAAGTGACGGCGGGCAAACCAATGTAATAGGCCAATTGCGGGTTCGATGTCGGTAGAAGCGAAGAGATATCAGACTGGCTCTCCCTCACCTTAGAATCTTTCAACTCAGTCCCAACTCCGGTCAGGCAGTGGGATGATGAGAAAGGAGTCTTGGAGGGAGACTTGGGTAGTTGCAATATGAAACAGCGAGTTCAAGAAAGCGAGTTGAAAGTGAGTGCTAATTACGATAGAAACATGAATGAAGGAGAAACAAAAGGAGGGGAGGGGTGGACTGATGCCCCAGGCAAGGGACGGACGAGATATATCGCTGGGCCTCTTTCCGAATCAGCCCTGCCATCCTCCTTTCCCAATCACCAGGGGAAGAAAACCACGCTCGCGCTCTCTCCGTCTTTCCCTTCTTGCCCATGCTTGACACCAAGGCTATCTTAGTGCCGAGCCATGCAGGCATGGGTCCATCTCGAGAAGGCGGTCGTGGGCCATGATCGACTGGTTGGCAGTGACTCAAGAGATGGATGCGAGCTGCCGTGTGCAGAAAAGGTCCGGCATCGTTGGTGGGGGGGGGACAACGGAGGGGTTGTTGCGCATTGGACAAGCTACAGAGAAGCTATGGACGCTGCTTGGGTACCGGGCGAGATACCCGGAGACCTTGGAGGACTTGGTCTTGACCTCATGGACTCAAGCTACGGTCGGGGACTTTGCGCGTGGAGACAACGCCGTGGGGACCTGTCTGTTTCCTGTAGGTTACTGTACATACGGTAGCATTGCCCTGTATGTGCGTATGGAGTACAGCATGCATGTGCGTGGATCCTCGTGGCGGTGATGTCTCTACGGATCCGTCAACTTGTAGGTCGCGGGGCAGCCAGAGCGCGTTGTGACTCGACCGCGCGCTGTCGCCGCTTTCTCATTGGCCGATGCGCGCATGCAACTGCGCAGGACTTGACACGATGGGGAACTCCAAAAACCATGTACTTGCGCTGTACATGCGAATCCGCATGTCCCGCCTGTCCTTGTCTTTCATGTCCTCCCCGATTTCTCGGTTGAGCTGGTCTTCGAGGCCTAGGGTAGGTAGTAGAGGCCATTCGGGAGGCCTGCAGTGGACACCATTTTCCTGCACACTCTTTGATGAGGCTTCAATGAGTTGTCGAGTCTTGCGTTGTCATGCGCTGACTCAACTTGCTTGATTGCTACAGAGCACTGCACCTCAATTTTGGTCCACTTCCCCACTACCACCAATTCTCTAGAACAATTCTCTTTCACTTAGGTACAAGAAAGAGGAGCTGCAAAAAGCTGGGAGCCGCCATCCCGCCACTTCGGCGAATTTTTGGTTTGGATGAAATGGAGATCAGGCACCTGGGAAACAATTGAGGTAAAGGTACCTCCAAAGTACTCGTTCTCCACGGCTGTTTATCGATAGCGCTTCTTGCACCCTGGCAACTTTCCTCCCGCGACGGCACTCAGCTGCAGATGGCACCTGGCCAATCGGGGCCGTGTGTGACGACGCGAGAGACGCGCAACGTGGACGACGTACAGTAGAACGCGGCGAAGTTGACAAGCCACTGACGACGTGGGGCTGAGAGGTATGACTCTACTCAACGAAGTACTTGTAAGTCGACCACAACTTTTGCCCATGGAAAGAAATTATGTGAATCGAGAAGGACCCTGGAATGTTGGAATATCTAAATTTGTATGTGGGTTTGTGTGTCTCGGTTATGTCAAGCTAGAGAGCCTCAACATCAAGTGGACGAAACAGAGGTCGTCGAAATGCGGATTCCTTCATGCGTTCAATGCGTGGCTGAACCACGACGACATACATATTACAACAATAGGAGGATGCACTCGTGTGAAATGCGCGACGAACGGTGTCGTGTCTCGCCTACGTCGCGCCACATCCACCTCCTCCATCCAGACTCCGTCCAACCATCAACGGTTGTCGCATCCCCATCTTTTGGACTTCTCCATGTCCAGTACGGAGTGAGTTATGTCCTATATCCCTCTTGAAGGTTCGGGGTCACTTCTAACCATCCACAACTTCATCATCGTCATATCACATCTCGTCACATCCCAAATCCTTGTCCCCCTCCACCTCGTTTTAACCAACGAGCAGCAACTGAAAAAGAGGGCGAAAAGCCCTCATCCTAAACATGCATCCCCATTAAGCTTCTTCATCCATCCCCCTTACCCTATCCACAAACAAAAACCCATCATCCTTAGACGAGGTATCCACACTCTCTCTAACTCTGTCTCGTCCACCTTGTTTCGAAACGCTCCTGCCGCGTCGAAACATGTCACCATCCCAGCCTTCTAGTTCCCGGACCTGTTAACCCCTGTACCATGCTATTTTGTCGATCCGGCTCGTTACAGTCCTTCGATGCCCCCAGCCACTCGTCCACCCGACCTAACTGGACCTGCGACGATCCAATCGTGTGTCTGGAGCAAGCTTGTGATGCCTCATCCGTTCTTGTTCTGGAACCGATAGACCACTCGGGGCCCTCCGTTGTGTGGTGTGCTGCTCTCGCGTCGAGACTGCGTGATGCTCGATCCTCTTGCACTTACACCAGATTGGACCACCTTCTTCCACTCTCCGTTTTCCAAATCTGCCTTGACAGTGATACTACCCACCGTTACCCACTGTCCCCTCAACTCAACCCTATTTAGGCTTCTTTCACCTTCAATATTATGCCCTGATTACGTTGTGCTTTAATGATGGCCAGGTAGCTTCTAGTCTTGTGGGTGTATACCTCCATAGCGCATCGTTTCGTATTTATACATCGCCACGTAGTTTTCCGACGATGGCTTCATCCACTTTGACAGCAAGCAGTCGTAAGACAAGTCAGTATCAAACATGTTAAGCAACTCGACCTTTCGTCTATGGCATTGGTTCTATGGTGAATAGCTCGGCGTCTCGTCACGTTTCAGAATTGTCCTCCTCATTGTTTCTATAGCTTGCTTCGATGCTGCTTGTTAATGGTGGGGGTATCATTCTCGTCTATTTCCTCGCCCAAACAAAATAATCCATCGGATAATGATGGCCAATCAAATATCAAGGCTTTGACGAGTCCTAGGAGTCGCACAATGACCCTGGCAGCGCCAATGTCGTAGGTTGCCACACTCGCATGAAACAATAATTGCCAATCAGAGATCCGGCTTTATTACTTTGCTCTGCCTCGGCCCCGACCTCCGCCTCCCCTCCCACCACGACCTCCACGCTGGGCAAACTTCCCACCACCTCTAGGTCCCTTTGGCGGCTTACCACCAATGCGTCCACCGGAATCTTGATGATTCGGCGGGGGAGGCACGTTCTGGTAGCTTCGAGTAGTGGGCGGTTTCATAGGTAGCGATGGTGGCGGACCTGACGGTTGGGTCCCGTATGACATACCCGGTGGAGGAGGATATCCAAACGATCCCTGGCGGGAAGGAGGTCTAGGAGGAGGAGGTCCAGGAGGGAGGGGAGGCTGTAACGGAGACCACTGTTCGTTGCTCCCTCGAGACCCTGCATTCCCTGGCATTTGTATGTTGCTAGCCATCCGGATGTGTCCGACAGGCGCCCGTTTCTGGACAGGTTTGTGGCCCAGAAACTCCACATCTGAATCGTCGCTCTCAGAGTAGTGCACATTGGTTGTTCGTGCTGCGTGCCCGCGAATCTTGAGCTCCGGGGCTCGCGTCGTGCTGGCGTTCATCTGTCCTCCACTCGCCCCCTCAATGCTTGACACCCCACAAGCTGTATCGACGTACTTGTCACGGTTCTTTACCGACCACGTAGGGTTTGAAATATGATACCAGTCGCGCTTGCAGTCTGAAGAGAAATGTTGGTTGCTCCCGCAGAGGGCACAAGTCGCAGGGATCCACTCGACCTTCTTGATAGTTCCAACTTCCGGATGGAACGATCGCCACACCATGGTGCAATCCTTTTCGAGGTGGTCTGGCGAGTTGCACACACTGCAGGCCAAACCCTCACCGCTGGTTAACGATAATTTTTCAGCACACTGAAACGTGCGGTGACCAAGTTGACGGCACTTGTCGCATCTAACACGGCCCGGGCAGCAAAGGTCAGGATGCTCGAGACTACCGCAGAATGAGCAGATTAGCGTGGGACAATAGGGTGCCAGGTGAGTTCCGCGCCCGCAAAGTAGACACATCTGAGTTGAATCGCTGGCCGTGGGAAAATATTTGCGTTGTTGCTCTAGAGCAATAGCACCCGTTGGGATATTTCTTTTGGTCAGGATGGGACCATTAGATGAACTTGTAGATACCGCCGCAGGCTGTTCTTTCTTTGTTGGTGGCTGTGACTTGGAGTCGCCGTTTACTTGTGTAGCATCCTCCAAAAGCGATGCCCACTCATTCGCACTAGGAATAGCCTTCTCAGTCTGCTTGGGCTTGTTCAAAATTGGCTCGTATTCCGCCTCGCTCTCGGAGGCCTGGTCGTGGGCATGGGCAACAGCCTCATCTTCGCTGACACTAGAAGCGCGTGAGCTTTTGCCTTTGCGAGTACCTTTGGTCACTGATTGTTTCAGAGGCTGGGTAGCCAGAATGGATTGGGAGGCCATATTGGGTTGAATAGTTGAAAGAAGAGCTGCAAGCTCTCCGGTTCTCTCGATTTCCTTGGATGCCTGCTTGGCACTCTTTCGCTTTTTGGGTTTCAGGCCCGAGATCGAATCAATGCAGTCCACATAGGCCGACTGGACCAAGTCCGGTGTGATAGCGTAGGTAAGTTTCGAGTTACTAGCTTGGAAGGCTCGGGTCCATTCCTTGAAGCGATCTAACCACGAGCCCTCCTTTCTATCAGAGAGACCAGGGAGCTCGAATTTCAGAGAGTTGTGTTTGAAAAAGCGAGGAAGGGAAGGGGCAGGGCGGTTAAGCGAAGTTCGCAAGACCTTGCTATTGATTGTTGGGTTCCATCCTGCTGGTTGGCTTGGGGTCTTTCCCTGGGCTATGGGTGGTACACCTGGTGGTTCGGCGGTTGAGGGTGCATCGGTTGACACCGAACCAGCGATTGCCTGATCTTGAGGTTCTTCTTCTTCAATCTCTCCTTCCTCCGCGCCCAGAAACATCTCGCCTGAGGGCTCCTGGCCTTGAGGCTCAGGTGCTGCCGTTGCAGGCTGGACTGTCCTTGCTCGCTTGGAGTCACGCAGAGATGATTCACCATTTAAGGGAGTGTCATCAACCTCGAGAGGTCTCTTCTTGGGAGGTGAGGGTTCGGCGTCGCTAGACACGAGGTCTACAACCTCCTGGGGGTTGAATTGTGCATTCCCCATTTCCATCTGATGAGAAGTGAAGGGAAAGAGGACGATGTGTCAGGGAATAACTTAGAGGCCCTACCTATGTGCGCAATCTCGCAATATGCGATGAGCTGTTGAAGGCTTCTCACTGTCCGAACGGTACCCAGATTCCGATAGAAGCCCGTGTTTCGGGCAAAAGCCTAGTTCCTTGGGCTCAGAAGGCAGCGTGTAATCTCAACTCGGGAGTTTTCGCTAGACCGTGCAAGCCGGTGACTGAGCAAGCGGCAAGTAATCAAGATCAAATACCCACTCAAGACCTCACTGAGGTGTGGTGTGATAGCAACTAGGCAAGAGAACTGGTGGACAGAGACAAGATGCGCCCAGACCCCTGTACGGATTCTCGTCTCTTACGAGCGAAGCTTTGAAGCGAGGCACCAACGTGATACCAAGGGAGCCGGAGCCGGAGCCGGAGCAGCAGGGAAGGTGGATCGCCTCGTCGCGATTGTTGACGGTCGGCTTGAAACAAATTAAGCTGCCTCTTGAAGCGACGAGATAAGACGAGGTCATCAAATGCCGTGGGTAGTGGTTTAAAAAAAAAATTTACTCGGTGATGATGACGCACCGCGTGTGTTGCGTTCGCTTCATATAAAAGAGATGAGCATTGCGATGGCCCATGGACGAAGCTCCCAGGAAAATTTCTGGCGACCAATCAAAAGCCAGGTGCATGTTAGAAGCTTCATTTCGAGCGGACTTGGGATCCAGAGCCAGAGTAATACCCGAAGATTAACCACGCCCACCCTCACGAGGCTAGAATGCCAGCCAATTTTCCGGACCCCGGCTAAAAATAAAATAAAACGTCGACCAGGGTCAGCACGTATTCGTACAGCAAACAATCTCCAAGAGGAATGCGAAAACAAGGGTTGTTCTTTATGAACGGTCCGACCTGATGGGAGATGGATCGCGGATATGGATAAATCCATCCGCAATGGCATCAGCAGGCCCTCCACTGGAAGACAACTGGATGGGGTGTTGCCTTGTGCGGACTCCCCCCCCGCGGTGCACTGCCTTGATGCTCCGACAGACATGCGACGTCAGCCGATATTCCCTATTCCACGCGTGCTGCTAAGATCTCGCATGCACTACGAAACCTGCTTGTGACTGCAATTGGAAACTGTCTGGCCATATCAAAAAGGCGGCCAAGTCGATAATGGGCTGCACATGCCACGCAATCTATACATCTTCCTATCTCGTACATATCTTATGTGAATCTTTGTCGGGTCTAGGGTGGGAGGGAAAGGTATAACTCTTGCTCATCACCCGCTCGACTTCTCGTCGGACCCTAGATTGGCTTTGCTACTAGATCTAATAACTACTTACGGATTCTGTTACTGTACCCTCTAAAACCCGCCCAAGGTATCGACCGCGTCTGCCGTGCTATCTATCATCTACTGTCCTCCGGCCTCTGCGTTCTTCCGTCGTCTTGGGTCCGCCGATCCCGATCTCCGTCTCAGTCCCGTTCCGTACCAAGCTCAAGCTCTTCTGCCAAGTCGATCGGCCTGGCATCGGGTTGGCGTTCATCAACGGCGTCGTCAGCTTGTGCACGTGTGTGTCTCAGTTTTCATCCTGAGTCCGGGAGCAAATCCTGGAGCTAATTTGGAGCTTGGATTATCCTCAGTCCAGAAGAGAAGACCACGCTAGACCTTGGCTCGTCTAGTGCCTCACAACAACCATCCCCTAAGAGCCCCTCTCAAGCCGTTCTTGCCTCCACCACCTCCACCATCCCTGGGCGAACTGGTCCAACTGAATCGCGGTCTCATCTATCGACATCCCCCCTGCCGGTTTGCCGCTGCAAGCCCACTGCAGGACCGCCAAGGTGCCCTCGAAATCCCCTGAGGTCCCCTGAAAGGTCCCCTGAATTTGATACCTGCTCTCGTTGGTTCGTGCGCTTCTTCTGGTGGTGTCCTCATCCGTGTTGTCGGGTAGGCATACCTGTACAGTAATAAGCGTGGGTGTGTGTGGCTCATCGCTCTGTCCCAAAAACTTAGGTGTCTCTCCACTGGCTTCGTTCAGTCTTCCATTCGGCGTTCCCCTCCGTCTCGCCCTTCCTAGCGACTCAACCGCTGAGAATCATCTCTGTCATCATCTTTCCTTGCTGTTCATCGCTTCTATCTCTGCCGCTTCATCGGCTGTCCCGCCCATCCGGCCTTGTATCCATACCATCAACCTCTATCCCCCCCCTGCGACCACCTGCATCCCCCGGCGTTCTTCGTGACATCATTAGGGGGAGCTCCTCAACTACGATCCCACATTCGAGACGCCTCACTTTTACATCCATCGATCATTACGAATCCGTCTCATCCGGCCCCTCCGCTCCTCTCTCCTTCTACTCCTCCCACCAGCGCTCCCGCGTCCTCACCCCGTCAATACCGCCAAGCTGTCTTCTCCGATACTCCTCCAGCGTACCGTTTCCTACGACGCAGGCACGAAACCTGCGCGACGGGGAAGCATTTATCTCAACATGCCCGACCGTAACACGGGTGGCGCCCGGCGGAGAAGATCAAGCAGCATCCTCCAAGTTTACCACGAACCTCCCGAGACTCTTGAGCAGATCAGTGACCAGGCTTCCCTGCCGAATCTCAACGCCAACTGGACAAACGCCAAAGGTATATCTGGCCCTTTTAGCCTTCGCTCTCCGCGCGCGCCGAGGGCCCGCCCTTCCTTCCCGCCTTTGCTGACATTGACTGCTATATAGGAGCATGGACCATCCACATTGTGTTGATCGCGTGCCTCAAGATCTTTTATGACATTATCCCGGGTGTCTCCCAAGAGACATCATGGACTCTTACCAACATGACCTACATGTTCGGCTCCTATATCATGTTTCACTATGTCCGCGGCGTTCCCTTCGAATTCAACAGCGGCGCCTTTGACAACTTAAATATGTGGGAACAGATCGACAACGGCGCCCAATACACGCCGACAAAGAAGTTCCTTTTGGGTGTCCCGGTTGCGCTCTTCCTTGTCAGCACCCACTACACTCACTACGACCTAGCTTACTTTATCATTAACTTCCTCGCTGTGTTGGGTGTTGTTATTCCCAAGCTTCCTTTTGTGCGTCTTCCTGATGCGCCATCTCTTCGTCTCCGAAGCAATTGGCGCAGCGTGCCTGACTTTGGGTCTTCCCCGATATTGTTTGATCTGCATGCTAATTTTGCCACAGAGTCATCGGATGCGATTCGGGCTTTTCTCAGGCGTTCCAGAGGAATAAGTGTGCATCTCCGATATCCTGGTATCCTCTACTGGCGTAAAGGGCGTTGGGTGTGCAACTGTGTTTGACCGAGAAGAAGAAAGGTTAAAGAAAAAAAGAGAAAGAAGCGGGGTTCAAGATTGTGCATATTAATAGCGAGCATTATCTGTTACGCGGCTTTGGCGCAAGGTTTGCTGGTTGTGTGGTAGCTTTCAAGGACAACAATTGGATTATGGACAACAGCGTCGTTATTTTCTCAACACTCTCGCACCAGTGTTTCGCAATTCCGAAGTCAATCGCTCATTCATGCTTTGAAAGAAGAGAACCCAGCCGGTTTACTTTCTGACTTTTGTTTGTTTACCCGCGGTGCCGCCCTGGATGCAACGCATGGTTCAACATTGACTTCGTGAGGATCACCGACAGAAGTCTGTCAAAGGCCATTTCTCCTCTTCCAATGCAGCTCCCCCAATGTGTTGCTATGGCAAGAAGCGTCTAGGCCTCGTCGTGAGCAGGGTTTCGGCGAGTTATTCACAGTATTAACTTTCTCCTAACTTCTTCGCTCGTGTTTTGCATCTGGGCAACGTCAATTCGACGTACAGGCAACATAATGAGACCAAAGTCAATCCGCAGCCAAGGAATCGTCTATAAGAGAGGCTAGAATCATGATGTCTCTGGTCCCCTGACTTATTACCTTCACTCGTTACTATCTATCCATTTCCTTAGGAACCGAAGCTCTGTTCTTTTTTCCTTCTAAGTCCCACCCTTTGCTATCGTTTGGGTCCTAGAGCTTTCGTTCCTGTAGAACCTCTAAACGATGCGGCACAACCTCTTGGCCGTTCTGGCCGTCCTCAACGGCATTGCCCATGCGGCTATTGCCGACTTCCACGGAGAGCGATCTGTCGTTGAGGTAAAATCGTCTCCGCCCAACTCTGGGAACCGTGTGAACCCCCAGGGTAGGCAGCGTCAGGCTAATTCCCAGAGCGACACTCTTGGCAAGTCTGACAGCATTGTCGTGAGTGACTCCCGCAAGGATCTTGACTTGTCTGCTGGCAAGACTTCCAACCACAGCGGCAATCTGTCCGGTGGGTCGAAGTCTACTGTCAAGGACACTGAAGAGCTCTCGTCCACCTCTGAAAACAGCCAGTCGTCACACCACACTGGCAAGGTTGGGAGTACACAGCAGCACCAGCCCAGCAAACTTGATTCAACTCAGAGTGGCTCTACAGACTCTCGCAAGGCTTCGCCTGAGGGCCAGAAGGGCAGTCTGGTTTCTTCCCACAAGACGGAGGCCCAGAAGGGCGCATTTGATTCCACTCAAAAGTCTGAGGGTCAGAAGGGCAGTCTGGGCTCTTCCCACAAGACTGATGGCCAGAAGGGTAGTCTGGGCTCTTCCCACAAGGCTGAAGGTCAAGAGGGCCAGAAGAGCCGCCTTTACGACTCCTCTAAGCAACACCATGGACACGGACACAGGTACAAGCATCCACACTACAGCCCAGATTATCTTCATGATAGGCACAGGCCTTGCAAGCACCCGCATTGCAAACCTAAGAATCACGGACACTACCTGAATAAGCACCATGGACATTTCCCTCCTAAGGATAGTTATCCTCAAAGCCGTCCTAACCCCTGCAAGGGAGGGGACTGTGTCACGAACCCTCCCAAGCCTCTTCCCTGCCCTTGCAAGGATGACAACACCAAGCCTTGCTACTGCCGTCCTCACTCGACCTCTCTTCCTTGCCCGACCTATCCTTCTAGTTCGACCTCTCTTCCTTGCCCGACCTATTCTTCTAGCTCGACTTATCCTCCTAGCTCGACCTATCCTCCTTGCCCACCTCTACAACCTACCAAGTACCCCTATCCAGGCAAGGACTGCCCTCGAAAGTCGTGCGAGTACGAGTGCAAGGGTAACTGGGCCCAGCCAGGGTGTTGGCACTGCAAGCCTCACAGGCCCTGCCATGGCGAGAAGTGCTACGAGACCAAGACCAAGACGGAGACCAAGACTCGCTTCACTACTAGCTGCAAGACTACTTCGACTGAGAAGCCTTACATTACGACGAAGTGTCAAACTTCCACTTACACGTCCACTTATGCTCCTGTGAAGCCCACCACGACCAAGTGTATATCTTCAGAGGAGGTTGTGACTACCACAGCACCTTGCAGTACAAAACATATCTCTTCTTACGTCGTCACCAGCTCTGCTGCTCCGGTTCCTCCTCCTCCAGTCCCTCCAGCCCCTCCTGTTTCTTCGTCCGCTCCCTGTCCTACCACCAAGAACGCTCCCCCTGTTCAATCCTCGGCGAAGCCCTGCTCTGCCCCCGAGAAACCAACCAGCAAGCCTTGCCCTCCTCCCGAGAAGCCTACCAGCAAGCCTTGCCCGGCTCCGGCTCCGGCTCCGGAACCCTCCACTTACCTGCCCCCACCCAAATCTTCCGAGCCAAAGCAGCCAGAGGTTCCCCAGCCCGCCCCCGGTAAGGTGTATCCCACCGCGAAGCCGGAGGCTCCCTCGAAGCCTTGCCCTACGGAGGTCAAGTCTTCCGCGGCTCCTCCTCCTCCTCCTCCCCCTCCGGGCCCCCCTGCTTCTAAGCCCTGCCCTTCCAAGTACGAGACGCCCGCCCCGAAGCCGACTGCCCCCCTCGTCGTCCCTACTGCTGCTGCTGACCGTATGGTTGTGCCAGCTGTCATTCTTGGACTGGCCGGTCTTATTGCGACTATGTTCCTGTAAGTCGGCAGCAATACTACTGCAAGAGTGCTGGAGTAGGGTGCTGAAGGAAAGTACTTTCTATTGCGGGTGGATGAAGATGGTGGGTTCATGTATTTAGTCGTTCCATTATTCAATGATGCGTATAACTAGATACAGTCCCTTAATTTAGCTTAGACACCTTTCTTCTATTCAAAATAATAAACGCTGCTTTCTTTATTCCGCTCTTTTCCCTTACGCTCTCCCCAGTGTTTTCCACTTGGTCGTGATTGTGTCAACCCCGCACGAAGTTACGTCAAGCTCAAACTGTACGTCGGGGACTCCACTAGGCTGAATGAAGATGAAACAGCGAATGGATGAGTCTTTGGTCTCCCGATGATTCCCACTCAGCTGGGATCTTCTCCATTGATAGCCTTTGCTGACTGGATGAGAGGGAAGAGGGCGCTTCTTAAATCCGAGTCACCGAATATTGCGAAATCGGGCTATTGGATGGCCTGGGTGGACCGGATGTCGGCAGCAAGACATTATGTCGATAGCGACGCCTTGAACTCGGATTCCGAGGTGATAACTCAGTATAAATATAAGGCTCATGGCCTTTCTTCTAAAAATGCAATAAGTCAATCCACTGTGGCATAATTTCTCAGAATCCTGTTTCCTTGCTAAGACCATCGGAAAAATGAAGTTCAACGAAATCCCTCTGTACGCATCGCCGGAGCTCGGCCGTAAGGTCACCCAGTACTCTGAGCAACATTCAACACCCTTACCTAGCCATATCAGCGAGTTCCACCAGTCTATTGCAGAGAGCAGAGAGGACTCCTACTACATGAGCTCCAATTTCCAATCTCAGTTCCACTATATCTTGGCTAAAGCCGCCAATGCCAAGCGGGGTGAGCATCGAGATATCTCTACTAGTCTCCGGGAAGACATACTGAAATAAACTGATAGTCTTGGAAATTGGCGTCTATGTTGGTTACTCTGCCATGGTTTGGTCCCATGCCGTAGGCTCCGATGGATTGGTAACCGGGCTTGAGCGGTCCGATGAGTACGCAAAATTAGCCGAGGAGGCCTTTGCTGCAAAGGGCATCAAGAACGTCGAAATTGTGGTTGGCCCTGCCGCCGAGACGTAAGCTCCCCAAGCCTAGAAACTCCGCGGCAATACGAACGTCTAACTAATATCTACCTCAGGCTCCCCAAGCTCGCTCCAAGCTCACCCTATGATATTGTCTTCATCGATGCAGACAAGACAGGATACCCCGGGTACCTGAAGCAACTCCTTGATGGGTCTCAGCCCGGCAGTTCGCAACGGCTGTTGCGGCCCGGAGCGCTCATCATCTCTGACAATGTTCTACGCAGAGGCCTCGCCGCTGACATTAATGCGCTCGGGGAGAAGCCAGACGAAAAGAGTCTGGAACTCGTCTATGCAGTAAAGGAGTTCAACGAGCTTTGCTTGTCTAACCCGCGACTGGAGACTTTCCTTACGCCACTTTGGGATGGCCTTAACGTTACTAGACTAGTCGATTAAGAAAGAGACGTGGTACGGATATATAGTCAAGATGGAGTGAATAGAGGTGTGTTTAATGATATTCTTATTTCAGATAATAAATACGTAAAGAGATGACAAGTAGAAAAACGAGGCGTGAGACTTGCGTCTTCACGTCGTGGATATCATATGAACAACTGCATCGGCCTGCGCTGATGATGTGATCCACCGCAACACATTATTCCATCCTGGTATATGGTATTTTGACATCTGGTATACAAAAAAAGGTTCATTAAGGTTTCGCGTCTGCTAATTCATCGTCGTATTGAATGAATGAAATGGTTCGAATCTGGGGTAATAGTTCCTCATGGTTGATTGGGTCCATCTGGTAATGACTGTGTCACTGTCGCAACGGCCCGGCACTGTGGTGCGATGTCTACTCGTGGTAGGTTGTCATCTTGTGGGTGTCACGACGACGGCGAGCGCGGCGACCAGAGCAGCAGCTAATAAAGACCACGACAGTAGCGATGAGGTTGCAGATGGCGGCGACGAGGATGAGCCAAATTGCAACACTCCAGTGGGCGTGGGTATCAGTACCAGCGTCGTTAACCTTGTGCTTGATGATACCGAACAGGGCAAAGTCGCAAGCAAGAGCGACAATGGTGACAATGAAGGTAACAGCGGACATTATGGATGCAAAGAGAGATCCAATAATACCAGCGCCGAGGCACACAAGGAAAGCGATAAATGACAGGCCGCAGGCAACTGGGTGCAGCACCATGACCCTCGTGAGAGCCTTGGTCGTGTCCTCAGATGCATTAGAAAAGTCCGTGGAGCTGTCGATTCCAGTCATGACACTGGCTGGGTTGTAACCGATTTTGACCTTTGAGCAGTCATCACTAAGGGATAAGGATTAGCTTAGTTCGAGGTAGAAGCCCGATATACAACTTACTCTCCAGAACGAATAATACAATATCCAAACGTGCCAAATGTGACAGCCGACCCTCGGGAAGAATTGTCTAGGTCGACTTTGAGGAGAGAGATGTCATGAATGACAGGCGCTGATATTGTAGCCACGAGGAGGCATATGGTCGAAACCAACAGCAAGAAGGTGCCAATGTGATGGATGAATCGTCCCACGCCCATTGTGATACCTTGTATGTTGGGTCTGTTACTGTATGGTCGACTGGTGTCTGATGACGAAATTTGAAACGAGAGGTCACGGTTTGTTCTTGTTGGTTAAAGCACGATTGGAATGAAGCAGAGAGGTTGGGCTTGGTTTATGTTGGAAAATACGACCGATTTATGTATCACACCCGTTAACCTGTTCGATGGGAGACAGCAGCCACGCTACAGGTCCGCAGCACATACGACGCGTCTTGGCCGAGACGTCATCACTAAACCTGATCCTTGCCCACCTGAGCGTCCCAAAACTGGTGTGTCGTAGCGCATTTCGCGAGATAATAACCGTTTTGGCTTGTTTTTTGAGGGCAGTTGTAGTGACGTAGTTGATGTGGCTTTGATTTAAGTGACTTGTAGGTAATCGGTGCGAACCGACAGGGGTGGAGTTGATCGGCGTGCCCTGATTTGGCCCTGGCACCTGAACGGCATTGGATGTCGGGGGACAACGGACAAAACGTCACACAACTCGCCTTGGCACGACCCCAATGATATCAGGAGAGGTGACCATGTGCTGAAGCGGGGAATGGCCCGTTGTCTTGAGTCTGCATTGCGCCGAGACGAAGTGGATCGGTTTTGCACAACGATCCTTCGCTTGGAAGGAGGCACACAGGATCTAAGTATGTTGGCAACGTGACCATTGTGCTGGCGGTGTACGCTGAAGGTTTCATTTATTAATGAGCACCGCAGGAGTTGGTTAAAAGATTTTGGAGGCCTGTCGGTGTTTTTGATTGTGTGCTGTCGTTTCCCCAGTTGTCTCAGCCAGACGAGGTCGACATTGGTGGACTAACGACCGGCTCCGTATCGTCGGTCGAGTTCTCCCCCTTGGACGTATTAATGTTTTGGGTGGTTTCTTGTTCTTCTTGGCGCCGCACCCGAGCTAGCAATTTGCTCGGAGTCCATGATACCTCCCGCAAGCGATCTTGCCTCCTGGAAGATTTGTCCGAGGCCATCCGCTGCTGCCCAAAGTCTGGGTCCCAGTTCGCGAGGCCCTTTGTAGCCATTTTGTTAGGAATTGATTGCTTTAACACCTTCGTAAGGAAAGAATTGTTTTGGCAGACAAAATCGGGCCATGACAGATGTAATTTGTTGGCTGAGCTTGCGTGGTGTCTGTAGGTAGGATGTGCGAAGACTTGGATCTGGAATTCCTTCTGGGGTAGTTCCGCATCGGGCGTTGTTTGATCGGATGGAGTCTCGGCCGGGGTAGTCGAAGGATCTTGGGTCTTGAGTGCCGTTATCGGTTTCGACTTGGAGAGGGTTTGGCTTGGGTTGAGGTTGGAGAGGAGAGATTCGGGGGATCTTTGCGGGACGAATACGTTGTAGCCAATGGGGCTTGTGGCGACCAATTTACGCGCAGCTTCTTCATCCTTCATCAACGAGATGAACATGGAGTCGTGGTTCTATAAACCCGCGTAATTAGGAGAATCCCGGCTTTTTGGAAACGAGGTATGCCTACAGGAACCGATCTAAAAAACTCAACCCGCCCATAGCGCTCCAGTACCTGCAAGACGGAGCGCCGTTCAGCAAAGTTAACAGGGGCGGGAGAGACAGAGATGGATATTGATCGTAGGGGGAAGGGATTCGTCGCACGCTTGACGGCGTTTACTGTCGTAGAGGCCACCGTCGACGCAGCATTGGACGCCATGGCGCAGATTGTTTGGGGTCGCCGAAAGTTGTTCGATTGAGATTACGATGGCGGTTGTGATCTGTGGCTTGGGTAGGATTTCGCGCCAGCTCCGGGATCCATTTGCTGCGGCTAAACCTCGACGGTGGTGGGGCCTGAGGTCTTGCATCTGAAGCTCCATTGTTCCTGGCGCCGCGCAACGCTAGACCGTTAATTACTTCGTTTGTTCCATCTTCAACTTCCGCAAAGAAAACAAAGCATCACCTCCGACCCAACTTTGGCTTCGTCATTAGCATAGCGATACACCGAGAATTTCTTCGATTCGACCTTATATCTACCGTCGCTCTCGAATGCTGACGACCCCATAGAGAGACGCTTGGCTGTGCGCTCTTCTGTTGCGCTACCTAGGCCATCCCCCAACTTCTACCTTTCCTCCGTACCCGTTTACGACACATCACAATGGCAACGCCTACAGCCATGAAGCATGTTGCCTCGCAGCAAGGGCGGACTCCATCGCAACTCGCCGCCGCAACACCCCCCGTATCCACGCCCTTCTCCAACCCTGCCCATATGGTCTTCTCTCCTCGAGGGCCGCGCTCCTCTCCGCAACAATTTAAGAAATCTCCCGCGACGTCTTCTATGATGGCCCAGCAGAACAATGCGCCCCTAAACTTCGATAGTCCGTCTACAGCAGCAGCCATGGGCCTCGCCATGGGTGGTGGCTTGGATATGGGGCTTGAAAATGTCGGTGTTGCAGGGCTGGGGGCCCTCGGTGCTCTTGCGAGCGAGGACGAAAAGCTAAAACGGCTAGAGAGCATTATGGAGATCTTGAACGTATGTGTTACCACTTGCAGGCTTTGAAATCTCTAACTCTCCGTAGAAGAAGAAGGGACTTGTCAGTGAAGCCGGATTGGAACGTTTAGCACAGCGTGTAGGACTCGACTGTTTATCCGAGGAACACATCACACCCGGTGGTCGGAAGGCTAGGACACTGGTAATTGCTGGATCTGCCATCCAACTCGATATCGTTTTAGACAACAACATCGTTACCAGCATCACTCTAGCTTTCCCCGAGTCGGCCCCTTCAGTCACCAAGCACGTGGAAAGGGCTAGCCAAATCTTGCTCCAAGACCTTCAACTTCTTCCAAACCAAAGCCCCCTTACAAAAACATTAGATCAATTCGCGGTCAATCTGGAACGGCTTGCGATTCTGGATAAACTCAGCATTATCCCTGGTTTAGATTGCCATGAGGCCCTTGCAGGCATTTTTGTAAGCCTGGAGAGGTTACATCAATGGGATATCTCCAAATTACGAGAAGAACCAGGAATGGGGGACAAGACTGACCGGGCCCTATCCGTCATAGCAATGTGCTCAAGACATGGTTACCCGGTCATGCATTCAAGAGACCGGGTGGGAATGGCCATCCAGTACTGGAAGGCTAGTCGGCTAATCCCGCCATCAAACGACAAAGCTACGACGTTCTCTCAAACTCGAGAAAGAACATGGTCGCTCCTGATTGGGTGTGTTGCTACCGATGGAACGATACCCCTTCCTGTGAGGGTATCGGAACATTGGATATCTGAAAACATCATCAAAGCCGGGCCGTCCATGAACCCTAAGAAGCCAGCACTGGACTGGCAGGAGCCCGACAATGTTGTGCTCCCCCCATCGGAGGAAAACAAAAATGCTGGCATGGAAATGCTGCAGCCTGACCTATCCACTGCAAGGGTGCCTCAGGTCATGTTTACGGTTACCTTTGATCCCCCAATCATTCTCCCCCAGAACGACTGGATTCGAATGTACGAGATCGCCAATATGACACCTCCTCCTGTCTTCGGATACCCACCTACTTTCGATAGCTTGTTTTTCCCTCTTACGCCGGATAGCCCACACGACCCAAGTGAGTTGCGAACGATTACCCGGCGACGAAGAGTCCTAGTCTATGACCGAGATGGAAAATCCTCACATAAATCTCACCGAGCATCGCTTTATATCTATAAGCAGATATACTCGCATGTGGTTACCGAGATGCCTTTCTTCCATCCTCGACAACTCATCGAAATTCTTCCTCTGCTCCGCCAGTACGCCTCCGTTGCCATTCTATTAGAAAACAGTTTCGGGCCTAAGACGAAGGAAACCCAACCAGCAGAGACGAAAGGTCAGACTTCAGCAACTTCAGAGAAGACTACTACAAGAACTGCCAAAGACGAGCTGTTAGACTTTATGAAAGAATTACCAAAAGAAGACGCGCCCTCGAAAGGAGACGTGAACTTGGACGTCACACTATGGGTTCACCCAACTCCGCATTTGCAAGTCGTTTTCCCCTTCAGAGACTCAACCGCAGATATCACTCTTAGGGTTCTTGAAGACGGGATTTTCGAGGTTGCTAACGAGAACATCTTACCTCGCGAGGGAGATGACGAGACGCGAAAATTGAAGGGCAAGGAACTCACAAGGACCGATCTCGGTAGAATCTTGGACCACATGGAGGACCTTTGCAAGTGGACTGAGTGGATCCGTACGCGTCTTGCTTGAAGGCGCCCCAAAGCAACTGCTGTGATACACAAGAAGCTAGACGGAGTTGAATGATACCCTAGAATAATGTATTATTAGTCCCCCAGGATTGGGACATTGGACTTTCAAGGAGCAACCGGTGCGTTGCTTGGTCTACAGATCATTGGAATAGAAATAATATGACACTACGATTCGAAGACAACGTTGGACTCACCACCAGTCTAGGGCTTGAACGAGACATGTGCATCAACGACGAAATATTATTCAGGGTATATTAAAGAATTTTGTGATCCAACATCTGCCCTACATATCGAAACAAACTCCACTTCACAATCTACAAGAACACACAAGCTTTTGAGAAATGAAATATGTATATTCGTCGGTTTCAATTATCCAACACTATTCAAAATCTATAAGTGAAAACAAGGAAATAAAAGGGTATCCAAGGGGTCTCTCCTTTTTTTTCTTAGATCATCATAGCGGCGACGACACCAAGAATAAGGGCGAAACTTGCACCCATCTTGGTGGCACCGCCGGTTACGGGAACTTCGCTCTCAGTGGTGCCGGAGGAAGAGCTGGTAGAAGCTCCCGGGGTGGTCGCGGGAGTGGCAACTGGAATGAAGCCAGAGGAGGTGGTGTAACCGCCAGAGCCAGAGCCAGAACCAGAGCTGGAGCCAGGGTTGGAGTTGCCAGCCGGGGGGGTGGCGACGGGAGTAGAACCAGCACCGGGAGTTTCGGCGGCGGTCTCACCGGAGCTGGGGGTCTGGTAGCCGCTGGCGGTGGAAGCAGGGGCAGGCCAGAAGCCGGAGGAGCTGGCGCCAGAAGAGCCTGAACCGGAGCCAGAGCTCTCAGTAGCAACAGGAGAGGAGCCAGAAGCGGTAGCACCGTTGTTGCCGGGGGGGTAAGTGGTGATGATGTACTCAGTGGAGAGAGTAGCAGGGCAGTTGGTCACGGTGGAAGCGCACTTAGTGACGGTGTGCACATTGGTGATGGTCCTGGTGATGGTCTCAGAGCCCTCGTCATCAGAGCCGGAAGAGCCAGAGCCAGAGCCAGATGAATTGCCGGTTGAAGTAGCTTCCGCCGCAGTCACAGGGCAGACAGTGGTGTAGAGAGCAACGGTCTTGGTGACGACGGAGCCAACGGGGCAGTTGGTCACGGTGGGAGCACAGCTAGTGACGGTGTGGATATGAGTAGTATAGACGACAGAGGTGGTCATGCCAACACCAGAGTCAGCGCCGGCGGAAGTGCGGGTGACAACAGGAATGGTGCCGTTGCTGTGTCGAGTAGTAGGAGTGACAGCAGGAGTGGAGGCAGCCTCAACTGCAGAGCTAGAGCTGCTAGAAGGGGCCGACTCAATGGCAGAGCTAAGACTGCTAGAAGAAGCCGACTTGGTGGTCTTGAAGTATCGAATATCCTTGATCTTGAAGTAAGTATCGGCAAAGTCAGTAGGCTTGGCGGAGACGTAAGCGTTGCAAGTGTCATAGCCGGTCTTGGAACTGCAGGCAGCGCCCCAGACGTCGGCGTTGCCAACAGGGTTTCCGCAGAAAGCAATGTTGATGATGATGGTCTGATCGATGAAGTGGTTGTCGATGTTACAGTCGTCGTTCTTGAGGTACATGTTAGGCTTGCCCCAGGAGTCGGTGTCGGGCTCGGAGGAGTCGAGGTTGTCGGGGATGCTGTCCCACTTCCAGGTGAAGAGCTTGATGTACGAGTCGGTCCACTCAAGGGCATCTACAACCGTGGTTAGCTGATGGGCCTATGGATGAATGGAGTATCGAGTAAGATAGTCCACTTACAAACACCACCATCGGAGGAACCGTAGGGACCGGTGGAATCGGAGCCTGTGCAGCCCTGGTTTAGGGACTGGCTACCATCGGAGAAAGTGTTGTCGCAATTGACAGTCTCGATAGTAGCGGTTTGACCAGAGCTATCAAGCTTGCATTGACCAAACTCGCTCGATTTACCGGCATGAAAAGCGGGAGCATTGGTAGTTTGAAGGTTCCAGCCCTCAATGATATCGATTTCACCATCGTCAGGCCATGCGTTGCCCACGGTCCAGCTACACTCATATCAGGATCATGCAAACGCGCTCGTGAATATCTGTACAAGACTTACAAAGCGGGCCAAGAACCGCATGCAGGCTGGGGAAGGTGGGAGAATCTGGCAATGAAAAGGCCGTGGTTGTAAGATGAAGCAGACTGAAGCCTCACACTAGGACGACCAGTATCCTCGCTGAGGACATTGGTGCTGTCAGGGCCGAGGTAGACCTCATTGTCCTCGTATTTGGCCAAGCCGAGTTCATTAGCCTTGGCTTGGGATTGGTAAACGACGTGACCGGCGTTGGGATCGGTGGCCTAACCATCATCGTGTTAGTCATAATGCGAGCTGTTATATAGTGTAAGTGGTATCTTACGCTGAAGAAGGTAAACTTGTCGAAGAAGTTGGTAGCATCATAGGTATCAGCAAGATACCACTGCTTGGCAGAAACGCTGCCGACGCAAGCCAAAGCGGCGGCGCCAACAGAACGAAGCGAAGGAGCCATGATAAGAAGTAGAAATCAAATAAAAAAAGAGATTCGTGTGAATCTATACAAGAAATAAGGGATCGGAGAGAGTGACGATCGCCGAATGAAGGGAGTGGCTAGACGCTGAGAATACGTCAAAAGAAGATGAGCATGAAGCTCTAACAAGAAGAAAAAAAAGCAGTTGGATGATAGAATTTAAAGAGAGAAGTAAAGAGTCTGGACGAAACTGGGGTGCTGGGGTGAGGTATGGTTTTGAGGATCCTCTATCCAGGTTGCCTCATCCCCTTTTCGGGTCTACGTACAGAGTACCATAAACGGAATAACCGAACTTGCGGTCGAGAGACTGGCTGCTACGTGATATCTTGACTACGAAGTATACATCCATACTGTAGAATCGATAACTGATGGGATGGTCCATCTTGATTAGTGCCCTGGCCTGCTTTACCAGGGAGAGCGAAGTTACGGAGAAGCGTCAATTACCAATGAGATACCAGAAATAGAAGCCGGTTCGAGCAGAAACATCCCCAGGGGCATGGGGCCTACGCTATTGGGAAAGTCCATGATGAGGCGGTGTTTCAAACCTCTGCAGGGACTGGCATAAACGGACTACCAAGGGTCTCCACTGTGGGCAGGAGTGGTGCGTGTAAAGGGAGATTCCATCTTGAATGGAGAGCGAGTCATTCGAAGATGTGTTGTGAATTGTTGAAGCATGTCGAGTGGCACTTGTGGACAGCAGACCCCTGACAGAGCTAATGCAGGAACTCGACGGCCAGAACCAATGAGACCTGGGATGAGGCTCTGAAGTACAAGCCAGTCTTTCCGGGAACAAGACGAGCTCACGGGCTAAAAGAGTCTGGTTGTTGTCGCTGTTGTTGTTGTTCTTGTGATGGTGGTGATGTAAGTCGGGCCGCGTCTAGCTGCCATATGAAACAGCCGATTTAGATGAGATTTCTACGACGGTACCAATTAGTAGCGGCTCGGAAGAGGGCCCTTGGACGTGGTGTTCTTGGAAACATGCCGTCGTGCGCCGGCGATAAGATCCTGTATTGGACGACATCCTAGCGGAAGCCGTTCAGGATACCGTGCTATAGTTGTCCGTGTTAAGATATGGATACTGGGGGATAGACCCTTAGTCCTTGCTTGGGAAATCTTGATAATCCCTGAATGTTTATGCTTCCATTCTTGGAAGGCCCCAGCTCAGTTCCTGGATGCTTGAGTGGATGTGTATCCATGTGATATATGGGCCAAGCAAATACGGTACATACACGAAGCAGGAGAAGCATCCAGATATTTAATTTTTTTCAAGGAGGGAGACCGGGGTGTGAATAGAACGCGGAACAAGCGGTGATTGATTGATCTCCATCCGCTCATGGCATAAGTTAAAGGAGACAAAAGTGGACGAAGTCGTATCCGCCCTTGAACCCCTGTGACAGCGGGTCAAGCGGGATTGTGGGTGCCGAGGCCTTGAGTGATTGGAGGCAACCAACGTGAAAGAGCGTGATCTGTACATGTGCAGGATTGGAAACACAGAGAGCAGAGAGTGAAGAAGCCATGAAACTTCTCTTCTGCAGCGGGACTGGTCAAGTGGCACTGCAGATGCAGATGTGCCATGAAAGATGGTGGAGGCCCGGTCATCAGAAGCGCCCTGTCGCACAAGGAAAAAGGGTCCGTGGGGCCTGGCGCGCTTTCAGCCACGCGTCTGTGGACAAGCCACGCCAGTAATTAGACGCCAGCTCACATGTCGACGAATCTCTGATCGTAGACGACATCTTGACTCTCCCACCCTAAAAACGAGATGTACAAACTATTGGATTCTGAGACATTTGACCTGGGTAAGCGCAACGCTCAGTTATCGGCGCTTGGTAGACTACAGTACATGTAGATCAACTCAGGGCACTGAATCATTGTGATGCAGCAGCAGGGTTCAGCCATCTCTTGTAAAAAGACGGTGGGAAACAATTGCCAAGTATAAAGAGCTACGTATTTCCAATATGACCAGCATTCATGGGTGCTTTCAAGGTTTGCTGCGTACCAGCATTGTATGCGTACGATGAATGGAATCATGAATTACGGCTGCTACTACAACAACTACTACTACTACAGACTTGACAACTTACGCACCTTTCAAGCCTTGGTCTACGAATACACTCCCCCACAAGCCGAGGCGTCGTAATCACCTCTACCCACGCTGGACGGATTACAGCGCAGCAAAAAGAAACCCCAAGCATCCGCATCCCTTGGATGTTGTCCCAGACCCACGCACACCTGCAATGAAACCCCTGCTTTTGCTTCTGGTGGGTTGGCCGTTTTACCGCTGCACATCCCAGCCGTTTCCCACCACCTCGTCGATCTTTTTTTTTTTGGCCTAAATTTATCTTTAGCATTTCATTATTCCGTTGATCTTCACCTTTTGCGTCTTGCAAGCGTCGATTCACCTTCATTGATCAAGTCCTGTGGATATAATCGGAGGGAGCCATCAAAGAGAGGCATCTCGACTTGCCATGGTCAACTATCCTCATAAACATTAAGAGAGGAACTTCATCTAAACGCTTGAGTGTTTGCATGCCTACGCGTCCAACTCCACCGGGTGCTCTGAGGACTAAACCAAGATCGTGCTCGTTCCTCAGTTGACGCCGGGGCAAGTCATGTCCAAATCAACGCTGTTGGACCAATAATGTCGATTCGCAGCGCTGTCTTCGTAATTGCTGCCGGTGGGGTGGCCTTGATGCCCTGTCTTCATGGGATGGAGTCTGTCAGTTGGTGTCGTTTCCAAACACTGCTCCGATCTCAACAAATAAAGAGGCTTTCACCAGTACTTGGTTATGTCCAAGGTATCATACATGCTAAGACAAAGTTTTCATGGCTTCTACGACGTGTGCATCATGACTGTTCCTTGCATTCACAAACCAACAGTGAAACAATGAGAACACTAAGTATTGGGAGCTTTCGTTTGCAGTAGACTATTCGCTACGACGCTTGCCTGCCCTCGTGTCAAGCATCACATGTGTGCTCATGGTTCTATGCAGTGTTTCCTCCCGAGCCTCAAGCATTAGGACCAGGTTCCACCTGTCCTGTCGTCCTCTTCTTTACCTTCTCTCTCCTGCTTATACAGAAGGGACACTCTGTAGCAGCTATCTGTTTGGTGGTAGAATGTGTTTCCTTTGTGCATTCTTTGTTCTGCTTGTATAGCTCACAGTTTTCAGTAGTGGACTTGACTGAACTAATCTCACCGCAGAACCAACATTTAAACTTGCAGTTGAGAGTTTTGCACATTGTAGTGAAAGTCTAGGACTCTAGAAGGGTCGCATTAAGAGGCCACTAAGGTCTAGAGCTTTCCAGTTTTCTTTGATAAAGCAGAACTATTATCTCTGGTAGATGGTTGGAATGTGTTTTGCAAAGTGATGATGGATGCAAAGAATCTCATTTCATGGTGATACTTATACGTCCCACACCGTACTGAATCGGTCCCAGGAGGAGTATGATACTCAATTACTCCCCATCTGAATTGGAGCATTTACAGGAGTCGAGATACAATCACCATTGGGCCTATGACTGTGAATACTAATCTCGTCGCCCTCGAAATCACATATCAACTTACTATTACATAGACAACTCATCTCGCGCGCCCTATTGTACAGTATTATCGATAGGGAAATCTTTTTATGAAGAAAAACCCATGGTGAGAGGCGGTGAGAGGCTTCTTCGGACCCGATCTCATTTCAGATTAAGCTCACGAGGAGAAATATGCCTTGAACACCACGGCGGCATCTCGATCGGGCTTACCCTCTTCCTTAATCCTCCTGACTCGAATTTTCTCGCCATTAGTCAGTTGGATGAGGCAACTTCCGTCTCCAAGGTCGACAGCGAATCTCTCCTGTTGCGAATCATCCAGCTTCTCTCCCAGTTTTTGGACGAAGGAGAGTGCGGCGCCCTTATGTACAGTACTGTCACCAGGGACCACCTCCGCATCAGGGATAATCAATCGCTTTATTTCTCCTTTTTTATTGACAGCGCGTGTCCATACCGATCCGAGGACTCGGATACGACGCGCAAAATCCTCACTCGTCCACTCAACCCAGTCGACCTGGCCATCAGCCTTGTTGACTTTGGGGGCATGGACGAGCTCCTCCCCCTCCATTTCTTTACCCTTCCACCCAGCTGATTGGCGAGGAGAAAGATGTACGCCGTCTCGTAAGCCTTGTACTAGCATCTGCGCCCCTATAGGAGCGAGCTGGTTGGTGAGTTCCTTGACAGTAGCTTTGGGCGAGATAAGTACGCCAGGGGAAGGGGTTTGTGCTAATACAGTGCCATGATCGAATGCCTTTTCGTCCAGAGTTTGTAAAGACACTCCAGTGTATGTGCGACCTTGTAGAATGGCATGGTGGATGGGTGCAGGGCCACGGAGACTATGTCAATCAGATAGCGAATCAACGGATCCCTAGAAGTAATAACGCTTACTCGGGTAATAATGATGGATGGACGTTGAGTCCGCCATATTTGGCTGATTTCAGAATTCTAGGAGGAACGAACAGTCCGAATGAGACGGCGATGATGAGGTTCGTCGCTTCTGGTAACTAATGCGTGTCAGTCACTGCTTGCATTGAAGTTGCTTGTGACCACATACATCCCATTTTCGAAAAGTCTCTCGTTGATGAATCTGTAATCTTAATTCTTCCGCCAGTAGTTTACATGGTACTATCGTCAATGATCAGTTACACGTTTGCATCGAGACACGGTCGTCATACCTTCACGAACGCTCTTGTACCCTCTGCCCACCCGTTTCGGGGGCAACACCATCACATTCAAGGATTCTATCAAGCCCTTGTTCTGGGTATATTCTTCATACACTGCCTTCAGCGAAGCACAGCTGAATTCGTCTGAGCCACAGAAAAGGATGCGCAGAGGATCTGAGTGGCTCCTTGGGGTTGTGGTTGACAAGTATTGCCGCCAAGAAGAAATTCCTCGGCCAAAGACTGACCTAGGTCTGAGGAGTGTATGTAGCATTGTGTGAGTTGACTCTCATGGCATAAGCCTAATTGAGCCCTTGTCCTAAAGAAAAGTGCCTTTATTGATAGGTGTCATCCAACAACTGCGAGCACCAATTGCTCCAAATATCGCGATCAGGATGATCTGTTGCCGCGTTTGATGCATTACCGCTTAGGTGCATTTCCACGGCACTCCAATATACCTCGTGAAAATTAATACGATCGACGCGTTTATAAGATCAACATTCACCTTGGCATCCCAATTTGCTCTCTGATTAATAGTATCTTTCTTTTGAAGGGATTTCTCGAGAAATATGTGGGAGTGGTTGGGTTAAGCTTGGGCATTACTTAGCATGCCTAGCTAGCTCGCGACCACTAACAGCACTTATCACGCTTAGGGGGGGTCTACAGCCAGGACCAAGAGGGACATTTCCCAAAACATACAGTATCAGCGATGTAATAGTCGGCAATTCATGATTCTGTTATGATACGAGACACTGCATAAATGAGTGTAGCCATGAAGTCAAAGTACGGAACTTGGTCGGGCCCCCTCGCCTGAGTATGTTTTAGACTATTTTATTTCATGAACTTCATAACCTATCTGGCGTTTCTGACATGACTTGTGCTACTTCCGGATCAGTAGAAACAAGCTTTCGTCCCATGGAAACCCCCTAGGTTCCAAGACAGAGGATAACCGTATGATCGACATCTGAAACGCGGCTCGAAGCTTAGGTCTGGGTCTGAAGCAGCAACGTAATCACATCATATCGGGCTCTATCTCATCCGAAGAACGCTAGGAGCCTAGAACAAGTCATCCACTGCCTTGTCAGCGTCTTTCTGGATCAGTTCTACCATGCCCTAGACTTGATGTTAGCGTTTCGCTTGTTCGGCACATGTACTGTAGCATATACCTTGGGCATGATGGGCTTTCCATCCTCGCCCTTGACATATCGGAAGGGCATCTCGGTACTTTCGTGCTCGTTAAACTTGAGCTCTGGGAAGTCAAGGTAGGGGACCTTGTCGAGAGCAACTGGTTGCTAAAAGTAAGCTTATCTTCTGAAAGGTCTACACGACATGTAAGAAACGAACCCTTGTCTTGGACGACAATGCGGGTTACCCGCACAGCGGTGTCAGTGGTCATCTGCTTGGGGCCTAGTCTACGGCCTTCAAACCCCTTCTTACGCAACTCGGAAGTTCGGTCTGGGACGTTGCGTCAACGAATTGTGTAGCAAAAGATTGTCACTGCTACCCACCTCGAGGAGGATCATCACCTATCAAACACTTGAGCTACGGTCCTTGCTTCGCCTAGAAATGGTCTTACATACCCAGGATTCCACCAAAGAGGAAAGCGTCAAATGTGTCGCCGTCCTCAGGTGACAGGTCCTTCTCAGCTGACGGGTCAAGCAGGCATACCCGCGACTTCTGACCTGCGTAGAGTTCTTCGACACCGCGCTGCTCAGCCTTGAAGGCTGGATTGGCCGCCAGGTCAACCGGAACCTGGAACGCGGGTGGCAGGCATGACAGGATGAAAGTACCCCTTGTAGCTTGTGTCTCGGAAGCAATGGCCAAGTATTCGAGCTCTGACCAGGGTCCTAGCTCTGGGTCGAGATGTTCGACAATGAAAGTCTTGCCAGCGGCAGCCATGATCTCAAGATTGAAGATCGGGGACTGCAAAATAGGAATTATGGGATACTCCTCGGTTTTCACGAACCACGGAACGGATCGCGGCTGTATCTCAGAAGGGTTGAACGGACCCTTTACTAAAGAGTCGTATTGGCTGAGGCTAGGATATTTTGCCGATGGATGAGGATTTAGACCAGGGAGGGTTTTGAAAATTTCCCCAGTCTACATTCACTAGCGAGACGGCAGTTGTGAGCAGTGATCGCCATTCAGTTTTCAGTGGAGTGCTTGGGGCTGGAAACTTTTTGTCTAACATCTAACCTAGGAGCTTAGTAAATAGTACTTCGGACTACGACACATGATCTGCTGCACACAAAGGACAAAGCAAATTTGAGCTCTATTGAGCCTTCTGAAGTTATTGTAAAGTCATGGGCTAGAGGGTGCAATTATACCCCAGTTGGGACAAACAGGTCATTCTGTTAAAAGACCGGGCAGTCGGCGCGCTCAATATCTCCCTACTGCTACTATTCATTGCCAATTCTCGACCACAACAAGACGCCACAAACCCCTGCACTGGCCAAGCCTAGGCCCTTGGAAATGGATCTTGGATGCTTCTATCGGCTCTCTCGCTAATTCCAGGTTGCAGGGAATGCTCCGCCCGTTATTAGACAAGCCCCTAATAAATCTGCTGCCTGTGTTTCGCCCCAAGTTGTCGCAACCATCTCCACCCCCAAGCAAGCCCGTCGCTGCCTGTGGCTGTGTAAGCAATTCCCCCCGTATTACCGGCCACCTTACCCTTTCATCATAGCTTCCGTCTCTACCATCTACAATTCTCGATTCTTCATCTCACTTCACCCTACGATACATGACGATATCGCCGTAATATTCGAGGCTCCAGTGCCGTCTCTCTACGTTGTACGATTCTCTCCAGGAGCCCGCCGCGCGGCGCCCCGTCCACATCGCCATGGCACTCCTATCAATACTCCCCGCCCCGAGACGATGGCCGACCTTGCTCTCGCTGGCTCTTGGCCCGGTCCTGAGCTCTGCGGGAGACTCGGCCGCCGACTACTACGTTCGCAATCTTCCCGGTATCCCTGCCGACTCTCCTCCGATCAAAATGCATGCTGGGTGAGTTAATCCGGTCCCCCGCCGTCGCCCTCGTGACTGACATTTGAGGATTTGAAGGCATATCGAAATCACTCCAGAGCACAACGGAAACCTATTCTTCTGGCACTTCGAGAACCAGCACATTGCTGATCGGCAACGAACCGTTATCTGGATTAATGGTGGACCAGGATGTAGCTCCGAGGACGGCGCAATGATGGAAATTGGTCCCTATCGAGTTGAAAAGGATAGCAAGCTGGCCCTCAATAACGGCTCTTGGCACGAGTTTGCCAATCTTCTCTTTGTCGACAACCCAGTCGGTACCGGGTTCAGCTATGTCAATACTGACAGCTACGTGCACGAGTTGGCCGAAATGGCCGACCAGTTCGTCCAGTTCTTGGAGAAGTTCTTTAAATTGTTCCCTCAGTATGACAGCGATGACGTAGGCACACTACCCTTCCTCCGTTTGTCTTTGTTGCTCACACCTTGCAGATCTACATCGCTGGCGAGTCCTATGCTGGACAGCACATTCCCTACATCGCGAAAGCGATTCTCGCTCGCAACAAGAAGAACCCCAAGACCCCATGGAGCCTCCAAGGCCTGTTGATCGGAAATGGATGGATCTCCCCGAAAGAGCAGTACCCCGCTTACATCAGCTTCGCTGTCGAAAAGGGAATTATTGAAAAGGACTCCAATACTCATCAGCAACTGCTGCACCAATTGCGCATCTGCGATAACACAATGTCAGCTGACCCTGGTCATGTCGACTATTCCGACTGCGAGAGCATCCTTGGAGACATGCTCCGGTTTACCAAGAACGGTAATGGCGATCAGGCCTGTGTCAACATGTACGATGTACGACTTAAAGATAGTTATCCGAGCTGTGGTATGAACTGGCCCCCGGACTTGGAGTTTGTTAACCCCTACCTGAGGAGGGATGATGTTGTCGCTGCCCTCAATATTAACGAGGCCAAGAGGACTGGGTGGCAGGAATGCAACGGCGCTGTGGGCTCGGCCTTTTCCGCTAAGGACTCAAAGGCTTCTGTTGAATTGCTGCCCGATCTTCTCAAGGAGGTTCCCGTCCTTCTCTTTTCAGGTGCGGAGGATCTTATTTGCAACCACATTGGTACCGAAGACATGATCAACAACTTGGAGTGGAACGGAGCCAAGGGATTCGAGATGTCTCCTGGAAACTGGGCTCCTCGCCGGGATTGGACCTTTGAAGGTGAAGCTGCAGGCTTCTGGCAAGAGGCTCGAAATCTCACATACGTCCTCTTCTACAACTCCTCTCACATGGTTCCTTTCGACTTACCCCGCCAAAGCCGAGACATGCTGGACCGGTTTATGGGTATTAACATCGACGCCATAGGAGGCGACCCTGCCGATAGCCGCATTGATGGCGAGAAGGGACCCGTAACCACCGTCGGCGGTGCCTCAAACAATACTCATGAAGCTCAAGACGACCAGGAGAAGAAGCTTGAGGAGGCAAAGTGGGCTGCCTACCAGAAATCCGGCGAGATCGTTCTTGTTATCGTGATCATCGCCGCCTTAGCCTGGGGCTACTTCATCTGGCGCGAACGCCGCAAGGAAGCCGCCTACCATGCCCTCGCTGGCAATGATTCCTCTGGGCACTTAAATGGGATGCGGGGCAAGCAGAATGCCGGCGACCTAGAGGCCGCTGCTTTCGATGAGAGCGAGCTTGACGACTTGCATACTGAGACCCCGACTAATGCTGAAGGGGCAAGATATGCCGTGGGTGGCGATGACAGCGATGACAGCGATGATGAGTCTGTCCATGAAAAGAATAAACAGGGACCAAGCTCCCGGTAATTCGACACTTGTATTTCTGCATCTATCTTTGAAACTATCCCCTGGAGCCCAAGGATTTGTCTTGATGGGAAGCCTATCAGTTGAAAACTTATGTATAATCATTGATGGGGATATATATCCCTGCTCTTGGAGTCTTTGGTTAGAATCTCCAGCGGAGGGTCGGAGCATATCATGTCACGGTAGAGCGGTAGAGCGGCGTTTGGAGTATTTCAATCTTTTTAATAAATGCAAACCTTTTCCTTTTTCTCGGTCATCTAAATAGGCCAAGCCACGCCAGGAACGCCGAATCTAAATATATCTAGAACGCTCCATCCAAACATCATCCATTTGCCTCCTGACCGTGTAAGTGTGTGCGACCTCCAAATCTGGTGCTGGGGCATGCCAAAGAATTCAATCCATCCCAGATATAAGTAGTAGCAGAATATAACGCCTGCATTGCTGCATTCCCATAGTTTCATTACAAAAGTTCTTTTGGTGGTCATAATCACAGTTGGATATCATTATTGAGCAACCGGACCTCCTCGCCAGGCTTGAAGGGCGGTAGACCGATGTAAGGGCAACCATCGCAGCGGAAGGCATCGCCCAGAGAACAGTTGCCGCAGGAACCAACCTTGCCCTGTACGGTGAAATCAATTTCAGCTAGGTCATCGGAGGCAAGCTTGACGCTCTCAAGTTGCTTGACTTGCTCGAGCTTCCTGTCGGCCTCGGCGCGCTTGGCGGAGTCTTCGGCAGCGATGCGCTCTGCAAGGCCGCACGAGCAGTCCTTGCAGGCGCGGCGTCGCTTGCCCGGCTTGGGTTGGCACTCCAGGGCTGTAAGAGAGAAAGGTTAGCGAAAGTGTGAGGTTGGGTGAAAGGAGTGTCATTCAAGAATGGGGAGTGACGTACGGATATTGATGGGGCGTAGAAGATCTTCCTCAGTCATAAGTTCATCCTCATCAATGAGCTCGTCGTCGTCGAGATCGTCGCTAAGGTCGATGAAGCCAACACCGGCGGGAACAATAGACTTCGGCTCTGGTTGAGGGGCCTTCCTCTTGAAGGTGAGAGGCACTGATCCATCAGGTAGAACAAACTGGGTCTTCTTCTTGAAGCTGAGGGGAACAGATCCATCGCCCAAGACTGTCTGGTTCTGCTTCTTGTTTCCAAACTTCAGGCTAACCACTCCATCGGCACCTCCGTAATTGGGCTTCTCGAAACCTCCCTTAGAGGCAACCAAGCCCGCAAGAACAGCTTCCTTTGACAGTGTGGACTCCTCCAAGTTGTTTCCATCCTGACCTTGCAGTCGACCACTGGGCTTGAGGGCCTCAGCAACAGGGCCAAGAACGTCTCGGTTCATCAGGGCGAGAGACTCGCCAAGCATGGACGAGGCATCGGCGAGGATAAGGACGACATCGTAGGTGGAGGGAGGCAATTTGACGAGACCCGCAGAAAGGCGGTCGAGCATCTGAAGATCTGTGACGGAACGGCCATATTCGGAAATGACTGAGGAGAGGGCGTCGGAGTTGGAAGCGAGAGAAGGGGGAGCCAGAAGGAGAGTGCGCTTGGGTGGCGAGATGGACGGGACAGATGAGACGAAGTCGTCACTCATGTCGATGGAGAGGACAGCGGGTGCCATTTCGAAAAGTTTGTAGAGACAGCAGTAAAGGGATGAATACCAAGGCAAGCGGGCTTGGGGAGAACGATACTGTATTTGTAAGAGTCCAGAGGACTTTTCGCCCAAAGATATGGATGGATTGGTGTGAACTGGATTAGTCAATGGGCGAACTAGGTCCGCAGTGTGTGCAGGCCTTGTGGACTGTGCGCGTGGTGTGCTTTTTAGTAAGAGTGGACCGTGCGAAGTAGGCCCAGCCTGAACGGTATTACATAGGCGATCTGTGTTGCGGGGTTCTGTTGGACTTTTCCTCGGACAGTCAGTGTGGTATCGATAAGCATATCCTGGTTCCGACTGCGGAGGTGCGGGGACAGCTACCATCGACCCTGCATCCGAAGAGCCCAAACTAAGGCAAGATAATGATGACCGCTTGCTTAGTCCAGTTGCAATTCCTCAATTGTTGCTTGCAGATGTCGAGACCGTGTCGTGGCGCGCGCGCATGGCAAGCGTGGCTCTACTCCTCGGAAATGCTGAAACTTGTGTACGATGTGGCATCTTTCGCTTACCAAAAATCGCCTGCCTACCGTACGACTTGCACATTTAGCATCCAGAGGCCCTGAACCAGGCACAAGGGGTCCAAAGGGTTGGTCGAATAATGGACCAAGGGGCCTTGTTCGGCGTGCCCTACCAAGCTACCAAGAGCCGGTAAAAGGGAGGTTCATCCTATACGACCTCTTCCGATTACGCTGACCTATCGCCTAATAAAATGACGGCTAGCCCGGCGGCTTTTAGGAAGATGGGATGGGGTGCGAGTTCGGACCAATCCCCGCCCGGACGATTTCCTCGGAGACAATCTGCGGTTGAGCGATAGGTTGTGAGCTGGTTGAACAGCTCGCCTCCCACCTCCCCCGGTTCACGCTCGTCCATTTTGTGATGGCGCTGATGCATGATTTCCATTTGCTGTGGGGGCCGCTTCTTGGGAGGAGAAGCCCTTTTCCAGGGTCGACTCTATTCCATTGCTGTGATTACTCATGCCTGACGATTGCGAGACGTGATGTTGGACGGATGCGTTGACGCTGGTGGGTCTGAAACTTGTGTTTGCGCCGTTGCTCTGCCAGCTGTAAACCTCCATTTGGTCTGGTTCACTACGTAGTTTTCTTCATGTTGCTATCACTGACTTAAGGTCAGGCTAGACCTAGCTTCGAGCTGTCTCCTGCTGTGATTAGCACTGAGGTCGACGAACCATGTATTCCCAACGCTTTGGCTCATGTTCATGTGATGATAGACCGGAAGTCCTCACGAAATACCTTGGTTTGTTAAGCCGCACTCGGTAGACTTGCTCTTCAGAAAGCAAGCAACATGCTCACGATCAGTTGGAGTAGCAATCTGAAATTAGTATCACCAAACCTCAACTCGAGTGTTTTGATCCATCTTAACCCCCAGTTGAGGCAAGATGCTGTGTCTCGAACCTTCATCGGCTCTAATGCATCCGTTCACGTCCGTCCATCAACATCTGGGAGGGCTGTGGTCTAGACTGAACGTGATAGGCCATTAAATCTCATGGTGTCAAAAGCATATGAGCCAATAGGACCCTAAACAAATTGACCCAGCTGCTGCCAACTGTTGAGAGACTGCAAACAAGTCGCACCAATAGCCAATAAGACCCTAATTCAGGCGCCTTCCTAAAACCGTGGAAGATAAAAGGATCCCTCTCACATCTTTGACCCTGTTCCTTCCTTCTCCACGTTACACCTCACGGCTTTGCACTTGGGTTCAGAAGTTCCTTCTGCTTTGCATTCTGTCCCACTCATAGAGTCATCATACCTTTTCGCCCCAGGGCTCCTTTTTATCTCTTTTCTGTCTCGACGTGATCTCCTTTTTATCACGCCTTTGACCTCGCTCTATCCCATCGGCCAAATTGCTTCGTGTCTCACGCCTACGACAATCTCAGGTGAGCAAACTTTTTTTACTGCAATGTGCTTCCGAATGGCTTTCTCTCCTTCCTCCTTTTCTCTACGAGACACCTGCAAAATTATCAAAGAGGGCTATTTGGTTCCTTTCAAAGGGCTTTGTCTTGCTTGAAGCTCAAGTTTTTGCAATAATGCTATGTGTTGATGTTTGCATTACACTGCTCCCTTCAGGTCTCATTCCTAGCTCTTTCCTGCTCAAGTTTCCTACATGCCTAGTCCTATGGGCATATTATTACTTAGGAGGGCTTGATCTTGTCTCCGTTTCCCAAGTCATTTTTCATGTCTTCGATCCCAACCCAATTCCCTGATACCAGACTTTCAAGATCACTGACAGGTTTGATAAGGCAACCTATCCGTACAGCCAACGTTTCCAAACCACCCGCGATGACTGACTAGAAACCGGCTCCTCGTGGAGGTGAAGTTTGGGGTACTGGGGAGGCATCCGAGCCTAACTGGCACTATAATGGGGGTGGGCCTTCCAATGTCAACGGAGATGGCGATGCCAACGGGTACGGTGCTGGTGCTGCAGGGTTCAACAACGATGGCCAGGGCGGCCACGGGTTTGGAGAGTAAGTAATGCCAAGTCATCAACAGTATTTTTTGAGACAGAAGCCCGGTGTTAATATCCTCCGACAGCATCACCCACTTCGAACCAAACAAAGGTTCTGGAGATGAGAAGTGTTTTGGCTGTGGTGAAACTGGGTAGGCCATTCTTCTAATCTTCTGATTGAACATACTAACAAACTTATAGTCATCGCCGTGCTGAATGTCCTAACTCTCAGGAGATGACCTGTCGGTTCTGCAAGCAGCCAGGTCATATGATCAAGGACTGCCCTGACCGCCCGCCTCTGCTTTGCGAGAACTGCGGACAGGAAGGTTCGTTAATCAAAATACTGGAATTGCTAGTACTAACTTTTCAAGGACACATGCGAAAGGATTGTGAGAACGCTCGCAAGATCAACCGTGACCACGTTGCCAGCGTCACTCCCGAAGAGGCCTGGGGGAAACTGAAGCAGGCTGTCTCTGAGAGGGATGTTGACGACGCAAAGGAGGCGGTCCAAGAGTATATTAAAGCTCTTGATGGCAATGTTACGTACCGTGAACTGCAGGAGGCGCTCATCGAGCAAGACATTGGTCTTTGGCTGATTGCCACCGAGAAGCAGCTGATTGACATTTTCACCAATATGGATCTCCAGGGGAATATGGGAAAGAAATACACGGTTTCTTTGCGATTCTCCGAGAGGCCTGATCGCCCTCGTGAGCTCGAGGGATGGCCAAAGGACCGAGCCGAAATTCTCTCCCGCCTCGATGATGCTGGTGATGTTGTTGACAAGGGCGTCCCGAAGTGCCACAACTGCAAGGAGCTTGGTCACACTTCCAAGCATTGCACTCAGGAGAAGGTTGAAAGAGCTGATGCACCCAAAATTTCTTGCTACAATTGTGGCGCCGACGGCCATCGCGTCCGAGACTGTAAGCAGGCCAGAACCCAGGCATGACTTGGCTAACTTCTTCAGGTCCCGAACCCCGCGTGGATAAGTTTGCTTGCAAGAACTGCGGGTAATTTTTATGTAAAGTTCTCGGTCAATCCTTTGATTACTGATATCATATAGAAAATCGGGTCATAAGATCGCGGACTGCGAAGAACCCCCCAACTTGGAGAACGTCGAATGTCGCAAGTGCAACGAAAGTATGGCACTTATACCCTTTATTATTCTAATCACTGCTAATAAGAAATGATAGTGGGTCACTTTGCTAGGGATTGTCCTCAGGGTGGTGGTGATAGCCGAGCTTGTCGCAACTGTGGCCAGGAGGGCCATATGGCCAGAGACTGCGATCAGCCACGTAACATGGAAACAGTGACTTGCCGCAACTGTGAAAAGATGGGCCATTTCAGCCGGGAGTGCCCTGAACCAAAGGATTGTAGGTCCAAGAAGCCGGTTTGCATGGAACTGCAGTTAACGTCAACCCAGGGAGCAAGGTACAGTGTACCAACTGTCAGGAGTTTGGACACACCAAGGTCAGGTGCAAAGCACCTCCCGCGGAATCCGATTGCTTCGGTAGTGACGGTCTCGGGGCTTCTGCCGGTGTTGGCATCGATACGGGCGACATCACCACTGGTGATGCTGGTTGGGGTGCTGGAGGGGATGGTGGCCAGTACGACGCCAACAAGTATAATGCAGCCGGCTGGTAACTAATTCGGGATTTTCACCGGGCACAGTTGAGTCCAGAGGTTCATTTTGGCATTTACTGGCTTTGAGTTGGGGTTTTCGAACCTAAAAGCTATCAGAATTGAGTTGTCCCGTAGGTAGGCTGGCCATTACGGCTTGCATGTAATTGAAAGGGAAAATCGATGGAAAGTCTGTTTAGGGGATCTCAGATATAGAATGAATTGTGGCCAGCACAGGTTTACTGTTGCCATGGCAGATCTCAAGAGGAATCCAATGGTCATGCTGATACTCAGGAGTGTGCTTCCGCAATATGTAACACGCTATTGGTCGACTCTAACCAAGGCGTACCCCGCAAACATCTCAACCGAGGCTCGGCATTGAAAGACTTGTGAGAAGTCTGACCTAGCTCAACAGAGATATTATATCAATTAGAGCATTTGTCTCTAATGTTATCGAGGCGTTCTGAATAGAGCAGCACATAGATTAATATTGTCTTATTATTAGGACTACGGCAACATGGCAAATCCCCCCATTGTCCTATACCACTATGCGTATTCACCGTACGCCAAGCGAGTTGTCTGGTATTTGACCCTCCGCGGCATCCCATACACCCAATGTGTGAGTACATATTCCGAAGAAATTCATGGTGGAACTGGCCTGATCGAACTACCATTTGTTAGATGCAACCGCCGATGATGCCACGACCAGACCTCTCCCGGCTGGACGTTGCGCATCGTCGCATTCCGGTTCTATCAATCGGCCGAGATGTCTATTTAGATACTAGGCTGCAGCTACCCAAGCTTGAGGACCTGTATCCTGAACTCCCGCGTCTTGGCGGTGCCAACCCTGACCAGGTCGTCCTCCAGGGCCTCCTGTCGTCTTTCACCAACGACACGAGGCTCTTCGGCACGATGGTTCAACTTCTCCCAACAGACCTACCTATGCTCAAAGACCCAGCGTATTATCGTGACAGGGGAGATTTTGCTGGGCGTAAGGTCAGTCCCGAGATCATGCATGCCGCAAGACCAGAGGCTCTGGGGGCGGTTACGCGTGCAATGGACTTTCTCGAGACCTCACTGCTTGGCGACGGCCGAGAGTGGGTCTTGAAAACACCAGAGCCAAGCCTCGCGGACATCGAAGCCGTTTGGCCGTTTCACTGGATGACAGGCATCCCAGGTGCGTTGCCTAAGAGCCACTTCTCTCCCGCTACATATCCGCGTGTGTACGCGTGGATCCGACGCTTCCAAGATGCCGTGTCGGCGGCGAAGAAGAAGAAGGGCAAGCCGGCAACCGTCCTGGGCGACGAGGCGGCGAGATTGATTCTATCCTCGCCGTTCAGCGAAGCCAAGCTAGCGGTAGACGAGTCCGATCCCGTGGTTAACGCGTACGGGCTTCGAAGAGGAGATCGAGTGACCGTCTGGCCAACAGATACGGGATCTTCGGGAAGAGATGTTGGGAGCTTGGTTGGCATTAATGCTACAGAGGTGGTGATCGAGACGGGCAACGGACGCGACATGGTACGAGTTCACGCGCCGAGACATGGATTCAAAGTTAAGAAGAGTGAATCGGACGCGAAACTATGAAGAAACAATACATGTTAGTCTAGGTAGGTAGCCATAATCGTACACCTAATAATTGATAGTTACCGGTAATTACTCTACTTAACTAGAGCTCTGCGCGACCAAAACCTAATAAAAAAACACAACAAGAACTCCAAGAAGACCGCTTTCCATTTTACCGTGGCCAACAAGCCGTCGCCACCTGGGCTAAATTCACCAATCTTCAAAGCAAAATGGTCCAGGGTAGCTAGCTGTGACCATGTCACTGACGTAGTTCAAAATGGTGTTGACATCATTTTCCGACATATCGAGGCAAGGGATGGTCCCGAGGTCATGGATTCGGGACTGGGGCTAGCAAGCGCCATCGTGGCTGGCGTACGAACCAGCCTTGCGCAGTATAGAACCGTAAGTTCCTGACAGGATGGAGAGATCCAAATTGGGTTGAATATCAAATCCCACTGTAATAAGGAGCATAGAAACAAGGTCCATGGCTTGCACGCGGATAGATCTACTGGAACTAAAACTAAATAACATAGACTTTTATAAAATGGTTAGACGTTCTAGGGCAATGGGTCCGGGAAGTTAGTGAGCATATCTTGATCGTCCACATCATCGATCGATTCAGATCAATGTCGAACGCTAGGTCTCCGACACAAGTCGAAATAGTACGCCCTCGGGATTTCGAATCTCAAACCGGGGGAAGAATACCCCGGCGACTGAGAGGAGTTATCTGCAGGATTGAGGGGGCGTGGAAGGCATCAAATGAACCGGAAGATTAACTAGGTTCAGGACTAAGGCCAACAGTGGATGGTCGTACTTCGGAGGTCTGCTGCATATGTCGACTGAATTGATTCGCACATCTTCATCAAAGGCCGCAAACTCAGTCGGTTGAATTCGAGACTGCGGTCTTCGCAAGTTCGAGACAGTCGCTGGATCATCCACTTCCGTCGTACCTGTCCCGTCATCCTCAAAAAAAAAACGAGGGGCTTGCGTCATAATTTGTTGGAGGCGGGTCTTTGGAGGTGGGGCGTTTGAATGGATGCCATGAGCCTAGAGTGCCTTGGGAAAGAGGGCGATTTCCCCCTGGACCTCGCGTTACGCTAGAAGGGTGGAATGGACCAACGGGGGGGCCAAAGGGGCACTGGGGGACAGTGGTAGGAAACGCGACGGATCGGCTCACCTCATCAGGACGAGACGGAGCATGATGTGAGGCATCGGACGTTCGCAGAGCTGGCTGGCGGAAGTGCTGGGGTGGAACATTCCTGAGCTGGCGAAGGAGGAGAAAGAAGATGCGCAGTTGTCTCATCGGGGCTTGCTGCAGGACGGTTGCTAGCTGACGTCATGACTTGGTCATATTGCGCTGTGGATGGGGTTTTGGCTCAAGTACCGGCACAGTGTCTTCTTAAGTAGTGCGAAAAAGTGGAACAGCGACACTGTGCTCGATTTGCACATTTTCATGGCAATCCAATTTCAGCGAATTTTGTTGACTGAGTATAGAGTTTGATAGCTTTTGGGCCCACAGCATTTGGGGTGGTTGAATTCAGCAATTAGTTTCTTCAACCAATGTCTTGTTGCGAATCTGGCTAAGTGGTTGCATCTATATCGTCGAAGTGATTGCCATGGGCTGGTCGAGCCCACCAAATGGACTGATTTGTGATGGATCAAAATGTGAGGCAAGGGGAACACTGTAGTGCTGCGTTGCAACACGCTTCTGCTTCCTTCACACACGCGCACACGCGATCTCCTCCGTGATAAACGAGGGAATGGCCAGATTGGGAGACACCGGCTGGGGATCCGATAAGGTCCGGGGGTCAAGGCTAGCGTGCCGTCGAGCGTGTTCTTCGATTTGTAAGAATTCCTCGTCCACTATTCAAGAACCAGTAAGACTACACAGCGAAAGGCTGAGGGACCTTAAGAGAGGCGGGTAGTTTTGCCACTAGTGAAATAAAAAGCATCTTTTTTGAAAATTGGCATCCTACTGTAGGGAAGAGCGGAAGGTAGGGCGAGAAAAGAAGTAGCCAACATTGATATCAATGCCACCCATCAAGAGGCTGGCCATTGTTGATTCAGTCGGTGAGGTAGTCAAGGGGGGAGATCGTCAGGAGTGACATCGGGTGTCGTTGTGTTCGTAGATAGGGCTAAATAAAGCAAAAATGTGTGTTTCCATGCAGAGAAAGGGAGAAGGGGGAAGAGAGGGGGGGGAGGGATTTGGAAATAAGGCCGTGTTTGATGGGCCAGCTAATAGGTAGGTAGCGTGAACATCAACGGCAGACAGGGAAAGGTGCCGAAAAGTGAGTTTCGTTCACATGGAGAAGCGAGTAAAATGATGTGCGTATTCGGACTCGATACTTTAATAACCTCGCAACATTCCAATGGAGGCTGGGACAAGCAAGAATTAAGACGGAAGGTTTTGGGCGTTTCCATTTCATTCTTGGCTCCGTTCCTCATCACTCCCTCTATCTCCATAACGGAGGACGGATTGTGATTGATAGTTACACCACCTTTCGCAAAAGAGGGCAGAGTGGTGTGAAGCCCGTCGCGCTTCAAGGCTCTGCGTCATCAACGACGTGGACTAGCCATTGGGGAATGACGCTGATGGGCCAGGATTGAGACCCACTCACATGCGTCTTTCACTTCTCTTGCTTCTGGGCAAGGTTGCTTTGCTTGTTAATTAACGGGGAGTGGAGACAAAGGAAAAAAAAAACAAAGACACACGGTCTCTTGGTATCCATACAGTACGAACAAGTCTTGGTTGTTCCTCCTGTCCTCCACTTTCCTGCACTCACTCAACTCTCTATTTGTGTGTGACGCCACCGAGGGGGAAAACAATGGACCTTGAACGAGCAGTAAGACTGGGCCCAAGCCAAGCAGAAGTGAGGAAGATGAGGGAAGCGGCCCCCCCCCACCACGACCACACAGGATGGCTACTTGCTCTTTTGGCACTGTATTTCGGCTCCGACGAGCGTCGACAATACGTGCATTTGTCATGGGTGTCCCTCAGCCGCAGAACACGGTGATGAATGGGGGAAAACTGTACGGGGTCCATCTCTGCTTCTGATGGAGAATTGATCGCTCTCAGCAGCCAGTCCTTGGACATCAAAATAGGAACACATCTCCGTGATTATGACTTGATTTTCTCTCGTCCGAACCTGACCGGCCGATGCACGGCCTGGCATTGAGCACACTCGGGCAGTCTGCACGCATATGTGTAAGGGGGAAGCCAAACCAGCGCAGAACCGAAACCAATAACATCATTCGCCGCTTCAGTGATCGCCCATGTTTGGGTTGGGTGAAATCGGACGACACCATCGACAAGCACAGTGCGGGCCTAGAGCGTTCTCCCCCAGCAAGGCAGGTGGCGTTTTGTCAGCGATGCCACACCCCGGTCCTTCCCTGTCTTACTGGGTGCTTGCTGGCCACACAGGACCTTCCAGGAGCCCGGCGCCCGCCTTCTCTTTTTCTTATTTTTTACGCCCTTTTTCTTGCTGCTTCACAACGTCATCTCTGACGTCTTCTCTAAACCTGATCCTTTCACAATCTATCTGCGCCGACGCAATCCACCAACACCGCCGTTTTGCTCTGCGACGCTTCGACGCAATCGTAGCCTCTCACGCCAGCCGCACTCCGCTGATTCGGTCGGCTCTTTCTTTTCTCGTTTCTTTCCTCCTTTGGCCGTCGTTGCTGCAGTGCACGACGCTTTCACCAATTTTTTTTTTTGGGTTTGTTTCCAGACCGCACTGCGCCTCTGCCGTTGTGCTGCAGTCGCCCCCCCCAAGAACTACTAGGGGCTGGTCTCTGCCGTCGTCGCCTCTGACCTCATTTGGCTTTTTTGTCTTCTATCAACCTTTTGCATCTTCCACCCCCCCCACTCAACCAACTTTGAACAACCTTGCCGCCCCAGCTATAATACATCATCGTCATCATGGGGACTTCAACAGCAGGCGCTTCTGCAGGTCAGTCGAAGTCCCCAAAGCAATCCAACAACTCCCCCTCTCGACCAGGTAAGACCACAACCCCCTCTACTCAATCCCGCTTGGCTACTCCGCCATGACGGCATCATCGCTCTCCCTCTCCCTCTCCGTCACCACCCGCCAAGTCCTCGTCCTGTGTCCCTTTCGCTACCCTCACGTCTCTGTCTTCATCGCATTCCTACGTCGTCACTCTTCCCGTTGCCGTCATCACCTGTAATCCTGTAATACTCACGCCTAATCTCCTGCAGACACATCGACCGACGCGAAGCTCAATCCCCCAATCAAATCAGAGGCTGCGTCCAATGCCGAAGCCGCCAAACCTCTCGCGCCTCCCCCTCGACCCGGTCAACAGCAAGGAACAAATACTCCTGATTACTTCGCGGCCCAGGTCGGCGGATCTCTCAGCCTGGAGCCCAATCCCTTTGAGCAGTCTTTCGGGGGTGCCCCAGAGACTCCGGGAGGCACCAAACTGCCGTCGGTCGCCGCATTAACGTCGCCGTCGTCCCTTCTACCCGGCAGCAACGCGACCCCGTTCAGCTGGGGTGGAGGTTCGCTGCGAACCGGCCCTCTGAGTCCCGCAATGCTCTCCGGTCCTGCCAATGATTACTTCGGTGATACCACCCATCACCTTCGCGGCGGCTTTCCAACACCAAACGAATCCTCCTTGAGGACAGGACTGACTCCGGGTGGCAGTGGATCTATGTTTCCTGCACCCAGTCCCAACTCCCAGGCTCTCTTTGCTCAACTTGCTAGCGGCGGCGCAACCCCCAGCACTCTCGATTTCCATCGCACTGCTATGAATGCGGCCGCGAAACGGGACCAAGTGAACGGAGCTACACGACAACCCGGACAATCCCAACCTCCCCCCCCGCCATCAGTCACATCTCAACCCCAAGAAATGACCAACGGGACTGCGGTAGCCAAACCCGAAGCGAAGCCTGCGTCTGGTCCTTTCGACCCTCACGACAACGACGCTGCCAACGGCCTGTTCATGCTTGCTCGGGGCAGGAATGGTCCTCAATCCACAAACCAATTTGCGGTTACAGGTGCGACTACTCACGGGCATCCAGTCCCTGTTGTACCCCAAAACATGAGCACTTCGCCACAGATGTCGAATGCAAATGGCGCATCCAGTGGCTCTGCGCGCGGAGTGAGCGAGGGTAGTGCTTTATCGGATGAAAGCGAGCAGGCCAGACCGAACACGCGGGGCAAGGGCAAGAAAAACCCTCCAGCCACAAATGGTCGTAGGAAAGCAGAAGAGAATCCCACCAAGGCACCGCCGAATAAAAAGGCCAGAGCGAATAGCAGTGTTTCTAATATGAATATGGACATGTCAGACGACGATATGGACATGAAACAGGAGGATGGCGGCTCCAAGGGTAAGATGACGGATGAAGAGAAGCGCAAGAACTTCCTCGAGCGTAACCGGTACGTCGCACTTTACTACTGTCGTGGTGATGCCAATTTTTCGATTGCTGACAAATAATAGTGTTGCTGCGCTGAAGTGTCGTCAAAGAAAAAAGCAGTGGCTGGCAAACCTACAAACCAAGGTGGAGATGTTCAGCACTGAAAATGATGCTCTAACTGCCCAAATCACACAATTGAGGGAGGAAGTTGTCAACCTCAAGACGTTACTTCTTGCTCACAAGGACTGCCCCGTTACGCAGCAACAGGGTCTTCATAGCGCGTTCATGTCCCAGGTTGTGGAGCCTTTCAACCCCCAAATGAATCCCTATGGTATGGCCGCTTCTATGCCTAACCAGCCAGTGATGGCTGGTCAAGGTGTTCAACGACGCTTCTCATAGAACGAGTCGCAACCCGTTGGCGAAGTATTTGAATCAAATTCGCTTGCTGGGTCAATGATATCTACGAATGACCCTTTTCTTCTGCAATGATGGCTCTCCCCGAGGGAGGTAACAAGACACATGGGGATTTAACCAAACGATACATATATACAGGGAGCTGAGACGTTCCGAGAGTTATTGGGGGGTTTGCCAATTGTTTTATAATCTTCACCTTTTTTCGCCCTGTACAACAATTCACGACGAGTGGAACATCCGGACGGGGATCGGTGTCTGGGGTTCATGGTTAGTGGGCTGAGCACTCTGAGTGAGCTCACCTACGGGATTCTTCCGGGGAAGCTGCTCTCCAAGAGATAGACCTCTTGATGAGATGCATGATTCCCCTAAAATTTCACTTGTACGTAAGCTTTTGGCAAGGCATACGGAACGCACATCAAAATGGTGTTCGGCCAGGCGGGATTCTTTGCCTGAGAGGCGTTATGGATCTTGGAACTAAGAGGATGATGTCTTTGGTGTTGTGGGTATGGTTTCGCAGTAGCTGTAGGTAACAAAAGGCTACATACGTGGTTGAAATGATAATTGCGCAATTGAACATGACGAAAAGAACTCCATGTTTGCAGACCATTTGTGTTATGTTTAGCTCAAGTACTAACCTTAGTGATGGTCGATGAAGATGTCATGTGTATATGGGAAGGATGCTCTCGCGAGTATGGCACTCTGCTGTGTTCAAACGAGGTCTAATTTACAATGAAATCAGGATGCACCGTATATGTCACCTTGGGAGGACGTAAGCCTCAAAAATTTCGTTATCTTCCTTCGAAAAACGCAACAACACAAAACTGTCCTCCAGGCTCATCTCTGTTTACAGTATTGTTGTGTGATTCGTGCATAATAATGGACGAAGCGGGTTGGTTGATGAGGCCGCTGACGATGTTTGGAGCCAGGTGAGTGGACCTTCGTGTTGCCCAAAACAGGCTTAGCGTATATCTGGTAAATCATTCCTCATGTAAACAAGGTGATGCGCCTCAACCATCACAACCTCGTCGCGACCCGCAGAACACCATCGTTACCCGGACCACGGCCGAACCATCGTGAATTGAACCGGATTCTTGATTGCGCAACTCGAGACTTTTCGCTTAACTCCGGCGGCACGAATATCACGACGCGACGCGACGTTTCGGAATTACGCGATAGGGCCCCGACTTCGAAGAACTGCCCGAGTCCCGCCTCTAGAGACAACCCCAACCCCGAAAACCTCTGGACGTCGATGCGGTCCCGAATGCGCCACTCATGACGACTCTGGTGACGACTCGCCGGCCGCTACAGATTATTAGCATGAGCAACCAGGCGGAGCGACGGACGAGCAAGCGTCTCGCCGGTAGGTTTCACGATGAAAACGCGCAGCAGCGGAGGTCAGGCGCTAACCGCCCAACAACAGCTGCCGCCGATTACGAACGGGACGATGATTTTCAGTTTGTGAGGAAGTCGAAGAGGCCAAAGACAGAGAAGGCCGCCGAGGAGCCTGCACCGGAACCACCAAAGAAATCGGGGCGGGGGAGAAAGGCTACGAAGGGACGCGTCCACCAGGATCTGGCACCTGTAGAGGAGGGCACGAAGGAGACGAAGGAGACGAAGGCGACGGAAACGACGGAAACGGCTACGCGACCGACAGCAACCAAATCTACGAGGAAATCTTCGAGGCGGAAACCGAGCGTCGACGCGTCGATCGAGGAGCCGCCACCGAAGGTCGCCAAGAGAGGAACCAGGAAGAGCGCACGAATATTGGGGGACAAGCTGGGAGAAGAGTCCCCCCCGCAGACTAATGGCGCATCAACGACATCGACAAAACGCGGCCGCAATGGAGGACAAGCGCCGAAACGCCCCATCCCGAACTGGGATGAATCACCGCCACCGCGTGCAGAACCAGCTAAGATTGCGCTCCCTATGAGCGACACCCCGGTCATCAATCGGAACAAGGAGATGCGCAAGAAGAATAATGGGAGTCGACGAAGTAGCTTGGGAATGCGGGGGCGACGGGCGAGTTCTCTCATCGACAGCGGCCAATCGGCAATTCCACATCGCGAGGTCAATCCGGCAGATTTCTTTAAGCATATTGAAGCTTCATTGTTGGAGCCACGAAGAATGAAGCAGCTTTTGACCTGGTGCGGCGAGCGGTCCCTGTCAGAAAAGCCCCCTCACGGGACGCCTAATGCTAATGCCATATTGGGCGGTAAGTGAGATCGAAAATCATTGCAGTTTGAATCGGAACGGATATGCTAACCTCCTTCTTCCAGCTCGTGCGATCCAAGATCAGTTGCTCAAGGATTTTGGAGCTCGATCAGAGTTCTCGGATTGGTTTAGCAGAAACGACAGCGTGCCCAAGGTGCCTGTGATCCTGAAGCCGAATCCTAGAAATATCGAACTTGACGAGAAGTTGGCACAGTTAGAGATCAACATCAAAAGGTGAGTGATGTCATATAAGCCACGCATTTTCCAGGTTCTAACGTATTTTCAGACTACAAGACGAAAAGAAATCTTGGCAAGCAATACGTAAACCACCACCTGAACAACCTCCATTGTTCGATGAGAATGAGACACCTCGCATCATATTACCGGACTTTGACCTTCTAGATCCGGAAGAAGGACAAATCAGAAACTTCCTGGGAGATGGAGCAACGTCATTCGAGGCGATTCGGTCAAAAACTGATTCACGACTACGCAAAATCCAGTCCTCGCTCGAGTTCCAAATTGACCAGCTCGCCGATAATATCCACAAGCTCGAACAACGCGTCCAAGTCGCCGGGAAAGAGGCAGATAAGGTCCTCAGCGCCAGCGCCCTCCGGCTTCGCCAGCGGGAGGAGCGTGAGAAGGCCAGCGCGGGAACGAAGGAAATGCCCGTCATGGAGGTGCTCAGGAGTCTGGGCAGCATCCTCCCAGAAGGAGGAGGGTGAAGAGAGAACCAAGGGCTCAAATCAAATAAGACAACAAAATAAAGCTAATCGAATGGTTACGGACTACGAAATTGACGACGAGACGAGTTCCTTCTTTTTGTTTTCACTTTTCACTCTTCCTTTCTTCTTGATACTCCCTCCCTAGGCCCAGGGAAACTGGTTTGGCGGTGCACTGGCGGCTCTGTTCTTGTTTTCGTTTCTCACTGTTTATGTATTCATTTTTCTTGGTCCTTCAAGATTTCGGAGTTGGCATCCTGTGGAGTTACGAGGGAAACGTGCCAGGGCAGACGGGGCCAAGGAGAGGAAATGATTCGTTTTTTATACACTCTCATGTGCACGGAGGACGCATTTGTACAAGCGGGTTCCCAGATTCCAAAGAATTGACTGTCACCCCTCAAATCTTTGCTGAGTCTTCCTTTCTTCCATATATGCATCTTACAATACCACCTACAGCAACCCCACCCAAATTCATCAGGATAAGACATGAAAAATGCACACTTTGGGGATATTTTAATCCCATCTTCCGTTTAAATCTTCCACAGTCCACGTCGTTCATCACCTGTCCCGTCCAACGCTTCCATCTACCGGAACTCCAACTCGGGCATAAACTTCATACCCGTTCCCTCAGCACCGTTGACGCTACGGCTCCGGACATGCTCGCGCAGCATATCGAGAATCTCGCTGTCCTTCCAGCGTGCGGGCACGGGACGGTACGCGGGGCGGAAGTTACCGACTGTCTGAGCCCACTCGCCCTTGGGAGGGTGGCGAGCGACCTCGTCGCTGGCGGGCTGTGAGGGATTCGTTGACGAAAGTTCCTCCTTCTGCGTGGCCCAGTAGTAGATGTCCCAATCGTTCTCGTCGAGGAGGAGGTCGTACTGGTCGAGAAGCTTGGGGGGCAGCGTGGGGAGATATTTGGAGGCGAAGGTGGAGAGGAGGAGGTCGGATTCTAGGATTCCACGCTTTCGAGACTGGTCTAGCACACTTGTCAGTGAGATAATTCAATGTGAAGGATTCTCCCACAAGCACCATGTGCCAAGGGAGCAAAAGAAAACGTACAGACGAGACGGGCTCGCTTGGTGGCGTCGTCCTCCCCAACTCGACGCAGCGGCTCAATCTTGAACTTGGCACCCTGGAGCTCGCCAACTCCCAGCTCAGCGGACTGGCTCTCGTCGCCGGCGTGGCGAGGTGCGGTCATGGACATGGAGCGGACAGGGAGGGCGAGGAGGCGGCGCGCAGCGGCAGGCCGTCGTAGGGCGCGAGAGGCGAGGGACGCCATGGCTTTGAGGATTGGCCGTGGAATATTGGTGGCGATGGTAAAAAAAAAAAAAAAAAAAAGAAGATGCTCCAGTGGGATTTGACACAGAGATGCCAGTAAAGGATGAGACAGCAATCGGTCCAGTTGGCGAGGGAGATGATAATTAAGAGGGGACTTGTCGATGAGAAACCCGGGGCAGCCAAAGCCGAGGCGGAAGATTTGAATTGCTCAGCAATCCCGGCGATCGGGTGGGTCCGGGGTTGGGAGGACGGCCCACTCACCGGTAGAAGCAGCGCCATCATCATTATGATCATCACATGTATGTAAAGATACATGAAATGGCCCTTCTTTGGGGTTACAGAATACGTTTCGCACTAGCATTCATTTTGGATCTCATATTGACTTTTAATTTGGCGGGTATGTTACCAACCAAACCTTTGAGTTTGAGCATTCCACCTACAGCCTGTCTATCCTTGTCCCATCTGTTTGCCCTCATTCCCTAATTGGCAGCTCAGTAGTCTCAGTAGGCTTGGTCTCAGCCTTCTTCTCATTCTTCTTAGGCTCCTCCTTGACAGGGTTCTGGTTGCCCTTCCACTCCAACTGGCGAGGCTTCATGAAAGACTCTAAAACCTCATCCGTGACGAGCTTGCGCGCGTCCTGGAACTCCTGAACAAACGGCTGCAGAGCCTCAATGGCCATCTTCTTGAGCTCTCCAGTGAGTAGCTCACCACTCTTGTAATCGTTGTAAATCTTCTCCAACTTCTCATCGTCCTCCTCAAAGTACGTTAGATAGATGTAGGAGACATCGACGTCGGGGTTGCCTCCCAATCTGCGGTGCTCCTCAACGTTGACTTGACCGCCGCTGAAGGCGAACTTGTTGATTTTTTTCTGTTGAGGGCAGAAAATGTCAGTACGTATCCATCTACAGCGAGCTCTGATATATGGGGTTAAACGACTCGGGTTGTTCTTGGGAGCACATACCTTAACTTGGTTGGCAGTATCAGTCATAAAGATGGCTGAGTTGGGGTTCGACGATGACATCTTGCCGCCAGGACCCTGGAGGGCAGTAAGGAATTTGGAGTGGATCAACGCAGGCTTCGGCGAAGGGTAGCGCATGCGATGAGCGTTGTCGCGAACAAGACGGAAGTAAGGGTCCTGGTCAATACCCATGGGAATGAGGCATGGAATCTTGGCAATGGCCTTTGTTCGCACTGGCGATGGGGTCTCCGACCAGATCTCGGGGTAAGAGGTAGCGAAAGCAGCCACGCACTGGACCGAGGGGAAGAATATTTGGCCAACATTGGAACTATTCGTGAGTGTCAACAGACATACCGTATCTCAAAAGGAGACAGGGACCATGCTTACCTCTCGTTGAAGCCAAAAGCACCACGGACCTGGTTGAAGGTCACGAGCTTAGAGAACTCCCAGGCGTTCATCAAGAAGTGGTGACTCAGATACTTCAAGTCGCTGTACAAGAAAGTCTTCTTGACATCAAAGCCAAGAGCAATAATGTCTCGCGCATTCTCCATGGCGTAATGCAGAGTATCCTCAAACGTTAGGCTGGGCTTGAACAAGGCCTTCTCGTCATCCGTCAACATGAAAACCAAGGGCACGTCAAACACGTCCTGCAGCCATTTGGTGAACTTGAGAGGAATCGTGTGGCCCAAGTGCAAGCTGCCAGTGCTGGGTCCGCGACCAGTATACAGGAAGAAGGGCTCGCCGCGCTCGTATCGTGTAAGGATCTTATCGAAGTCGCGGTGGCTGAAGAAGAGGCCTCGTCGGAGCCAGCGATGAGGTTTGTGACCCGTCACCTTCTCGAAGCGCTCGAGAACGGCATTATCGATCTTCGAGGTTTTCCATTTCCTTTGAAAGATTAGTAACCTTTTGACTATACTAACGATACCGTCCCTGGTACGATTGTCGGGAGCGCATACTCGCAAATGGCGTCGTAGTTGATGGCCACAACTTCGCCCTTCTCATTTTGAGCGCCCTCGACGGACCAAGGATTGATATCCTGTTCCTGGACAGCTGGCTTGGGTGTTTCCGCCATGGCTCGATCGATGTTTTTGCTGTGAGTTTTGCTCGAGACGTTTGGTGTAGACTTGAAGGTCCAACCAACCGCGGGGTTCCTTCTTGGTGTGGAGGGGCACTTGGCGAGTCACTATTCCCTGCTAATGAGTCGACTAAGTGTGATCAGTCCCACCAATCATACCAGGTTGATCGGTTATGTAAGCATGGTGTAAATGCTAAGCTATTGAGGCACTGAAAAGTTACAAGATAATTCAAGAAAATAAAGTAGAAGTACAAGCTAAGAAGGTATTAGAAAGATTTCACGAGTTCTGTATGATGAAGTACTGGGCCAAGTCGGTCACATAAAAGAGCACACGGATTGGGATGGGAGCTGCGATCTGTTTCAAAGGGTGCTCATATGAGCCCTTATATCGCGTGCCTTTCTGAAATCATCACCAAATGAAGACCAAAATTAGACATATTATGTAGCTTTGTTTCATGACTTTTGTTACACTCCAGCTCATCAATGCACCTCGGTAATCATAGGCACTGCCTTGTTTTCCTATCCCGATCATGTACATGCAACGATTTCCAACGCCAGCATGCCTGGAGAAGCACCTTTGCAATTAGACCCAGTGGACCCAACCGGCAAAGTAACAATTTGCCTTGAGGTCCTTCGCAAAAAAATAAACAATCCGCATCTTTCCGCCCAAATAGACGTTTGTGACGTGAAAATCGACGCCGTCTAATGGAGATAGGATACACGCTTCGTAAACACAAATGGCCGCTCCATCCCTTTAGATGAGGTGCTTAGATCGGAAGTAGGCTCGGAGGTACATGATCTGCCAACCCCAAAGGCCGATCAGAAGCCAGGTGGTGGCGATGCCGAACCACTTGACCCGGTTGTTGGTGCTCTCGTTGGTGTCTCGCAGCTTCTGCTCTCGGGAGCGAAGGTATTCCATCTCGGTGACGATCTCGGCGGTGACTTCCTCGATACGACGGAGCTCAGCCTCGACGGGCTTGAGCTTCTCGGTGGCCTGGATGGCAGACCAATCCTTGGCGTCGGCACCAATGTCAACGTCGAGCTCGACATGACGGACGGCGTTGTTGAGTCGCTTGGCTGTGAAGCTGTTAGTTATGTCGAAAGGAGATCTAGAAGAGCTTTGGCCTTCTGCTACGTACAACCAGTCAAGACATTTTCAAAGCAGATGTCAAAGGCGGCGGAGGCGTGAGAGGTGAAGACGGTCCTCGACTCTCCAACGACATCCCTGGGACGACCATACTCATTGCCAACGGCATCTCGAATCTGCAAACTCGCGTTAATACCTTCACTCATCCCTAGCTTACATGAGCGCAACATACGTGAATGTTGAGCATCATACCATCGCCCTTGTATCCATCGACAGTAGCCGTGACAACGACGAGTTCATTATCGGAAACGAAGTTGCGAATACATCGCTCCCTCTTGGACGATTCTGGCTGCGCAGCAATATCGAACTTGAGGGCGTTTGCGGCGCCGATAAAGAAAAGTACGCTGCAGAGGCACTGCAAAAACGAACGTTGAAGTGCCATGGTATCTGTGAATGCTGAATAGTGAAAGGGGGGAATTGATGGTAGCGTGGCAGCTTCTCGTCGACTGGGAAGGGAGAAGTAAGTTCTACAAGCAAGCTGGCCTACTGCGACAAGGGGCCACGCCAAACTGAAAGGTGTCCGGGTCGCGCTGCAGACCCACGCGGATACCCAGGAACGCTACCGGCCGGGGGCCAATCATGTAGCGGCTTGGCGCTGGCCTCGTCTGGCCTATCACGTGTGGGGCCAGCCTTGTTAACTTTTGGACGCTTCCGTACCTGAACATCGCGACACCATCATCAGTACCAGCAGTGCGATAATCCGATAAGTTTGCCATCGCACACAACCATTCAAGATGCCCAAATGTAAATACTACTTCCTTCTCTCACTTAGATGTTTCAAGACGCTTTACTAACATGTCATAGTCTTCTGTACGTCCTGATCGAAACCAATCCCCACGCGCTCGTTGCTAACCTGCGGTACCCTCCTAGGCGACTACTGCGATGTCTATCTCACGCATGACTCTATGAGCGTGCGCAAGGCTCACAACAGTGGACGAAACCATCTGCGCAATGTGGTAGACTATTATCAACGTAAGTGTCCCCATTCATTCATCGAGGTCATCGCACCAGCTGACACCTCTCCAGAAATTGGCCACGAGAAGGCCCAGTCGGTCATCGACTCTATCACCTCCTCCTACGCCGCCGAGGGCCAGGCCCACGCCAATCCTATGCTTCCTCATAACCAGCCCGGACACGCCTTCCCTCCTCCGTTCCCGTTCCCTGGCGGCATCCCTCCTCCATTCCCTGGCATGCCTGGCGCGCCCCCAGGAGGGTTTCCTCAGGGTATGCCACGTAAGTGTAGCCTCCTCGCTTCATGGGAAAATGACGCCTAATAGCTTGATAGCTCCTCCAGGCGGTGGTCGCGGCATGCCTCCCATGCCACCCTTCCCCCCGGGCCCCAACGGAATGCCTCCTGTCCCTCCTAACGGCCTCCCCTTCCCCCCGCCAGGCGGTCTGCCATTCCCCCCTCCCGGAGTTTCTGGTCCCCCCGGCGCTCCCGGTGCTCCTCCAGCCTTTGCTGGTCTTCCCAATATGCCTCCAGCAGGCCAGTTCCCTCCTAGTGGCGCACCTCCAGCAGGATTCCCTGCACCAGGAGCCCCAGGAGCTCCTGGACAGGAAAGGCGATAAGAGTTTATTAGAGCACAAGGGAAGATGGATACAGGCTGATGATATTATAGCATTGTGGGCGTAATAGGCGTTCTCGGGTGGAATATGGCAATTATAACTACTGACGTGAGACAAGTAGCGCCTGGCAGGTCGTCCGGCAGCATAAAATGGGAGCCATATCAATTGGTATACTGAATCCAAAACATTGCATTGCCCGTTGAAAAGAAAATGGCATTGAAGATCGCTGTAAAAGCTCCGGTAACAATATTTGTGGTATCTCAAGGAGCATCATCACAACCTATATATTTTACACGAAAAACAAAGCCTCCCGCAAGCAGAAGTGACAATGAGGAAGACCTGCATCCTAGAACATTCCGTCTTTCGTTCTCCATCATAAGCAAATTCCGTAACGACATAATTGTGTAATTCATTCCCGTGTCCCAAAAAAATCAATCGTGAAAACGTCAACTCATGTCGATCGTAACCGTTTCATCCCTTCTAGGTTTCGTAAATATCTACATTGCAGATGCAAGCTGCTTTGGTTTTTTTTTTTGTTTGGGGGGGTAGGGGTAGCGCTGTATTCTGGTAGTTGAGATCTCCCATGGTTGGGGCGCCTAGACTTGTCCATCGGGGTGATGCTCGTCTCGAAACGATCTTGATCGTATGACATCCCCAACCCCATCACGAACCTCCCGTGGCCCGCTAATCTTTTGTCGAAGCTCTCGTGAACGCTTCTCGCGCCTCTTCTCACTGATTTTCCGTGGGATATTTTGAATCTCCTCCAGTCTGCTCCCAAGAGAGAGTCGACGCCTCTCCTTACTATGTCGTCTGTGCATGGTATTTCGGAGCCAGAATGGCTTCTTATCTTCACCTTCTGTCACCATCTGGACTCCTCCATCAAAGTGATAGCTTCGCCTTAGAGAATCGAGGCTGGATCGATGTCTCATGACTCGAAGATTCCCACTGGGTGTTCGTCGAATGGTGCGTCTTTCAGGACCCCACTGATCATCGGCATAATAATGCTCCTCCTCCCTCGGGGGTAGGATGGCAAATGTGCGCTTCACCCTCGAGCTGAGTTTCCTGTGAGGTCGATTGTTGATGGGTGGGTACTTGTACACTTTATCGAGTTCGTCCGGACCATGGTGGTCATGAAGATCATACCCATCCTCTTCCCATTGAGGACGCCAGAAGGGGTGAAGCTTGTTCCCCTCGGCCGGTTCATCATCAGGACTAGGGTAAGCTGGCTCGTGTTCCATAGCTGGGTATGTCTTGGTTCGGAGTGACCTCATGTGATGGCCATGTCGGACGTGGCGAGAAAGTGAGAGTGTCCGCGTGAGCAAATCATGAACCCTTGGTGAGGTTGGGGGGTAATCGACGGAGTGGCGACGTCGACGACTAAGTGCGCGACGGACGATTGAAGGTCGCCGAGGGGGTTTCTCTTTCATTGACTCGAAGTAATTGCCCATTTGGACCATCCTCTCATCGGCCGGTGTCATGCCTGAGGGGGTCGCGGGGATAAAGTGAATGGCTGGTGGGTGGCTTGGAGGCTCAGGTGGTGCTCGCGGGTTTCGCAAAGGAGAATCAACATCGTTGAATGAAAATAGTGGCTGAGGGGGTGTGAGCGGGCCATCATCTGCGGGATTCTTCGTCGTAGCTTGCTCGACAGGCATCTCATGCTCGGCTTCCTGTGGGGTTTCGATGGATGACTGCGAGGGCTTGTTTGAATGATCAACCATCAGCACCGACGAATTTTGATGAGGGTACATTTGAACAGCCATGGCCTCAGAAACTTCAAGAGCAGTCCCGTTTGTCTCGACGGACGCCAGCGAAAATGGAGTCTTCAGGGAGCCATAGCTTTTCACATTCAGAAACTCGGTTTGGTGATCGCCGCTCAGCCGACGCTGTACCGCATCTTTGTCAGAAATATGACCGATGCTTAATCGGCGCTGTGCTCCATCCCTTTCAGAATTGTGACCACTGCTCAGTCGACGCTGCGCTGCATCCCTGTCAGATATGAGGCTGCTGCTAAGTCGGCGCTGTGCTGTATCTTTGTCAGAGTTGAGGCTGCTGCTCAATCGACGACGTGATGCTTCCTTTTCAGACTCGACTGAACAGATAGGCCGACTTGGTTTTTCATCTGGAAGGCGAAGAACAGGTACTTGGGATCTCTCTTCGGTCTTTTTCATCAAAGATTCCTGTAGAGCGTTGTGAATTCTGATGCTCTCCGAGGTTAACGAGCCCGCACGCGAAGCCGAACGTGAGGCAGAACGAGAAGCATTGCGACTAGTTGGGGCAGATAGAGAAGAAGATCGAGTTGGGATAACTGGGGGAAAATCCAGGGTACGTTGATCGGAGCCATCTGATTCGGAATGAGCCCGATCACGGCGGGATTGTCGAGTGGAGGTCGTGTCCGCAACAGTGACATCCTTTGCTTCTTCCTTGGCCTCCCGTGCCACCGAGCCGTCTCGGGGGACGGAGCCCACACTGGGAGTCCGTCTGCTAGAGCGAGATCGTAGCGAAGGCTCCCTCGATCGGGATTTGTTGGATGATCGGCGGTCGGGAACAATGACGACAGGAATGCCACCATTTCTCCAAACCTCGCGCCTCGCTTTGCCGCTCGAAATCGAATTAGAGGTGGTGTTCGATACATAGCTCTCAACATTGACATCCTCAGGTCGCCGTCTGACCCGTGGTTCTCTCGAAGGTTGATCAATTTTCGAAGAACTATCTAGATGGCTTGAGGAATCATTGACAGGTGCTCTCAGAGCAACTTGCTTTCGTACATGCCGTAAGGTTCTCTGCCTTTGAGGCTGGGGGGGACCATCCACGAGAATGGCTTCCACGACTGTAGACACGGTGGATTTGGTGGATTTGGTGGACTTGGTGGATATTGCAGAGGCTCGCTTGGCATCCGAGCTGATAGAGGTTGCTGTACTTGAAGGAGCAGTTGAGGTCGTCGCACGATCTGAAACGCCCTTGGTAGAGGAGACAGTGTCAAGTTTCCTATGCAAAGGAATGTGTCGCACGGCCTTGGTAGCTTGGGTAGGTGACACCATATCGGGATCAACAATGATGGCTGTTTGAGAAACCGGTCGCGCTGCATCAACGGTTTCAGGTCTCTTTCTAATAGTCACCATCCTCATCAAATTGTTGTCCCACTCCTCCTCCACTTCACTCACAGAGCTCCAGTCACCGTCAAAGGTGCTAAAGTCTCCCCTTGAAATTCTATTGTCGTCTTGAGCCGCAAGGCTGATAAGGGCCAGGCCAAGACCAGTCAACGGGAGTTGAGTACTTCTCTTATCAGAAATATGACGAACAGTTGATACAGATGTTTTGGTTGCCGCAGACTTCTTTTCTTCGTCCTCAGAGGAGAATGGCTCTTCACGAGCCGTCTTAAAAGAACCAGAGCCAGTATGCGAGCCCGCGGTTGTAGCCTTTGACACGGTACGATCGCCTAAGACGGGGCGTAGCAATCCTGGACGGCTTGCGGCATGAGGGGGGGTTACATCTGGCGTGGGCGGACTTCTTTGGTTTGGGGGGGTGGTAGGAGGTCGTGGCCCAGCATCCCGAGGAGTCTGGAAACTTGTTTCGCCAAAGGTAGGGCTTGAAGGTAGCCCGGATAAGTTGCTGGAGGACTTACGAGAGTGCCTCGGCGGAGTGGGTGGTAAATCGGGGCCGCTCCCTATTTTCCTTGGTTGATGCTTGAGTGTTCGGGGACTCGACGGCTGCGTGCCGCCGCGGATTCTAAATGATTCGTCCCTTCCGGCGGGACGGGACGTATTAATTGTTAGATCATAATTTTTCGGACCAGTGCGTGAGTTGTGTATATAGTCGTATCCCCTATCGTTGTGGGGACGAGGCAGAACTTTATGCTTTTTGAACTTGCGTTGTCCCCCAAGGCCCGAGTCGAGGGATAGGTTGTTGGAACGGTCAAGAGGAGCCGTCATGGTGGGCGGCGAAATGGTGCTTTTAGCTGTAAACACGTTCAAACGTGTTGATAGGCCGTAGTCTGCTTAACAGCGCAGGTGTGCGACGATGTCGTGGTTGGCGCGGGTGGCCGTAGGCATACTGGGGGGCCTTTCGTTTGGTTGGAGAGCAAGGCTGGAAGGGTTGGCACGAGGCGATTGTTTAAGAGACGCGAGGGAGTAGCTATGCGTCGACGTGAGACATTCGAACAGCCAAGCGTAGGCGTCTAGCGGTGATGGAAAGGGTCTCGAACAGCTCGCGACGGGGCGATTTGGATGCGAGGGTGACCTGATTTGCAGGACAGGATTGTGCCGAAATCACGATGTGGTCTTGATTGGCGATGGGAGATACGGGCAAGACATCGTTGAAACAGGAGCGATCGCAGGGAAAATGGAGGCTTCGAGCGCCGTAATTTGGCCGGTGAGAGCAAGGAAACACCTACGCGACGGTGGGTATTATGTTGGAAGGAGAAGAGAAGAAAGAGGTCGGAGAGGTGGTAGAAAGAGCAAGGTGAGATGATGTCGAGACAGATGACGGAGGCGATGGGTGCAGGTAGAAGTGGAGAGGAGGGAGGAAGGTGGAAGGTGGCATAAGAGGTAACGGAGGCACTAGGGTTCCAGTGGCCTCGGCGGTCTCAGCGGCCCCCATTTCACATTCCATAGGTGCAGTGCGCTGCATTTGCAGTGGCCCATTCACCGTAGACCTGTAGGTATGCCGCAGTGGGCACTGGACAGGACTTGCCGTGGAAGGTGCAGCGGGCGGTCCAGTAGACGGCCCAACAGGTGGTTGATCCCAGCGGTTCTCCATTGTGGTTGGGGGACTTCCGCAGAAACTTGACGCAACTCCAGCAGGGGGAACCCCTCGTACAACTCCACCGCTCCACCCAGAACCAGGGAGACATCTGGGCCTTGCTTGCATGTGCATGGCTCTCGATGGGCTTTGGGTGGGTAGGCTATGTCTTTCAGCTATCATGGGGACATATGCCTGGGCATGGTTGTGGCAGGCTTGCAGCAACGCTTGACTGGCCTCAGGCGACGACGTGAGGTGTGTGGTATTGCTGTACACTGAATTGCGATGGACTGGGTCGCGTCACGTCGCACGCTACTGACCTCGGGAGTACAAGGGACAGAGTAGACAAATCTTGGTTTCTTGGTCGAGGCGCTCGATCGTTGTCACTTCTGACAAGCCCAAACCCATCCAATCCCTGGGAGCTAGGCGCGGGACATACAATAAAGGTCTTTTCTTCTTTCGAACCGATTCAGTTAAAGTCCGCAGCAGCTACAAGTACGTACTAGCTTGGTGGGGACGGCAAGCGGAGAGAATGGAAAGAACATCTGGAAGGGACTGGGATTGGACTGGGATTGGACTGACTGTTTCTTTTGTTTCCATGTTTCCTTGATTTTTTTGGCTTTTTTTTTGTAGGGGGGAGGGGGCAATGGCGAAAGCTGACAGGCTCCAAGCTCCTGCATGTTGGCTGTGCTAAGCGCGCGCCCTCCGAGATATAATGCTTTCACGACAGACAAGGTACTTGCTTTTATACTATCTGATCGCTGTTCTCTCCTCTCTCACCCAGTTTGATCTCTCCGTATCTTCGAGGAGTTTGCGCATCCTAGCATCTCAATAAATAAAACATGGCACACTAGCGACGAACGACACTGTAACCCCCACTCTATCTTCTCACGTTAGCGATGCAACCAAGTTGAAAAGAAGCAAGGCCGATTGTGTGACTGATGGAAGGTGTGGTGATACCCCTCTGGCCTGGGCCCCCCTCAGTCTCTCACTTCAATGGTTACCCAACCTCATCCCACACCTCCCTCAAGTAGCGAAGGGGAGTTCATAATCAAGGTGCAAGGAAAAGAAAGATTTTTTTTTTGTCTTTCCTCGTGCTCACTGGAGGGCGCTCCATGAATCACGTTTGGACTAAAATTTCCGACGAATGTACCATGTCGGAGCCATCAACCGGGAGGATGCCACTAACAAGAAGGACTGCAGCTCTGCAGCATGCTGCAGGCTTGGACATCCGTGACAGACCACTCACAATGCGCCTCGCCATCGCACTTCGTCACCCATGAACCAAATCAAAGCGGACTGCTGCAAGCCTGCAGACCATTCGAGGCAACGCGGCCAGAGCTGTTAACTATGCCAGATAGGCAGGTCCTTTTTTCTGGTGCGTGGTTTGCCCTTTGGTTTCCCCTCCGCCCGGTGGCTGGCTGGGATGAGGGCTGGGCTCGTCCCCCTCTTCCCTCCCGTTCGGGATCTGGCATCCCGTCCTACTAGAGGCGGGGATGGATGTGACTGCCCGGGCCGGAATACTGTGATCCTGATGGTTGACCGTTTCGAGATGTAACATGAGATGAGACATTGGTATCGCCTCATGCGTCCCGCATTGCATTTTGCATAAGCATCTCCAGTGCTGATTGCTCAGGCCGCTGTTTTCATCCCCCATTCTCACCAGTAGCTGCCAGAATCCCCGAGACCCTGCATCTTACGTTTCGCTGATTTTTTCCCTAGTGTTTTATCTTGAGCTCTTTCACTTCTCAGATTCATGCATTAATATGGGGTAATTACCTTGTAATTCTTTATCTTTTTTACTGTTTTCCAACTTCTCGAATACGACCTCGCAGCGTCGAATAGAGGGGCCTGGTTTTTTGAGGCCAGCATGTTTGCTCGGTTGTAATACCTCAACCAGCTTCAGTTGCAATGGGTTGTACCATCCGCCTGGTGACAAGAAGTGACAGATGACACAAGTCCTCTCCTGTTGTTTCAAATCGTCTGTGTATTTCCCTATTCACTGAGCGCATTCGCTGAAGTCTCTAAAGCCAATAGAGATGTTTATTCCTTCAGGCTTACTACACATTCTATCTTTAGTGGTCGTCCTTGCGTAATTTTGGCCACGGGTGGGAATGGTACTTCAGGGCATAACACCTCAGCTTGAAACTCCACAATGGTTGATTCTCCCAATCAAATGAATAGACCTTTCCCACAGTAGGAACCCAGTAAGTAGAATGTTTTATTCTTACTTTATTGGAGGAAAGTCCAATACCACTTTACTAGCGATGCGCACACCATCGCAGAGACTCGAGGGTATTTTCGGTGTTCCTAATGCCGCCTGTGTCCCGAGCTGAACCCATAAAGTCCCATCACCAACGACTTCAACCGCCCCCAAAAACGCCACTTACCAATGACAGCGAATGGGGTCGTTCAATGTGCAGTCTCAAAGCATGTCGGGCTTCAGCTTCGGTGTATTCGCATTAATTACGTCTAAAGAGCGAATGAAAACCCACCCTCATAAAGACACACTCAATCACGCCCTATCAGGCAAATTACCACGACACATCCACCATCATCAAATAAATGGAAAGTGCACTCGTCCCTTCTCACGGCCACCACAATGAATCTGTGCTGTCATTTATGGCCTACTAAACGCACTCTGCAGTGCCACGCATGTCTTGTCCAGCCCAAGGCTCACCTGGAGCTACCACGTCTACGTCCCGCCCAGTCCAGAACCTCACAATGCCTCGTGTGCTGAGCCTACGGAAAGACACCTCACAACACTCTCGTGGGTCTTGGGCCGGATGAGTTATATGCTCTGCACCGTATTCGAGTCCGCATGCACCAAATGCCCAATTTGGCCCGGGCCTAGTGACGAAAAACCCTTGTTGAGGCCCATTAAGAGGGCATCTATCACGGGTAAGTGATGTCGAGTCAGACCCCAGCAAATCGCCAAGATCCATGTCAATGACTGGCGGGATCCGCTTAAGAGGCCTTCAGAGCACCAAACCCATCGAACGAGTTGCTAGACAACCAAGTCTTGATCTGTCAAGATTCCGACCAGGGTTTGAGCAGAAAATGGTCTTGTGGTCAAAACCTACCAAGAAGATGACTGGTGGTGTGGGGGATGACTGGCGCTTGGGATACGAAAGCGGCCGCCTGTCTGCCCAAAATGGCCACTGTTTCGACGCATATTGTCAAGACTTTTCTTCGTCATGATTAGGCTGGTCGAAACTTCCCTAAAAACCGGGGAAGGTCCGATTCCGCTCGAGCGAGACTCTGCTCGTATTTCGAAGGACACTCACGCTGTCGTGTCTGTTTACTGTGGGGTGAAAGAAGGGCTGCTAGGGCAACTAATCTGTACGCACCTAGTGCCTCGAAGCACGGCTTCCGTGTGTAACATATGCAGACTGCTTATTATTATTTTTTCTATTTTTTTCTATTTTGGCAGAGGGCTGACCAGCATTTAATACCTAAGACATCTTGTAAGGCAGTGAGCGTCGGTGCGTAAAATGTGAGCGAACCGATTATGGGCGGAGTAAGCAGTAGCTGGGGCTGAGGGGAAGCCATGAGGCTTAAGCCAAGCCACCACTTCGGAGTGGACGGCACCCTGACAAACACCCGAGCTAGGAGCTAAGGTTCTTACGCAACGTTGCGATGGGTGGTCATCAAGATCGGAAGAGAGAGGCCGTCGTTGGGGTCCTTGAAAGCGGTAGCTATTCTTGTTCAGGACATCGACACCCTCTTTTGTTCGACACGAGCTTTGCCATGGCCGAATTTTACGAGTTGGTGACAAAAAGCGATGGCCACTGAGGATGGGAAACGTTTCGTGGGAGACTCGAACTCTCCGGTAACTCGTGGTCGAGTCACCGTCGACGCATACAGGGTCTTTACGATTCACTACAGGGACATGGTTTTGAGGTTCATGTCATTTACCTATGTCAGTAATAGAAAAAACGGCCCACTAGATCTTGCTTTCTTAATTACAACGTCCCGAGACCCAGGACTCAGGGTCTTGGTGCTAAACTTATTCAGAGTGAGGTCATCGTTGGCTCTCTCGCTCTCAAGTATTCCAGCAATTTCCAGAGGGAATCCGGGGACCTCATAGGGCTTGGCGCCCATTATGACAGTGGCGGGAGTGTCCGGATAATGGCAAGGCCGGCACATGGCGGCTGACCTAAACTCGAACTGACCAAGCCGTATCCCAAAAATAGCTCTGTCAAAACCGAGTCACTGGCCGTCACCTTCGCCTCCACCTAGTAAAAATAAGTTTTGCACTTTTGCACAGTTTGGTGAGGCTCATGGGCTTCAGCAGTGCCACACTTGACACGGGCCGAAGGTCTACCGCCTTACATTGTGCGGGTCTACCGGTAGTCGGCGCTGTCAACGGCCGACAATTCGTCACATTTTGTCCTGTGGCGCAACACCGCCATCACCATCTAGAACATGCCGCGTCAATTCATCCGAAGATGACATACACGGGAGCAAAAGCCTGCATGTAACGTCGGGTCTAGCCTTTCCGTGGCTTACCAGCACGGCAGAATGGATTCATAGAGAGATACTGATTAGTCTTATGTCTTAAAATCTTCCCTTTTTGGAACTGGGTGGGCCGGCTAATAGTGGCCGTCAGACGCTTGCCCGCGACGAGAATCCGCACCTCGTATCGCACTCACACCTTTGTCCACCTATCTAGCAATGGTGTTATCAGTCATGCAACAGAGGTGGCTGTGATTGGATCCGATGGCCTTCGAGATGGCAACTCTAGTCCCGGCGAGGGAAGATGTGTTTGCGTATTTCGACTAACGAGGCAGCCCGAGGGTGAGGCCAAGAACTCCGGAATATAAGGACGACCTCGCCGGATCTTCAGCTGGATATCTCATCATTTCAACACACCATCAGTCTTTCATTTAAGATCGACCTCTGCCGAAGATCGATCACTGCTTGATTAAATCTATCGACCTCATCGATCTACAAGTCCATTCGTTAAACTTACCTCTGCAACATCAAGACTATCAAGTATGAGGACCACCGGCCTACTTGTTGTCGCTGCTGCGGTAGCAGCTCATGCCAACTATGTCGAGAAGGATGGGGAATACGTCTGCGAGCAACCAAATGCCAGCTACTGCCTCGGGGGAGACATCATCCTAAGATGTGACGCATACGGGAAGGGTACACCCGGACGATGCTCAGACAATATCCCTGCCGGATATCCTCCTGTCGGTGGAGTTGCTAGCTGCTATGAGAAGCCAGGCACTCATGGTGAGGCTGCCTGTGAGAAGGACGTGAGTAACATCCCTAGTTAACTATCCATCGCCACTCATATTAACTTTCCCTCCAAAGTGTGTCGTCTACTATACCGGTGCCCCTTACACTCTCCCTGCCGAGTTGTGCCACCCTAGCCACCCCAGCACCACTGCTACCGTCGACACTCTTACAACCATCTATACCTATCCCGTTCCTGAGACCACTGCAAAGGCTCACTACAACACCACTCGCGCGGGACATCCTGGAGGACCCGGAGAGACGACAAAGCCTGGACATCCGGGTCGCCCGGGTCATCATGGCCATCATGGCAACTCCACTCAACCTGGTCAACCCACTGCTACTGGATACACGACCAAGTGTGTGACTTTTGTCTACCCCAACCCTACCCATTCTGGTGAATCTAAGACCCGAACAATTACTTACACGACGGCCCTTTACCCTCCCGGAGGTGAGACTCATCAATCTAAATACCCACCTCATACCACCATGCACTCTGTTCCGTCCGGCTCTCTCCCACCTCCTTCCAAGAACGGTACTTGCCATACCTGCCATGGCGGACACGGTGGATACGGCGGAAAGGGAGCCCAAGGCGACAATGGAAATAAAGGCGAGGGCATCCAGAACAAGGGTGTGTCCGCGTCCGGATCGGAGACTGGAAGCCCCACTTCGACATCCGAACCCGGGACCCCTACCGGCGCGGCCGCCGTGAACACCGTTAGCGGCATGCTAGCCCTTGCCGCCGTTGCCGCTGCTTACCTCATTTAAACGCCACCCTCCTTACGCATGGCCACATCTTACATCTACGCTCTTTTAAACGCGATATGACAGCGAAGCATTTGGGATTGGGATTTGATATGTAAATTTCTTTTTATAGTATATTTCTTCGCAAAAAGCGATCGGCGTTGGTACATACAGAATTGCTTACTATGGATAAATGGAACATGCCCTGAGACAACGGGCCATAACTAGTTGAATGGAAAGAAAGCGTCTATTTTTACATACACGCGACATTTATTACTTTTAATCTTAGTTAATAGGATGCAACTCATTCTTTTACATCTATCAATGAGGACCCTTCCCAATGCATGACCACTGGTGTTTGCTTCATCTTGTCCTCTATTCCACAAATCTTCGGGGTCGCTACATTTGCGTCTCGGTGCAGCAAGAAGTCAAACACCCACGCTTGCGGCGCAGCTTTCTCATCGCGAGATACGTAACTTAGATAGAGCGCGTACCGAAACATGGTATCCCGCAGCACCTCCACCGTGACATTGGCCATCCTTAGGCTGCTTTGTAGCGCGGAGATGGTCAACCGCTTCTTCGCATCGTCACCATTGCCCGGTTCCGATGACGGAGCCCAGGATTCGCCGTGCAGGCTGGTCCAGAGGGCAAGGAGAAAGGATTCCGTGATGGGGAGACCCTTTGGCACGAGACAGTGCGGGGACCAGATGGCACGGGTCCGGCGCGCAGGGTCTCGTGCCGTAGCTGTCAGGGTTCCTTTGGCCACCTCCGGGTCGTTGGCGAAGGATGCGAGGACGTGAAATATACGCTTGGAGAGGACAGCGTTGAATGTGCGAGATGTGAGGCGAGCGGCTGGACAGCTGGAGGAGGGGAGGTGATGGAGGATTTCCTCGACGAGCTCAAGAGGGAGCTTGTTCATTGTGTTGTAGCTGAGTGCGATTTCGAGGTGCTAGGAATTGGCCACTCAAGGCGCTTGGGTCCGTAGACGCTCTTTGGTACTCGACAATGAGCTAAGACTGTGCAATGTCGAGATATGGAGATGAAAAGGAATTGTTGTGTGAAAGCGTGGATAAGTAAGACCGATGTGATGTAGCGAATTGTTTTTGATATGTTGGTTGTGACGTCTTTCGATGAGCTGGCAGGGAACTATAGAAGCAGCTTACTGGCCCAGAACAGCATTCAAGCCAATGGTGGTGGTATGCAGTAAGTAAGCAAGCAGTATTGCGTTTCAATCCGCGCGGAAGAAGACCAAAAAAAGGATTGTTAAAAAGGACAAAATATATATGAATTCAAATTGAGTCTCTAGCGGAGATTCAAATGGACTTCATCTTCCGTTCGCCAAAAACCTTGATTTCTTTTTCTTCTTTGTCCGCGAGAACGAGTGGTAGCGAGTGTGGTAAGACTCAGACTCCCCTTGTCGGTGAATGACCTCGGAGCCCCGGTCTTACGATGTCCGCTGATATGACCGGTACGTCAATGACAAATCATCGAGGATATCTCGGGTTTTACCAGTTAAATTCTCTAATGATTGTTCGGTTTATTAACCTGTGGCGAGAAGGGGAGCTCTAGTTTGGATGCGCGAGTAATGCAAGTAACAACTTCCTTTCCTGATAGAACTAAATGATTATCTAAGACGGTCAGATTCATCAAGTTCCAAGATGGTCAGATTCAACAAACTCTAACACTGTCAGATTCATTAAACTGACTCAGCGCGACGTCTCAATGAGGCAGATCAAATGTTCCTCCCGCTAATCTAGCTTACTTGTTGCTCCACATGCCAACCTCGTGAAGCCTAAAAATAATGTGCATTATAAGTTATAGTGTTGAGACACTCAGAATGACCTATCTAAAACTAAGCATTTGGGGGAGAAAAAAAGAGGATATTATTAAATAAAAAATCAAGTGAACCTGTGTATCACAGGCGGCGGATCTCTCCCGCCGGGAATTGAACCCGGGTCTCAAGCGTGACAAGCTTGCATACTGACCACTATACTACGGAAGATATCAGGCGTTAGCGCCCGAGTAGGTGGCTTGTTGGAAGGGCTTCCATAAACCAGTACTATATACCTAGCTCATTTTTTCGGACTGCAACGTCTGCCCCGCGCACCACTGATTGATTGGCTTCCGGATTGCCACGTTTTGCCAATCATTGTTGGCCACCTACATTAGATATATAACTATAGTGAGTATTGGTGTGCTTCAACGCTGCTATTGGCCTATATATTCATGTAAAAGCGGCAAACTTCTCTCACAACTGAGGCTCAACTTCTCAGCTTGCTGCGGGGCATTCAACCCATCATCACAGCTCTCCTATAGTCCTAGATGAACCCATGCTCCAAACTTACCCAAGAAACCCGTGACCTTTGACTAGATGAATCCGGCTCGTAGACATGACGCAAGGCATAGTTACGGGGTTACACGGAACACTGACGCAGTCCATATCACAGTTCTAGGCGGCAACTCTCCTTGATCCTTCAATGAGGGACGAGATCCATTTGCACTTTTGTCACCTCGATACGAAAGACCTTGGTGTGTTGCACTCGTTAAGACCATGGAAGCGGCCGAATGCACGGATATCACAAGCTAGGTGTGATATCGGCGTCGTCTATCACTTTCGAGGAAGATCCCTAGACTCAATGGAGTTGGTAGTTCCGATTACCTACGGCTTCATGTTCCCCGACGCAGCCAGCCACTTCGCAAGCACAAAGTTCCCCATCTGTCGTTTTCAGCTGTCCAGGTTCACGCAGAAGACCCTTGCTCTTTTGCCTAATTGTAGGTAAGTGGACGAGAATGAACTAGGGAACGAAGCCCGCGCGGACTGAGGTTCTGTGGAACCCGCTGCCGTTTTTCCTGCCCCTCCTACTCCTCTTCTTCAAAGCGGAATACTATCACTATGGAGGGTGGTAGAGGAACATGAGCGGTGGGAAACAAGTACCGTGTGACAGTCTTCACATACCCGCCGGGGCTAAAACAAAATGGCATGCATGAAGCCGACAGGACGGTGTCGGTGACTGCCCCATAGACGACCAGACCTGGACATTAGGGAGCTCCCGTCAGTGCCAGTGACGGGCTTTAAGGGCTCAAAGACAAGGGAGGTGTGGGACTGTATACAATAAAGTCAAGGTTTCGGAAGGCACGAGGACAGGCCGCAGAAGTTGAGGCCTGTGGTTATGCATGTATGGGCATGGTTTAAACATGGGTTTACTGGTAGCAGCCTATTTTTCTGTTTTCCGGCCCAGATCGGAGAAGGTCGTCGAAAGCAAGGACAAGGGGTCTCCCTGTGGAGAAGGCAGGCAAATTTTACCCAAGTCGCCATCGGGTGACCGTTTTCCTTGGAAGAAGAGGGTGTTGAGGCATGGGGGGCTGGCACGTCCGCGCTTATGAGCGGTCAACCTTGTTGCTGTGAGCTCGTGGTTGCCGCGGGAATTGATCTGGACTCAGATTGTCGATAGGAATAGTAATCCCCCCCTGCGTGAATGCATCACTGGCTTACATGCGGTGCCGTCTCAACGAGTATCAATTAAATTGGTCCCAAATACACCCAAACAAACCAACGAAGATTCCGACTGGTCCCAACCAAGAGGGGGAACATTCAGCAAGCATGAACTGAAAGTAGCGGCATGTCAATCGATTTCGTGTGCGTTCTCCGACTCGCCCGATCCCCCTACTGACTGCACGGCCATCCCGTCAAGATGCATTGCAGAACGAGGCCAATGACGGAGCGAGCGAGGAATCACCGGCATACGGATGGGGGGGTGAGGGTGCATGCATGATCTATAGTGCCCTTTTTCCTTTCTTTCTTTTTTGTGAATAAAAATCTGCAGCTAGCGCGAGAGTGATGACATTGAGCGGATAGCGCAGCCCATGGCATCATAAAGGTCAGGATGAGAGGCATGGCATGGGCATCGGGAGTCGAGGTTGCAGCAGCAGCAGAGTTGTAGTGCATGCATGCATCTTGTGTGGATTTTATTACCCATCCATACAGGTCGTCGTTGGGCGTCTAGCGTTGCTTATTGGTTGCGCTGCGAGTGATGAGGGCGTTGAGGGCACACTCCGGGGGGGGGGGGGGGGGGGGGGGGGGGGGGGGGGGGGGTTGGGGCCCCTCCCCCCCCCCCCCCCCCCCCCCCCCCCCCCGGCGGTGTCACGGACCAATCAAGCGGTTGCAATAGACGCCAGAGCTCCTGCAACAGCGAGCCTATCGCGGGAGCTTCTCTGCGCTAGCGTTGGGACCCTCTCATCGCTTGCCCCCGGTCCCCGCGGCTGGGAGGGTGGGGAACGTGCTGCGACTCGCTGATTGTCTTAACCGCCGACCTTGACGGCCGGACGTGTGATGAGCAACATGATGGTTGCCGGCATCCACACGACGAACTTGATAATTCCTTGCCGGACTGTCCTCATTGGTTAGGTTTCTCAATATTTCAAGGAGAGCTGACACCCATGCATCTACGCCCATGTTTCTCAGAGCGGAGCCAGCGCTCTGCCGGAGCCAGGGCAGACCTCCATTACGCAAGATGTCCAAGTCTGGTTCCTGTACGGGACCGCACCGCGCCGTAATGCAGCCCGCAATGCACTCTGCGCTCTGCAGAGCACGCATGGGACCTCAATCCCATGCCTGGTCTCTTTGTCTAAGGCCAAGGCTCCAAGGCTGCGCCCTCCTTGTTCTGCGCTCGCCCTGTGTTTGGTCATCCTCTCCGTGTGCTCCCTCCCACCAAAGGTCGCGATGGTAGGCCGCCTTGCATATAAGTGTCAATGGCCGCCCCCAACCTTTTCCTTCCTTTCCTTCTCTTCTTCCTTAGCAAGCCTCTCAACACTGAAATCTCATTTCTGTTTCTCCCCTTTTCACCCTTTGTTTGTTTTTCTTGTACCCGTAGGGCTGGTCTCTACTTTTTACTTCTAATTTTTGTTTCTGAATCTACTCGCTCCCAAAATCAGCCAATCTCAAAGTTGCCGGTCAGCTTCAGACACGAACCTTTTTCACAACCATTTTGTTTCCAGTTCACCATCTTTAATTATTATCTAATAACAGAAATCTGGGATTTCTCTTGCTCACCAAACGCTCAACACCAAGCTTTCGATCTTCCACCAAATTCCCCCTCAGCAGCAGGAACAAGTTTATAATACACACATTTCAACAGAAAAGCAAAAATGTCGGCTATTCAGCAATCTTTCTCCATTCGCGTCTCCTCCGGCGTCAAGACCGTTCACCTCCTCGGCTCCTGGGATAACTACGCCGGCCAGCTCCCTCTCTCCAAGGACAAGTCCTCGTCCAAGTCTGGTTCCTGGAAGGGTACCTTTCGATTCCAGAACTCGACCCTCGAGGCTGGCCAGCGATACTGGTACTACTACATCATCGACGGCTACCATGTCGCCCACAATCCCAGCGTCGACTCCACTGTCGAGCCCACCACTGGCCGCGAGCTGAACATTCTTGATGTTTCCTCCGAGTCGCGCAAGTCTCACAAATCCTCTTCCTCCAAGTCTTCTTCCAAGTCTTCTTCCAAGTCTTCGTCCAAGTCCTCGTCAAAGTCCTCGTCAAAGTCCTCGTCCAAATCCAGCAGCAGGAGCTCATCCAATTCCTCCAGGGATAAGCGCTCTTCCCTGTCCGTCGACATTCCCAAGGGCCGCCCGTTGTCCGTCTCTCAGATCCAGGCCCCCAAGCCCATGTCGCCTCACGCTACCAAGCACATCTTGAACGCCGAGTACTACGAGAGCGAGACCATTGATGAGCTCACCGCCCGCTTTGGTGCCGCCGGTCTCGATGACGACATGGTTGAATTCATCTCGTCGCCTGCCTCCTCTAGTTCTTCCCTGTCGTACCGCTCTGACAGCTCCTCGCCCAGCTCCTCGCTCTCTGGTTACAGCACTCCTGGCTCTGACTGCAGCATTTGCACTTGTGAACGATACGGCATCACTCGCAAGGGCGAGCGTGTTAAGCTCGACTGTGGCGGTACCCGCTGCGGCTACGACTACGATGATGACAGCGACCTATGCTCCGATGTCAGCGACGACGAGTACGAGCCCGTCTCTACTCCTGCCAGCTCCCGCCGTTGCGGCATCGTCGTCAACTAAAGAATTCATTTTCGGTCCACGTGCAATTCAAAGAATCTTGAAGGAGGTTGAGAGGAATATCAGCCGTCCACTCCTTGCCACGAGCAGTCCCTGGCAGCGCACATGCGCCGGGCTGACTCGCCCCCATGTTGTTGTAAACCAACACACAGTCTTTCCTTTATCGACCCTCGTGCGCACGACGCTACGGATGGAACTGCCAAGCTGGCCTTGGTGACAAGCCTCCCTGTGTCCGATGTACATGATACCCAATGGGTCGATGCTGCGACCCCCGCGTAGGTGCGACTGCTCCTGTCATGCCTGCGCGGAGAAACAAAACAAACTCGTGTCGGCTCCTGAGTGAGCTGGGAGGGAACTTTTCTTCAGTTTCCCCCCCACAGGATCGACAAGGATAATTGCTAGAGCATCTCATGCCAACCTGTTTGACGGATGAGATCCAAACTCTAAGACAGTCAAGCTGTGGATGTAGCCTCTGATCTGACGATTGACGTCTAGGCTAGCCACTTTTTTTTTAAAGGCAGAACCAACGAGACAACTTAATTGGTAGCTGTCGAATAGATAGATGACGGTTGAATCTATTGATAAACCCCTGAAAAATTCCAAAAAAAAAAAAAAAAAAAATCCAAGACTATGTGCCTGATTGCTAGTGAAGTCTCTTTCCCAAGTGGTTGTATAATGCTCAAATGAGACGGGTTTAATCTACTAGTCTGTCTGTATGTATGCGTACCAAGTACTCATCCGTGAAGTTGCGAATGGACTCAATTGACGCTCTCCGCTGTGTGTGGGCTCATGATAGCAATTGTGTCGCACTCAACCATGAAGTTTCGCTACTTCGGGATAATGATGCAGCCACCAGAAGCAAAGGCCAGCACCTAATTATCAACCCAACCAACCTCCAGTGAAAGGCGGGGTAATTTACCATCATTAGTGGAAACGTCCAGCATTAGCTCTAGCAGCAGTACCTAGTAGTCGCAGTAGCTGTAGCAGTACTATGTAGGGGCACGCAGCAGACCTGAACGTGGATGGAAACCACTTGTCTCCCTCATTCCCATCCTCAACTTTTACACCGACTTCCTGCAGGACTCTGCTTCAACTCCTGCAACCGTCGATTCGCTCATCCATTGGAATTTCAAGCTTGATTCGTCTGTTTTCAAATTTGCACCACTAGATACTTCAACTACGACGCCATTGCATTCTCGACCCCCCCTCCTTCCTCACTTCACCCTTGCCAATCGACCCATCCTCACAGCTACATCATAGCTTCTACTTTGTCAACAACAACAGCAACAAAAACAACAACAACACAACTAAAGCAACCAATCTTAGTATTTCAAATCCGCAACAATGGCCGACGACCAGCTCATCCTCCCCATCATCGACTCTCACATCCACATCTACCCCGCCTCCGAAACTGACTCCCTCGCCTGGTGCACCCCCGACCACCCCCTTGCCGGCCAGCACTCGGTCGACCAGTACCGCGAGGCCACGCGCACCGCCCCGTCCGTCCTGGGCTTTATCTTCGTCGAGACCGACCGCAAAAACGACCTCGAATCCGGCGCCGCTGACGGTTCCGGCTGGGAGGGCCCCCTCGCAGAGGTCAACTGGGTCAAGCGCGTTGCTCTTGGCCAGCCCCGTGACGGAGAGGGTCACTCTGTCGATGATGCGAAGCTGTGCCTTGCAATCATCCCTTGGGCGCCTTTGCCCAGCGGCGTAGCTGCCATGGAAAAGTATCTCGACCGCGTAAAGGAGGAGGCGGGTGAGGCATGGTCCAAGGTCAAGGGCTTTCGATATCTACTGCAGGACAAACCCCACGGCACCATGCTTGAGAACGACTTCATCGAAAGCGCTAAGCTACTAGGCCGCAGGGGTCTTGTATTCGAGGTTGGGGTTGACCAGCACCGCCGCGGAAAGAAGCAGCTTGAAGAGCTTATTTCCTTTGTCGAGCGTGTACATGACGGGGTTCCTGAGGAGGAGCAAGTCACATTGGTTCTCAGTTAGTATTTAGTGTTTTACCCCCTCGAATCCCCCAAAACTAACACTACCCCCTACTAGACCACCTCTGCAAGCCAGACCTCAGCATCTACAACCTCACTTCAGACCCGGGCTTCACCGCCTGGCGTACTGCCATGTACACTCTCAGCAAGGATAGCCACGTCTACATGAAGCTCTCGGGCGCCTTCTCCGAGATGCCTGACTCCCTCAAGAATCAACCGGCCAACCACATCTTCGAGTCCACCCTAGGATGGCTGGGAATCGTCCTCGCCACCTTCGGGGCTGGACGCATCATGTTTGGCAGCGATTGGCCCGTCTGCACTATCGGCGTCGACGACGCATGGCCACGCTGGCGTAGCGTCGTCGACCGCATGTGCTGGATGGCCACTCTGAGCGACGATGAGAGGGCCATGATCTTCGGCGGGACCGCTAAGAAGGCCTATGGTCTGTAGTCAGTAGATTGGACGGGGGGGGAAAGAAAAGAAAAACCTGAAGGAAATGCAGGCATACGTACTTGAGATGTTTTTTTTTTTAAGACATGATGACACTACGAGGTACTTATGATATGATACATCTTGGACGCCCATCATGACACCATTTGGTTCGCGACTGGATTCCAATGAACAGATAAATAAACAAACAAACAAGTAGCGCGGTCCTTTTTTCTGGTATTATCTCGGTTTTTTTCTCTGATAATGAGGCATTACCTGGTGAACTACATCACACCCAACTCTGCACAGTGCTTCAGTTTCACACTTTCTTGAACTCAGAAGCCCAAACTCGGTCATGGCCAATGTAGGGAGGTCCAAACGTCATCAATTAAAGCTGCAAGAGATGTCATCGTACACAAAAGTTCAATCCCTTGATTTCCAAACGCCTCGGAAACAATGAACATGACCCAAAAGAATGCCCCTCTCGCGCCCTCGCCCTGGTACGTACGGCTGATTTGCCCACAATTATCTCCAAGGCTCAATGCTCGCAGTTGAAAATCCAATCATACAATTTTAATATTCTCATGTTCATGACGTCTTTGCCACATTCACTCCAATCTTGTCCTTGTTGTGTTACTCATGTCCTCGTCCGCGGTAGCTGCCCATCCTTTCGATCGAGCTCATGATACCGCTGCGAGGGATACCACCAGGACGAGGCAGGCCGCCAGCGCTCTTGGTTCGCTCGTGGGGAGCGCGGAGGCTAGAACCGGGAGCCCTCAAGCCGGAGCCACGAACACTACCCCTGAGGTACTCCAGATTCCGCTTAGGGGTCTTGGCCTCCGGCTGCTTCTCCTGTGGTGGTTGGGCCTTGGCGGGGGTCGGCTGAGCGACAATGCTCTGCATGTTCATCATCTCCTCGGCGAGCTGGACCAGCTCACCCTTCTCCACGCGCTCTCGCTCCAGCATGCCGCGTAGTTCCTCATTATCATGCTTGATAGTGTTGGCCACGGCTTCAAGTCGCTGAATATCAGCGTTGAGCTCCTTGATGGATGCGCTGTCACGGATGGCCTGAGCTTTGAGCTGCTCAGCCTCGGCGTTTTCAGCTCTCATCATAGTCGTATCCTGTCCAGCGCGGAGGCGTTCATTCTCATTGTAGAGTTCTTCGATTCGGCTCTCGAGCTCCCGTACCCTCTTCTCCCATCGGGTCTCATACGATTTCTTCAGGGCCGCAACCTTGTTCTCATGCTTTCCCTTGTATAGAGCGTGAAGCTCGCGAGCAACCCTCTCGACAGCGATTTCGACCTCGTGGTTGATGTTCTTAGTCTTATCGGAAGAAGATTTTTCCATATCCTTTCCAGCCCTCATGCCTGCCATCTTACTTTCCGCCTCCTGGTGCATCATCTCTGCGGCTTCACGTCGTTTCTCGCTCTCATCCAGCTTCTCCTCAAGTTCTTGCTGTTCCCTCTGGCTGATGGCGATCTCTCCTTTTACTTTTCGCAGGACAGTTTCCATCTCTCTGCCACGTGCCTCCCAGCCCTCCTTCTCCTCAGCAAGCTGCTCCTTCATAGCATGCTCCTCGCGGAGCTGTTCCATGGATTCACCAACACGCTTCTCAGCGTCACCGACAGCAGCCTTAAGTGACTGTACCTCAGCCTCTTTGCCACTTAATGAGGCTTTGAGTGAACTGATTTCAGAAAGGAACTTTGACTTGAGAGATTCTAATTCACGGGGTGTGATGCTAGGGACGCTTCGGGGAGTGGGCATTGGAGGAATATCGAAGTCGATGAGGTTCGCCAGCTGTCGAGAGGGTGTGGTAGTAATGTTTGTGCTTGTTCGTAATGGCGAGAGATTCTTTCCCATGGGTGTTTTCTGAGGAAATCTCAGAGAGTCGGTAAAGTCTAGCAGGTTGGTTGTGTTTCCTGAGTCCTGCATAGACATCGGCCGTGGGGTTCGAGATGGCGAGGATTCAACTTTGTTAGGAAGCTGGGGTGTAAGGCTCGACATTCTATTAGGGCTCATGCCTAAGTTCGCGAAAGTTGTCATGCTGGGAACAGCGGAGAAGGTGCTAAAAGTACTAATCATGGTATCATCAGGACCCGCAGGTTCGTCCACCTCCATTGAAGCCTGAGGTGTGATGTTGATAGTGTCGGTAGTAATGTCGTTATCTTCCTCCAGGTCGCTCTGGTCATCCTCGAAGATCTCAATCGCGCGCTTTAAGCCCGCGCTCTGCCGTACCGCGTCTTCCAAATTCATTGTTCGTTCTTGCGTAGGGCGTGTCAACTCGATCGGGTTGCTGACCTTAATTGGAAACCGTTTCTCAGGCGACACTTTACGAGAACCCCGAGAGAATGACCCAGTCCTGGGGGACGATCTCGACTCGATCAATTCCTTCTGGTCGACAAGCATCTTTAAGGGGGAGAGAGTCGCGCCGGAGAGGACGCGAGAGTGTCGAGACTTGGAAGGGGATGTATTCTCCTTCTCAGATACAGTAGTCTCGTTGATTGTCGAGATGAATGGTGATGACCCTAGCGAAGGCTCGGAGATAACCTCAGACTGGCCAGAAACTGCTCGCACCTCGTACGCGTCGTACCGGCGAGTAGTCGGTGGTGTCTGAATGTTGAGAGCTGAGTCAGTGGTAGGGGAGAGAGGCGAAGCCATCATGAAGAACGCTGAAAGTAAAAAGAACAAAACTTCATTCAAGAAAATGGGTTTGCAGGACGATGAGGAAAAGGAGTGTTGCCTCTTATTACTTGTTGTGAAATGATCTTATTGCGCCGTTTCAGAGGAGCAAGGGTCAGGGAGGTTGTTGACGCGTTGACTTGGCAACGAAGCTCAGTGCATCACGTGATTATCCTCATGATATACCACCAACCTCATCCCTTACATGAAAGCAAATTAGTATTGCATAATACTCCGAATTCACAGATCATTTCAAGGAAACAAGAAACTCATCAAACTCATTTAGATACTTAGTGCTGCACTGCATGCAGCTGAGACCGCTCTATCTATGCAGGAGGCGTCTGAGTGGAGTGCTCCTATGCCATCATACTTGAATGGTTACAGGGCGCTACTAAGTTCCAGTCCGACTTCTTGCTCTTGGCTATTAAATTAATTTGGTTCATGTCAATTTCATGCACAAGTAGGGTCAACTGGCGAAGCCAAGTAGATATATCCAAAACTCTAGGCCTGTATTTTGTGATACTCGAAAAACAGCTTTTATTGTCCTTCATAACTCGTTACCTAGTAAAGCAACATTTCCAACACACACCGTCTTTGGCGCTTTTGAGGAGCATCAGAAGAGAAAAGAATAAACCAAAACAGAAAAGAGGTCATAAGTCGTCATCGAAAAAGAAAAGAAAAGCGTCCCTAGTGTCTCTTTCGTTCCCAAACATTTCTCCTAAGTCAAGTTTCGAAGGTTAAGAAAAAAATTGAAAAAAGAAAGCATCTTGTGTGGGATCTCGCCCAAACTGATCATTTCCGCCTGGGATCATTACAGGCAGTGCTATCTTTCATCCCGTGCACTCATATCATTTCTCGGAGCAGTCCGTAGAAAAGGAAAGAATGTGTTGTTGCAAAGGCTTTCTCTTAAAAAAGAATTAAGACCTTCATGCAAAGCGTGACTCATCAGCCATGTACATCCATGACTCTGCATCTTAGGTAACATAAGAATCGGAAGTCGTATCGTAACTCGTCAGCGTCCAGTAGTTAAGAGAGATACCGATGAGTTGACTGCCAAGACCAGGAAAAATAAACCAAGGACTGAGGAAAGCCTCATGAATCGTGTCATTGCACCGTGAAAAAGAAATCAGCGCAGTAGTGACATTATTCGTTGTAGGCACCCTCAAGGTATCTGTACAACGTCCAGAGTGCTGCAATGCCTCCAAATCTTGGGATACAGCAGCGAACATAAGAATGAAAATTCTCGTCACAATACTATCGTCGCCGGTTAGCACCAGCAATAGCCGAAGCGGAGCGGTTCATGGCGTCATAAGCGGGAGCTGGTACTGTAGACTCCATCATAGTCTTGCGTCGCTTCAGGTCCATACCCTCGCTGCCAGGTCTCGGCAGTTCCTCCTCGTCCTCACGGCCACGCTTGAGCAAGCCACCGGCTCCGTTCATGACAGTAGATTGAGCAGCGTAACCGTTAGGCAGACCAGCCATGTCAGCTGCAGGGGCGTATACATCATTTCCAGTTGCCGCATTCGCCGATCCGCGGTCATTGCTCATTACATTATACAGGTTACTGGTGGTCTGCTGGACACGAGGAGGGGTGTTGTACCCAGTCTGCTGAGGGTAGTAAGACTGAGTGGGAGCGGCAGTCCTAGGTGTCGCCCGTCCCGAAGGAGCAGGATGATTAGGCGAGCCCGTCATGTCGGCTGGCAAGTTGGTATCGTTGGCAAGCGTTCCGACACCAGGTGCGGTGTAGTTGTAGTTGTTGCGGCTACCGTCGTACGCGCCGCTATCATGAGTGTACTCAGCCTCGTGCTCGTGTTCCGCCTCGTCATCGCCAGTCTGTGGCTGGGCAGGGTGCTCGGAGCTGATCAAACCGTTAGGGGGTTTGGTATCCTGCTGCTCTCCGGAGGGTCCAGAAGCCGAAGGCCTACTTGTAGGAGGGGCCATGTCGCTCTTGGGATACGAGTTTGCCTGGCCATACATCCGATCCTGCGGATTGGCACTGGATGTCTGGTAAGGTGATTGCTGTGAGGAATGGGTGTTGTACATTTGTCGAGAGCTATCGTATTGTTGTGTCCCAGAAGAATAGGACTGCTGCATGCTCTGAATAGACGAGCCAGGAGGTGTGGTCGCTGGTGTCGTGGGCATCGAGCGTGCGTTGCTGAGGCCATTATCCAAGCCCAGTGGGTTAGTTGCTTGAGGTCCGCTCATGCCCTGCCCCTGCCAATTGAAGTTCTCTGAACTTCCCATGTTGCCCATGACGCTCGAGGCGCTGGTGGGAGGCGTGGGGAAGGTGTGCGCGCGGTCAAGCGACGGTCGACCCATGTTGTTATGCGAAGGCAGAGAGGACTGAGGGCCAGGGAGGGCCATGGAGGCATGAGAATGGCCTATTGATGGCAATCCCGGACCGGGGGTTCGCATCTGGCCCTGTTCCTGTTTACGTCGCTCAGCGGCGGCCATCACCTGTGTGGTGCGGGTCTGATTTGTTGGATGGTAGAGCAGTGCACCGATGTTATGGACAAACAATGGGTACAGCAACTCGGTGATCTTCTCCTTGTTGGCAAAATCAAGTGCTCGATCGTAAGGAATCCTATGTCTCGGTTAGCAAAGACTCCAGGTTTTCAACAATTCAAATCACATACCAGACACCCTTCAAATGCATGGGCCCAATCTTGACGACGTGTCGAACTTTCTCACTTTTCAAAATACCATCACGGCGACCACGGGTCATACCAGCTACGTTCAAAAGCTTTGTTCCGTTAATCATGTGGTTATCTGAAACCAGTCAGCTCTCAGTCATCAAGTGGTGTCATGAATATCTTACCCTCACGTCTCGCAACGCAAATACCTCGAGCTTCAACTTGGAAGCAAAGGCTTCCCTCATCCTCCCAAAGAGTGGCCGTCACGCGAGGCTTCATGCCAGGAGGGGGATGCTGCCCTGTGGTATCGAAGCCCTGGTATCCGTTCGGCATGGTTCCCTGGCTGCTGACACCCGGCAGAGGAAGGACAGTTTGGGCGGTCATGGTATTCGATACGGAGGGGGGCGCAGTTGGCGGCGATGTCAGACCATTGCCGTAACCGTACTGGCTGTACGGGGCAGGCGCTGAGTACTGAGCACCGGGTTGCATCAAGGGCGGCTGCTGGTGAGGGTAGTGGCTCATTGTTCCCGAGGTGACGGTCTGAGGCGCTGCGGCTTGTGCAGCAGACATGTGCTGCTGAGGATAATACATTTCGGGGCCAGGCTGATTCATGGCGTCGTAGCTGGCAATGGTAGTAGAGGGGCCAGTAATGGCGTTGGCAGGTAGAGTCGGCGAGGGAGTCTTGGGTCCGTGAGAGGAGGCGGCCGATGTGAATGAAGACAGAGAGCCCGAGTGAGAAGCGTTGGAGGCGATGGAGCTGACCCGAGGTGACGAAGTACCTGAGGAATAGGCCTGACCCGGCGGTGGAAGTGGCAGAGATGGTAGTCTCTCGCTACTCATATACGAACGCTGGGCGGCGTGAGCGTTAAAGTACGGCACGTCGGACGGACCCCGGGTCTGCACTCCTGAGATCGATGGCAAATCCAGCTTTCCGGTATTTCCTAGATCCTTAAGAAGGACGGATCTGAGCCGACCTCAAAGACGGGTAGCGCTACCAGCCGACTGGTGCGCAGAGCAGTTTCTGCCTCGTGTCCTGACGAGGACAGCGATAAACAGGTCTGGAAGAATTGGGATTGACGGGGAGCGAGACTCGCGACGTGGCAAAGAGCAAATAACTCGGAATATGGTGATACCTGGAGTAACCACTGCTTGTTGTCGATGGGGAGATACTTGGACGTGGACACGGTGGGAAACAATGGCAAGGCGCGGCTTGTTCAGAGGCGTACTAATCGTAACAGGGCATTAAGAAATATCAATCGTCTCAATCGTGACATCCAACGAAGGGTTGGGGAGACAAAGGTCAAGTGCCAGAAGCAAATCCAGCGCGCAACCAAAAGTTTGGTGTACTGGCAACAGCAATGGGTGAGAGTAGGAGACAACCACGAGTGACACGGCGTGGGTATGAGCCAGGATGGCAGAGAGGTTCGGTAACTGTGCTCGTGCCTATTGCCTATGCCTGCTTAAGAGGAAGGGAAATGGGCGTAAAGGGGAGAAGAAGGTGATCCAGATATGGGGGGGAGGAGGGGTTAAGTCGATATTGCTGGAAGAAGGTTGAGTGAGGTCGGGACGAACAGTCGCATGCAAACAGCTGCCAATGTTTGGGGATTGGACTTTTCTTGTCTTTTTCTGGCGTCGGGGGGTGGTCACCCGCTACTGCAATGCAGAAGAATTAGCTGCGTTGGAGATCGGGGCGGAGGAGGGGACAAGGGACGTTGAGATGTTGCGCAGAGAAGCAAAGAAAAGAAAGAAGGTGTGAATTATGCGAAGCGAGTTTGAGGAAGAAGAGGAGGAAGAGGCCGGGGGATAAGAAAGCACAGACAGGGCCAGTACTTACCTTCCTCAAGAGCCTCAGGGACGAGGGAAAGGATAAGGAAAATGAGGAGGTCGGTGGAGTCGTGAAGACGGAGGAAAAGTCGAAGAAAGGCCTCTCTGGGGAAGGTTTTGTTTTTGGCGGTGGTGGTCGGTGGTAGTGGTGGTGAGAGGAGGCAGGTAACTATGAGCACGGTACGTAGATGGTCAACGGGTCCCGCAGTTGCAGGGAACGACTGGTAGGGTGAGGCTAGCTAGGGTCTTGGGAGTGGGAGGAAGAAAGAGAGGAGTCTGGTTAGGGAACGAATTAATAAGAAGGCGCGAAAAGAGAGAGAGAGAGGGAGAGAGGGAGAGCCGAGAGAGAAGGAGGGATCCACAGCCCACAGCCCACAGTCCACGGCTCCATGGTCCACGGTAGGGGAGGCGGAACAGACAAGGGGAAGGGAAAGGGAACAAGGAGATGGAAACATGTCAATGTACCTCGACTTGTTTGATGGTGCTCACCTTTCTTCTGGCCTTTCTGGTTATCCGGCTTCTTCGTTTCTTATTGGAGCTGTCGTTGTCATCGCTGTTGTGGGATAGAAATTAGAAACGACGAGATCTTGGTGTCAACGACTCTTTTTATGTTCTTGAGCAATGAATCTTTCTTTCTTCTACAAACTTTCTCCATCCCGAATCATGACCAGGTTACGTGGCCGAGGCTTTGATTTGGGCCCAGGCTTGACTTTTTTTTTTCTCGGCCGGGAAAAAAAGACAGAATAAGACTCGAGAAACCCGATAGACACGCCCCCAAAACCAAAAATGTTGCCAATTGGATCCCGTCTTTTTTCCCCTTGCTCGGCCGATTTGGTTTTCGCTCTTCCCCTCTTGATCAATGTTGACGATGATTTTCATAGAGTTCAAACTATCATGGCTCATCAATCCGCCGTCGTTTGCCCCAAGCCAGCCTAACCTTCTTATTGTCTTGATTCTCTTCTACATAATTAGCGTTTCGCAGAATGGAGTCGAAATGAAAAGGCCCTAGGACTGAACCCCAATGCCATCCATTACCAAGCCTTCCTAGCCACAGCGCTTGTGTTTCTGTCACTCTTCTCTTCCTCTTCCCGTAAAAGCTCCACAACTGGGCGCGGCGCGCTCTCTAGTCAGCGCACGAGCCAAGACCGAGTTGGCGCTCCCTTTTTCTTTCTTTTTCTTTTTTCTTTTTTCTTTTTTTTTTCGGCTCCTTAGTATCCCTCTCCCTCTCTCTTTCCCGGTGGGAGTAGGAGGTCTGAATGGGCCTGGGGGACTATGGGGGACCAAACAGCTTTCGTGGATGCAATGGTGGGTGGTGCCGATGGTGTGTCGACAGGGGGCTTCCAGCGGGGTGGGTGGAACATGGTCGTACCAGGCGGGAAGGGGCAGACGTGCAGAGGTGATCATGGGGGGGTGATGGGGATGGATGGGGGATAGGGATTGGGGATTATAGCGTCTGGCGGACGCTGGCGCTCGCTCCTGGGCCGGGCGGCGTTGGCAGCGTGGCCCCTGTGGTGTAGGCCCGTTCAGAACCGTAGGGTGCCCCGTTCAAGGGAGCCAGGGACGATCTGCTCACCAAAGACCACTGAAGAGCGCTACGACAACCACTGGATCACAGCTGGTCCACACACCACGCAGGGGAGAGGGACCGGGGTGGTTTGTCGACTGGGGTCGGGCGGGAGCGATGGATGCTGCATTCTTTCTTTCTTTCTTTCTCCCACCCCCGGCCACTCCGCTCATGTTCAATTCGCGCCAGCACTGCAACAGCACATCTTCCATGATCCATCTATAATCCAGAGCGCCGTATCCAGTGCTTATGATCCATCCTCGATGCTTGCAAGGACATGTGTGGTGGGCCAGGGCTGGAGAATCTGTCTGGGCTGGGGTTGGCGGTTGACCCTTTTTTTTTTCTATGCTTTCTCTTTATTTGCTTTTTCTTAGCTAGCCCTTGCAGATAGCCCTGCCCCTTCTCCTGCTCGGCGTCTCGCGGGTGCGGAAGGTTGCGTTGCGTCGTGTTGTGTGTTGTGTGTTGTGTGTCGCGTATTGTCGTGCGTGTGTGTGTTGTGCTTTCTGTTGTGTCGTGTGGTATCGTGTCGTGTTGTGGGTTCCATTCATTCACTACTTTATTCCCCTCAAGAGACGCCATGCTGATTGGAGGCTCCAAGTTACCATGAGAGCTCCGGTTCGTTCCTCCAATTGTGCATTTTGCGGCACGGCAGTTCGATGGCCAGGTACCTAGTACTGTACGCCTCTTGGAGCCCTTTCACTACTGCTCCACTATGCGTACCGCTTATTGCCTTTGTTCCTACACGAGCTTGGGGTCGACCAGTTTTCGCAACTTGTGTTCCATTGAGTTCTCTTAGATCCCTTAAAAATTCCTTTTGATTGCTGCATAGTATAATTCGAAACCCCAGGGTCAACGGGATGTTCAACTGCGAACCATACATCGCATTACAGCACTCTCACCATGCAAAAACTCATTGGGCGCAAGAAGTCGGGTCTGTTTCGTACAACTGCCGAGCCTTCGTTACAACGAAGGATGGGACAGGGAAACTGAGCTCTAATCGAAACCGGGGCCTTTGAGACTTCTGGCGGCGGGAAGCGCCCTTGCTTGCTTGGGTTTATCTTCGCGGAAGCGCGGCGACGAAAGAGGGGCTGTGCCCTGGCATAGCTCGCCGACAACTTGGTAGCGAGTTCGTCGACTAAGACAGAGACTTTAGCGCTACCGCTGACTGATCAGGAAGAAGGTTAGAAGAAAAGAGTTGTCAAATGGTCACTGGTGCTTCCTGTTTCCAGAACCAGGCTCCCCCTTGTCTCTGTCCGTCACCGCCAGCCTCCTCGTGCCTCCAGGGTGGATGGCTGAGCGAATATCCAAACAACCCCGGTCGTTGGATCTCCGGCACAGTCGTGCGAGCCGGCGCCCGCTGGTGCGGAGGGCCCTTGGCCCGTAAGTAGTCTTTGGACTAGCTGTGGCCCGTGGCCGTGCCCTTTGTGCCATGCTGGGATCGAGTTTCTCGCCAAGATAGTCACAAACACCGTTGTCGGACGTTGATTTGAGCTTTCGATTTTTTATGCCGTTGCCGAGTTGAGCGCCGCCAATAATTATTACAACCTATAGTATACTTATTCTCTTAATCTCGATCAGATCTCTCTATTTATGTCCACTAACATTGTATCTCTCATCTCCAGCAGTTATTTAACGACTATTTCTTCATCGTCCACCCTTTTCGCCCCCGTGGCTGCACGACCAACCCTCGCACAAATAGGCCAAGTGGACACAGTGCCAACGCGCCCACACGCCAACGACTAGTATAGTTTCGAGCGGAAAGGCTGTTATTTCCGAAGACCATGAGACTTGAAGGTCCCAGCGGCGTTGTGGCGGTCTCAACGGACCACTCGCGGCGAGCCATGTCTCACTTGTTACCGCCCAGCGGGTTAACTTTCTATCCATTGCCCAATTTGTGGTTTTCCTCAACAAACCCTCGACCCATCATGCGCCTCACGGCAACAAGGGGGAATCGACGACGCCCAGGGCTGCCCTGCTATCCGACTTCTCTATGCCTTTTTTTTTCTTTTTTTTTTTTTCTTTGGAGACACCCTTGTTGGCTGGCTGGCTTCCTTTCTCCAGACCACATCTGACTTCAAGGTGAGTCTATCAGACTATCAAGCCCCAATGCCTATCAGCCACCTCGACTGAGATTCTTGGATATGGCACGACATCTTGCCTACTCCGTGCATCATGTTTGATGTTTGCTCTCCATTGTCCTGTCGATCTCCCCCAACGTCATCTAGATTGAATTACATGTTGAGTCCCAGACCAGCCACCTTGCATGGAATAAGAAAGTCAAACTGGTATGTCTTATCAACTCAGACAGGGGGCCGACTATAGAGTTGCTTCTCGTCATCTTTCCCTCATACACCTTCGACCCAGTAAACTCTCATCCCTTCGAAGAGGCGTAGGGCTGGGCTGGGTACCTGATCATTGGACAAGATCTTCACATCAAACCACAAAAACTAGCCAACACATGCATTTCGGAGCTTTAGGATCCACTATAGGGCCTTTCTCTCCCTTTTCTCGTGAGTGTGTGGCCAACAAATCATGAGCTGGCAAGAGGGGTTACCTGTCCTCCAGGAGTTAGTTGTCACGAAAAGTACATTTTCCACTGTTGACGGTTGATTTCGTCCCGAGGGAAGGCATTTCTCCGCGGCACAGATGATTGTAGACGGGTGGTGGGTCTTCTTTAGTACACCAGCCCCGACTTCGCTCAAAGTTTTTTAAGAAGCGTGCCTAGTAGTGGACAAAGGATGTTTCTAAGATAGACCGTTTCCCAGTCATGATATCATGATCACGTATGCAAGCTTTGGCCATTCCCCGGTAGGGTCAAACCTCAGGTACGCGCCACTGGTGCGAGAGATAATTATAACAAGCTTTTGCAGATCTCAGGCTGCACATCTAGCATAGCATGGCATCCGATGGATGTCCTCCGCCGTCTCATGCTCTGCGCTGCACTGCGCTGCGCACCGTTGGCCCCGGGTATGCAAGGTGCATAAGGTGACACCGGGGGCTAAGTGACCGTGACAAGGGTCTTTTTGTGCATGTGTAACGCATAAGCATGAAGAACGGACAATGTGCATTTATCGTCTGTCCATACGTACAATTGGGAAGCCTTGGCTCAGATGGATGGGCACTCATCTGACAACGAAACGATGATTTCACCAAATAATTTCGAATGGATGACTAGTATTCTCCAAGTTTTCAAACTCTCAAATACTTTTACTTGCTCGGCTTGATTCTAGAAATTTCGCCGAACCGTGTAGTTAGCCAGGCACTGGGAATTGATGGGCGTCAACAAAGTGTATTCTCATCGTGCTCTCGCAAAGTCATTTCCCCACTCACATAACCTCATTGCTGAATAAGGTGCTCCGTGCTGTACCTCGGCCATCGTCTACCTACCTTTTTTGGCGAGGATCTTCTACTTACCTGAAAATCATACAGGGGAGTGAGTTCATGTGGTGCACGATAGCTCGCGTATGCACTCCAGGGCTGCACGCATACAAGCCAGAGGGTCTACAATTCGAACATGAGATTGCTATTGTTGGGTCATCTTTATTCAAGGCCGTTGAAGAGCAAGAGCCGCCAATAATCCTTAGTCTGTGAAGGTAATGGTTGTGAATGTGAAATTCGGCCCGCCAGCGCCCCGTCGCAAGGTACCCCAGCAAAGTATTCCAGTGCATCACAAGATCCCAGTCTCTTTCGCAGCCTGATCAACCCAACAAATGCTGCGATATTACGACGCCATCACTTCTCTTCAAGCTCGACAAGTCTCCCATATTGGATTTACCAGCCACCAAACTTGTCCCTAATTCAGGGCGTGTCTCTCTCTCTCTCTGGGTGTTGCATCATGACCTGCCTAACATCGTCAAGGCGGGAACTAAGGCAAGACTATGTCCTCTAGTCCAGCTAGAGGAGGGTGTGTAAGTTCGGCAACGACCCAAATTTGGATTTGAAGGGGAAAGCCTCCTCTGTACAGATTAGAGAGGCAGGTGAGGAGAGAGTGACATCACGCCAGTCGACATGGGTTATTTGCACCTTAGCCAGTGCCGTGAGGGCCGTGCTCTACAGAGTGACATGAGGATCAATCAGATCTAGCATTACCCATCTCCTTTAACAGACCGACAAGCATGGTTCTGTTGCAAATCCTATCTTTCCCAGACAAAAAGCCCGGATATGGCCCCATCACGGGCCCGAGATCAAATCGTCAACTCCCAGGGTCCCGGGCTTCGCAAAGCATCGCATCGTGGCCTCCTGTGGCACTCTAGCATCAGAGTCAGACCCCTCAAGGCAAGGTAAACAAACTTGCAGCAAGCTCCGCCGTGGAGACCATGTGCCATGTATGTCCAATGCAAGATTCCGCTTGAGCTAGAGCATGTTTCGTCATCCGGCCGAGTGTCAACCCGGGGCGACCGGAAGATAATATTTAAAAAGAAAGCAAGTTTACGGATTCCCTAATGAGAGTAAATTCAAGGAGAGATTTGAGTAAAGGCGACAATGTTCTAAATATGAAAGAGGGGTAATCTTATCGTCAACGAAAAAAGAAAGGTCGGAATTCATTATCCTTGCCACGAGGTCGGAGCTGGACGGAGAGTTGAATGTTGGATAAACGAACTCCTAGACGACTCCACGACTTCAAAGATCACACACACTGCTAGGCCGGGAGGGTTGATTAAAAATCTTAGACCCTCAGTCCTGATTAACGCAGGTACCCAAAGATGGCACCAAAACTGAGCCATGTACTCCGTGCACTTGGCCCCATCGACAACTCGTCGATAGAATGTTGGATACTTGGACGCTCTCCCAGGTTTCTTGCTGTGCGCGCCAAACTTCGCCCGCTACGGATTAGTTGCTCTAACTTTCTTTAACTCAGTGGAGGAAAAGAGGAGCACACCAACCACAAACAAATAAACAAACAAACAACCCGCCATCTATTTTATTTATTTATTTTGAATGTATTTATCTTATTTTTATTTTATTTTATTTTTATCTTTTTTTTCCACTGCCACCCCACAACCACACAACCGCGCACCACGTCAAGAAGAAGTTGTCCAAGTGGGAACGGATCCTCGTCAGCTGAATCTCGCAAGTCTGTCCAGGAATGGCCAATCCCGGGTCCGTCAACGCTGGTGGGGGTAAGGTAGGGAACACGCGCACTGTGGCAGGCAAGCGCCTTCTCCCAAACAGCCCCAAGTACCGGTACTTCGTACCGAAAACCCCGACTCTATCAAGTCCTATCCCTGACTCTTTGTCGCCTCACCCACACTCACCCTCGCCTCTGCCCCTCTGAGCCATTCGCGCTGGGCTCGACTAGTTATCGGCTGATCATGACTACGAGCAGTTTCTCCTTTGAGTCCCTTTATCCCTCAAGGGATTCCAATTCAGGCCTGAGAGCTGGGCAAGAATACACGTAGAGTGAGCATTCGGTGCTGTCCCTCTCTATCAAGAACCCCCCCCCAAAAAAAAAATCCATATGAAGGGGCCAGTGCAAGTGAATATGTACATTGGTGTGCAGAACAGCGTCTGACCATCAGCCCAGGGTCGCGTCTGCTCAGAATCCCTATCGAGATCAGGCGCCATCGTCTGCCAACGAGAGCGCCCGCCAGTCTTGGGTGTTGGGAGAGCTTGACAGCTGGCCGCCCCCGACTGGCTGTGACGGGTCACCCAGCACGTTTCAACGGGGACACATGGCCAGCCACATTGTCGACCCGAGCCCTCGACGAGCCTCTTGTGGTCCTCGATCTGGACTCCCTGTCTCACTTGAGATAGTCCATCATGACACAGAGTGTCTTGGGGCGAGACAAGATGCCCCGGTTCGGGTCCGGTCCAGCCCAGCCTCCCCGTCTTTTTCGCCGTCGTTGATGGCCAAGCCGCCCCGCTTCGTCGGTTGGAATTTCTTGTGCGTCTCACCAACCCTCGTCCCATGATGGCCGGATATGCCCGCTCGTCAGGCTTGTTCTATTGAACATGGTTCTGTCATAACGCAGAACCCAGGTAGAGGAGAATGACTTTGCTTTTTTTCATAATTTTTTTTTTTTCAACCGCTATCGTACCATGGAAAATCGTCCTTGCCGCCACTAGTCCGTGACCATGACACCCAGCCTCGTCATGGTACATGGAAACAGGGCTCAGCTCGGCTTGTAACGCCCATGAGCAGCTATCCGGGTCTCCGAAGTGTCATTGCCGCGAATTCGATGCTACTCATTAATATTTCTACATCTTCGAAGACGAGCTCAATTGTCCAAGGGCCCGCTTCCTCGATACAGTTCCGAGCCTCATTCCTCCCGCATATCATATGTGATTAGTTGGGTGTCAAGGACTCAATAATTCGAGTCAGCCAGTGGCTTCTAGTCGTCGAATCTCAACCCCAGCAAGCCTGGTTGGCAGTTTGTTTCCGTACATCGACTTCCATTGTCCAAGAAAAAGGATGTTGACAATTATCGACAGCAAATATTACCAGAACATCTTCAGTTCTCTGCCCTCCTCTATTCACTCTACCAAAAAGTTGAATGAACCCAGTAATTCATCTATTTCAATAATACCCCTTCATTTACTATGATGGGAGATCAAGTTGGAAAGCAAGCAAAGCTATGGTCTTCACCTGGACGCATTGACCAAGCCCGGCATGGTGGGGTGGTTCCGGCAATCTCTCCAAATCTTGAGTTGCAATGAAAATGATAATTAAGTCGGGTTCGAAAACTGGGTTCGCGATATCCAGACAAAAGGCTCAGCTAAGGAGACTCAATAAGGATTTGTGAGCCTAAGGGGCCACGTCAGGATCGGGAATGCAACACACGTGACAAGCAGAACGTCGGCCAATCTCGATGCAAACATGAGTTTCCGCGTCCAACAACATGTGCGATTCTCTACTTCTTTCAGCCACCTCACAACATGTCTCAGCCTTAAAGAGAAAAAAAGCCGGATACGAAACGCTTACCCTGCACAAGCCCAAATCACCGGGATCCGCGAGTTTGCTTCATTGCTGCTATCCTCATGATGGCGTGAGGAGTGCATATCTCCCCGTCATCATCCGCTGTTCCCCATGTCCTTGTCGTCTGCACGCCCTGGGCTGAGCTTCGATTGCTCTACAGCGTCCTTCTGTGCTTCTGGCCTTGAGTCCCTGCAGGCGACAGGGATGAAGAGGGGATCATGTTGGCTTGAGCACTTGCATGACCTGCACAGCGGCTATGTAGTGCATGTCTAGAACATGGCCAATTAGAGGTGCAGCGAGATCGGGAAGAGTGGGCAGGGGCCTGCTGGGACGTTTCATGGACCCCGGCTGTCCACGTCCAGCCCTTTGTTTTCTAAATCGGCCAACCACCGCGCCGCCTTCGGTCGATTTCCTTGTCCCGTCCGTCGTGGGGGATCGGAAGGCCAAGGCTTTGCCTATTCAAGTCGCCACTTTTCCCTGCCATACCTCCACTCTCTCGCACGCCGGCCTAAGCCTACGCTCTTCAGTGGGGATGCTGGCGTTAGTCTACCCGTTCGTCTCGCTGTCAGATGCGAGATGGGCACAGTATGAATTGAAGAGGCAGTCGTCGAGCCTGGCCGCAAAAGTCCCACTCGGCACAATCAAAACCAACAACCAGCACCAGGGGGCAAAGATTCTCGGATTTCGGGTTTACTGGCTAGCCGGTCATAAAGTTGCTCGCACCAAGCTGCTCAGCATCGACACACCAGCGGGGACTTCGGAAAGTGACCATCCCCCCGCAGCTCGTCATCCGAGGCAATTCTCTAGCCCCCAAAGAAAGTCAAGAAAACATCCCGCTCGTAAACAGCACAATGACACATCAATCAACAGAAAGCCCGTAAGAGCGAGGATAATTCGAGCATTCCTGGCCGCGTACCTCCGTGCTCGAGTTTATCAGCCGTCCTTTGAGGCCCGGGCTGGCTGGTTGGTATCGACACTAGACCAGCCGCTGACTTTGAGCCAACCCAATGAACGCCCACCACGTCTCTGGCACACACCCACCACCACCACATCCTCGCCAGGACCGCCAGCGCAACAACCACCCCCAGCAAAACCCGAAGCTATCAGATCCTTGCAATTCCATTGGCTCTAGGCTCATCGGGTTTACTGGGTCTGTTAAACTTACCAGGGGTAGTATTGATCTGTCTCTGTATCATTAACTCGTCATTCTGTGACCGGGCTCGCTTGCCCAATGGCTCGAGGGTAAATGAGACAACATTACGGGCTCTGGACACAGCCTCCATTGGCTTCCCATTCGATGCCTCACCAAATGATTAATTGAGGGTATATTGGTGACCCCTCAGCGTGGGAACATGGCTAACCGTCAAGGTCCGTTGCCAACGCACAGGCAAGCAAAGAAGCTCACCCATCCGCTGGCTCGTTCTGCATGTGAGTGCATGCCCTGGACAACGGTCCGCTTCACATGGGACGCCGGCTGGGCGAAGCCGTTGCTAAAACGGGGAATGGCGTTGCATTTGGCGCTAGACAATGAGCATCCGCTTCTTGGTTCTCACAACTTCACGACTTTTGCTGTCTACACGGCCGTGGCGTAGAATATGGCCAAGTTGACGAAGGCATCAGATGGGGGCAGCCCTCGTCGCTGGTCCACATTTTGTCGGCGAGAGACAGCGCGCCAGCTCCGGGATATTTCATCCAGCGCCCTACGAAGGTGCTGAGTCCTCCACACACACACCCATCCCGCGTTCCCCCATCCCCCAAACATGGCTCTGTGCACATACTGCCGCTGCGCTTCTTCACCCCCAGATGCGATCTGGCAGCGCTTAGTGCGCTCCTGTGCTGTCCCTCCATGGTTGAGCTTGTCCTAGATCTGACCGATGCTTGCATGTGCATCTCGCTTCCTCCAACCTCAACTTGGTTCCTGAACGTGTGCGTTTCTGGACCAGTAACCTGCAAACGCAACCTTCTACTATTCGACAACAACAAACTCACAACTCAGGCCCAAGGAGGGAAGCGGCCAAGAGCACTTTCGCTCATTCTTTTTCCCTCTCGGGCTCCGAATCGAACTCATTGGGGTCTAGTGTCACTCTCACCGCTACTCCGTGGGCTGAAGGTACCTACGGGTGTGTCAGAGGTACCTGGTCTTAGAGCAACCCCCTCCCTTGCTTGTCTATGCACGGGGGCCCCATGATAACGACACCACTTCCTTGCCAGCTCACCCGGCGGCCCCGCCGAGCGACGACGAAACAGATCTCAAAGAAAGCAACCACAGGCCATCGGCGGTTGTCGCTTCCTGTCAGCATTCCGGGGCCTACAACCGCATCACGTACTCCGCACTGGGCTGGTACGAGACCACGAGGGATTCGCAACGACTTTGGGTTGTGTAACCCGGGCCGCTCCCGTCGTTATTACAGGATTCATCACGGAGAAAATTGAAGGGGTGTGCGAGGCGGGTGGTATTTTATCAACAACAACAGGGTCCATGTGATGGTCTCGAGGGTTCGAGACCAAGCGAACATTGTAATTTACGGCTATACTTGGCACATGAGGCGAAAATGAGAAGGATGTTGAGCTGAGAGCAACGTTGAAGAAAAGAGCGAGGATCTAGCCTACATTAGCCTTCCCGCACAGCAGCGCGCAGCTCGGGAAAGGAGGGGAAGCGAAGTATTTGGTCTGTGGTCCACCTGCCACGGCTGCCAGCTAATGTATGGGGTGCCATTCTCCAGAAGGTCCATATGCACGAATATGTATAATGAGGGATACCCGAGGAGGCCCTTGGACAAGCTGGGATGGTTACTTTCTCGGAAGGTTTTTTTAACATCTCTGATGTAGGACCGGAGATGTTGCCGGTGGGTCGAAAACATGTGCTGACATCTCTGTTGTACCCCGGCAAATAATCATGATGACCAGAGGTGATATTAGGATGGGCGAGTAAGTTACGGGAGGTGCACAGTCGACGATGGCGATGGAGGGGCAATGGATGAGGCAAAATGGCCGCATCCCCCGCCTTTGGCTTGCTCGTTTGCCGTGATCATGGCATGTCAAAAACGTTGAAGTCGCCCCTTGGACCTTGTCAAGTTGCATGCTCCATGCAACCGACGATGCAAAGTCCACTCGGCAGGGGCATCTCGTTGCTCAACGTATCTTCACATCGGGAGATTTGGGGTACGATAGGTCAATAGAGCTCAGCAATCAGTCAATAGGGTGCGGGCTGCAGGTATGATCCGCATATGTACAGAGCAAGGTGGTGCTGGAGCTGGTTCCCTGTTGAAGAGGAGTGGAGTGGGTGCCAGCCAGCCAGCCAGCCAGCAAGTTGGCGAGACGATCATCTTTTCTCAAGAATCTGATGATATGTACAAAGTACAGTACATACTCGGCTGGTCTTAGCTCCCGCAATCCTTGTTTGAGGGCGCAGCGAGCGGCCCAGGAAAAAAAATTGATGGAGCAGATGTTGGTACTCGGAATGATGGGCGAAGGGAATGGCGAGGACCGGGGGGAGGGGCGTGCATCGCGCTCGGGTTGGGGTTTGAAGCCGGGAGGAGGAGGATCAAGACTTATGACAGGGGCTGGGCAGAAAAGCGCAAAGGTTGGTGGTGATCAAGGAGGAGAGAAGAGAAATCTACTGGATCAGAGGTCCGTTCGTTCAAGTAAGATGGTTTCTTATTCGATAGCTTGGACACTCGGACCTAGTTGGTTCGCAGTATGTAAGGATGGCGAATGGAGTATGGTGAGATGAGCCGTGAGGCTGTTGGCTGGCTGAATGGATTGGCGACAAGGCCAAGTCGACACGCGATTTGTCGAAATGATTCTGCGGGCGAGATTGCGTCAACGAACAAGCGCGGCCAGAAAGGCTTTGCAGGGTCGAGTCTATCAAACCGATAAATTGTGATGCCCTATAATAATCTTTTCGATACAGGGCAGCAGGGATTCAGCTGTTAGGATCCAGGCTGCTCCACGTGTTTCGAGGTCATTTATCACGTACTTCGTACATTGGGCTTATTAAGGATGTGTCAAGCGGAGTGTCAAGCGGAGCGTCCCGTGTGACAAGCGAGACCGACATTGGCGTTGGCATCAATTAAGTGGCCGAGCTGAAAGCTGAACTTGAAGCTCCTGCTGATGATACTGCTGAATGAGGGATTCCCATGACAGATGCGAAAAAGTCTACCCAGAAGTAAAACAAAGGGATAGGATGGATGACTTGCTTTTGCTGGCCCGAGCCTGCCGCAGCCCGCAGATGTACATAGAATAGATGCAGAATGCAGAAGCAAAATGCAAGCAAGCAAGGACCCCTCGCAGGATGCTGCTTGCAATGTGTATGCATGGCTATATGCCGATGTCGATGTCAGTGCTTCGATGTAATGTCAGGTCTATATGTAGGTTTGCGGATGTGTCTGCCATGCCACTCGCTGCCATGCCTTCTGCCGAACGTGCTGTGCTATCCGATCTTTCTCGGATGTTTACATGCGTGTAGGTAGGATGCCGCTTCGTGGAGAGATTCTGCTGCTGCCCATGTGTCTAGCTGCCCATGTGTTTTTGTCTAAGGTACTCCGTATATGGGAGGGGTGTGACATGTCTGTGCTTTTTGCCTGGCATATGCGGCGATCAAAAGCAATCAAAGCAGCAAGGCTGACAGGCCATGCATGCCTTGCCTGCTCGCCAGCCTCTTGCTTGTTTACGTTTACGTTTGCTTTTGCCTTGCCTTTGACGTGCCTCGCCTAATATGCTCGAGTGATGCGCATCATGATTGCAGCAAGCCTCTTCTTTTGCATGCAGCTCGACCATATTGGAAGTATTGAGGGGCGGGCTATGTGGAGAGTATGTACAGTACATCTTGAACCAGGGTCTCGGAGATGAATAAATATTCTCTCTGTACCTGGGATATACCATAGATGTTGGTAATTGTGAGCTGATGCTATGTTACACACCTATGTACATGCGGATTTGTTGGTTGAGGATAATGATTTGCCCCCGGTTTGCAATAGTCAAATGAATACATGGCGTCGGTGTGTCTCAGTAAGCGGGGGGATTTTGGTTTCTTCTCATCGAGGTTACCATATTAATAAGATCACGATACGCGTGATAATTGCAAGGAGTTACGATACAAAGGCTGACGTGAGGCTGGTTGATGAAATCAATACCCGAGACAAAATCCTACGTGTATAGGGTAACTACCAGGCTCATGAATCATTGACTCGTGTTCATGTGACTTCGCGTTCATAAGCAGCAACCTCAGTTATGTTCTCGCACGCGCTACGCGGCCCACTCATGTCGGACGACGTCGGTGAATTTTGTTGATGGAAGGTCTGGAGGGATTGCAATTGCCTCGGTAACCTTGATGGAGGTTCGAGGAATTTAGCATGAATTTGCTGGTTCGTGAAATTTGCAGAACCAACTCATCCTCACTATCTTGACCTCTTTCGAAGTACACAAGCATACTATACAATCAAAAGCGACTAAGAACGCCTCTAAGATTGGATACACTATTGCCCCATCCGCACCAACACTGAGTGGAAAAAGCAAAAAAAGGAGAAAGGAAAAAAGAAGTCGACAGGGCACGACAATGCAACCGCAACCACCACCACCTAGTGGACAACAACAACAACCTTCACCGAAAAACGCAGCACAGCCTGTCCATGGCGCCAAATTTGACCCGTGGAACTCGGTCTCGACGGGCCACCAGCGGCCGGAGACCAATCCGGGCACCGGGTGGCGTGAGTCGCGCAACCGCAAGCTCAACAGCCAATTTCGTGGGGGCGCTTTTGGCGGCGAGAGGCTGAGCGATACTTGGGGCGCTGGATCTGAGGACTGGAGTGATGTACACAAGACCCTGATTCCCAAGAATATTAGGGAACGAGCAAGAAGGAGTGTGAGGGACATGCTTGTGCAGCCGGGGAAGATGCAAGAAAGTCTGGGAAAGGAAATTTCCAACCACACTGATGTCGACTACGTCAAGGGAGATAGTGGGGGACTGACTGCGGAAAATGCTCTAATGGAGAAGCGTCGCCAGGAAGATGAAAAGCGGGAAGAGCGCAATAGCACAAGGAGGATCTTTGACGGCTTGGTCATCTTTGTCAATGGGAGTACGTTTCCCCTCGTGTCGGATCACAAGCTCAAGCACATTCTCACAGAGAATGGCGCCCAAATGTCGCTGCACCTTGGACGCCGGCGTGTCACGCACGTTATTTTAGGCCAATCTGCCGCTGGAGGAGGAGGATTGGCAGGAGGCAAGTTGGACAAGGAGGCTAAAAAGACCGGGGGCGCTGGAGTCAAGTTTGTTGGTGTTGAGTGGTGAGTGACCCCCCCTTTCCTACCTCCCATTCTGTAGGATGGAAGCTGGATGGCCTCTCCCTTACCTCTTAGGGAAAGACTGACCAAATGACCAACATTGGATCGAATTAGGGTTCTCGAAAGCCTCAAGGTTGGCAGAAGACTGCCCGAGGCTCGTTTCTCAAACACCAAGATCGCCTCAGAGGGCCAGAGAAGTGTCTACGGGCTCTTCTCCAAGAAGGCATCTGACACCTAATCCTTCTCCACCTCGATGAACAGTTCTCCTACAGTGTCACCGCTCGACGTGACACACAATTACGAAACAGAACCAAATAGAAGGAATTTGAATGAGAGCTGGTGCGGGTTCATGGGCACGATTGCATGACATATGAGAAGGAACTTTTCTTGTTTATTTGGCGTCTGCAACACGAGTAGGGTACAGCATTTTACATCGGGGGTGGGCTTTCATGGCATGATACGACAGGGTGGCATAGCTCTCTAGGTTTCACTGGTATACGAGCATATATGGAAGAATGAGTTCGTGGTAGAGGGTGGTCTTCGCGGACAATAGGGAGGTTTTTTGCGAAATTGAACTTTGCTTTCTGCTTGAACACCATTATTTCCCTATCCCACCGCCGGAGGCCCCGTTATCAGCTGCCTACCTAGCCCCCGGGTGAGACAATAGACCCAAAAGTATCACTCGTGTTTCGGAAACTCCAAAGTCGCACAGCTGAACAGTTGTTCACGATCCTATTCGCCTCTACGAAAACGAACGTCTCCGGAACCTCGAGTAGTACATGATATACCCCCGGCCACCCCTCTTCAATCCCCCAACTTCCTCAGAGCCCAACGAGTTGTGCGGTATCCACTGTCCCGTATTCAACACCCCTATTGTTCAAGGAAGAAAAGCAACGTCATCCCTGGATTAAAGGGCTCAAAGCCTCCTTCGTTGTCTCACCGCCCTTGAGTTAGTTGGTCTCCTATTTGTCAGGGCCAAACATACACCCCTCGTGACCGCAGAAACGTTTAGCCCCGTGTACCACCATTGACAACTATTCCGAGACCTAAGTATTCCTTCTTGTCTCTGCCGTGTCGATCCTCGTTAGGGCAGGGAGGGTAAGTAGGTCGTGTGATGGAAGGTGTTAATAACTCGAGTAACACCGAGTCGTAACACGAAGGCAACAAAAAAAAAAAAAAAAGGGGGGGGGAGGTGGCTGGGCTTCAAGACTATTTTACCCTAAGTGCTGAGGAATACACAAGTGCGAGATACAAGACTAGTTAGAATACGAGAATAGTGCGCAAAGAGGCAAAAGTTAACACGAGCGAGGTGCGTTGGCTATAAAAAAAAAAATCTTAAACATGGAGGACCGAAACTTGAAGAAGTAAAGCATTATTGCACACGTCAGTTGTTACGAGACAGCATGTCCGACCTATTTTGCAAGGTAGCCTTGTTCTGTCCTCGGACAGTTCTGACGTAGAGGCAAAAAATTCTCTCGCACTGATAAATGGTGTTGCGAAGGGAAGTAAGATAACTGTTCATATTGAAATGTTAGAACGACTGTATCCAAGGAGAGCCTAGTCTTCAGCCTCGTAATGACGACGCTAAACAAAGAAAACCAATGGCCGGAACTATCTCCTCCAAGTGAATGGTCATTTTTCCACACATGCCTTGTTAGTCCTGACATACATGCTTCCTCCAAACACCCAAGGCTCTGTCAATATCGAACAGCTCACTTGTTTACAGTCTGGCCTTGATCATACCATCCACAGCCCTATGCTTAGATCCCCTGAGCTCAAAATATTCCCCAATCTTGGCCCTCGCAACTTCCAAAGTTGAGGCGTCTTCAATAGTGCTAGGTACAGGAACCTCCCTGGCCAGTTCTCCGTGAACAGCGTTTTCCACCATCTCCCTAAGCACACGTCGTAGCATCTTACCAGATCGTGTCTTAGGAATCATCCCCTTACCTTGGACGATACCACCAAGAGTAGCGATAGGTCCAACCTGGGTGCGGACAAAATGCTGAATCTCAGCCTCGGTTTGCTTGTCAGGCAAAGCCGATGATGGGTGGTCTGCCGTTGATAGGGTGATGAAAGCGAAAGGCACCTGGCCCTTGAGTGAGTCTGGTATCCCGACAATACAAGATTCAGCAATGAGTGGGTGGGAAGCAATCGCCTGCTCAATGGAGCCTATAGATACAAGTCAGTAACTCGGAGATCATGGAATAACAAGCAGGAACGAATCGAAGGACAGGCAAGCCCAAGACATCCCTCAGCCAAGTAAGAGGTAGTGTGAATAGTATAACACATAGAGAATCATCGACTTACCACTCGACAGACGATGTGCGCTCACATTAAGAACATCGTCGTTGCGGCTCATCACATGGATGTAGCCTTGTTGATCGATCCAGCCCGAGTCTCCAGTGTCCATCCACTTGCCCTGGAATCTCTTCAGGTAACCCTTCCAGAAGCGCTCCTCATCTTGCCACAAAGTCCGGAAGCCAGTTGGGGCTAGCGGCATGGCAAGAACGATGTTGCCCATCAAGCCTCTCTCGACTTCATTGCCGTTGTCGTCCACGATTCTCACATCAAACCCGGGCATGGCCTTGCCAGCACTACCAGGCTTCAAGTGAGCCGGCGGGTGGTCACGCACATCTGTCTTGCGGTGCTTGCCAGCGTGCGGGACGAGAGCACGGCCGGAGATGGGGGAACCAACCTCGGTAGACCACCAGTTATCAATAACGTGGGCATCGGATGCGCCATGCTCCGCGAGGAGATCCTGGTACATTTGAATGAGTGTTGGTTCTGACCGCTCGCCAGCGAGGAAGAGAGCTTTGAGAGACTTGAGGCCGCCTCGCTTGCCAACCTCGTTGAAGAAACCGTTCTCAGGGTCATCACGCTTGATGGCACGAAGGGCCGTCGGCGCAGTGAACATGGTGTTGACTTTGTACTCTTCAACGATACGCCAGAACGCGGATGCATCAGGGGTACCAATTGGCTTGCCTTCGTAAAGAACCGTGGCAGCACCAGTGAGGAGTGGTCCATACACGATATAAGAGTGGCCGACGATCCACCCAATATCAGAAGCCGTGAAGGAGACACAACCGGGCCCGTGAATGTTGAAAAGGTAGCTGATGGAGAGGTGAAGTCCAACAGCATGCCCGCCAGCATCGCGTAGGACACCCTTGGGAGTACCAGTAGTGCCAGAGGTATGGATAATGTAGACTGGATCTGTACTCTTGACCGGAACACATTCAGCCCTAATGTTGCGAGCTCGAGCACTCCTCACAAGCTTTTGCCAAGTAGACTGGCCAGCATTCCTGTTCATGGGATTCCATCTGAGTTGGTCGCGTTGCCAGACAATGGTCTTACTTGGTTTGTGGGAGGACAGGGAAATGGCTTCCTCAACCAGGGGGCGATAGGGGATAGGAGGCTTGTTTCCATCAACACCACATGAAGCCGTCAGGATGGCAACGGGCTTGCAAGAATCAATTCGTTGTGCTAGGGCATTGGGTGCAAAGCCGCCAAAGACAATTGAGTGGATAGCTCCTAGTCGGTTGATAGCAAGGATTCCAATTACAGCGGATGGAATCATGGGCACTTTTCCCAATGTTAGAAATTTGATCAACGGCGGGATGGGTTACATGGAATTGCTCACTGTAAAGCATAACAACATCACCCCTCTTGACTCCCTCCTCTCTCAAAGCCCCGGCAAGGACCTCGACCTCGTCAAGCAGCTCTCGATAGGTGTATGTTTCCTTGGTATTGGTGACGGGACTATCAAAGTAGATAGCAGGGTAGTCGCCATGACCATCGAGAACATGGCGATCCACGCAGTTGTAGCAGGTGGAGATTTCGCCGTCGGGGAACCACTCCCAGCTGTCGTGAGTGATGCCGCTTTTCAGCGTCTTCTGCGTCAGCTGGATAGTGGAGGAGAACTTCTTGTGCCAATGGAGGTGCTCAGCTTGGTGACGCCAGAAGTTATCAGGGTCTTCGAGACTGTGCCGCAGCACCTCGTCCTGGATGTGATGGTCGTTGGTTGACATGGCCGCAGTTTTAGGAGCTTTGGCCTGAATTTGTGATATCGGGCGTATGCCCGAGTAATGAATGCGACGGCAACGACGACTAAGGACAAGGTGCGGGGCCGGGAGGAGGGATAGTGAAACTAGAGGAGAGACTCTACGAGTGAAAAGGAGAGTAGATGTTAACGGTCTCTGAAGAATTAGTTTCATCACACCCTTCAAAAGCGACTGAAATTGATCTTTGAATAATTGCTGACGGCTATGCCCTTCACGGCAATGCTCGGTTATGAGAGCGAGTTCGGCGTGAAGTGAGGTTTCAAAGCAAACCAACTTAGGGAAAAATAAGAGGGACTAGAGGCAGTGGAGCTAGGCGCATCAGATAGTTGGAAAGGCAGGCACGAATGATCGCCAGGAAAGTGCGACTAAGAGTAGCAAGTTCTTCCCATGATAATTGGAAGTGGTAGCTAAAGTTGGAAAAGAAACGAGAAGGGGGAAGGGGAAGGAGCTGAATGTATGATCCCTTTCAGGTTCCCACATCCCCCATCACGTCGGGTAAGACACGAACGAATGTCGTGACTTGACGGATTGAGGGCTTCTCCTTTCCCATGCCAGAGCTGGAGGCGTCTTCCGGCACTGCTCATTGCGTGGCATCTGGTTGGCTTGAGTCGAGAGAGCCAGTGAATTTGGAGGCGGCAGTTCCCATTTCCCCCGCATTCCGGGGTTGATCAAGCTCCATTTGCCCTTTGCCCGGTGACGTTGCCGACCCGGGGCGCTCTCCGACGATGCGGCCCGGATCGAGACAATCTTGTTTCGTGTTGTCCCACGGGTTTGCTGCGCCTATGAGTGCTAATGGAATGCTTCAGTGGTAATCTAACCCTTGTCTCCCACCAGAATTCAGTGGAAGCAGAACACTTTCACAGTTGGCGCGCCGCCCTTTTCCCCTCTTGGGTGAGACAGGGTGCGCCGTCCAATTGCCGAACTGGGAACCGTTCCGTCTGCGCGGCTGCAACACACTCAGCGGTCTCCTCAGCATTCACGGCACTCGCCAACCAAAGGGACTAAATATCGGCTCTTGGTGAAAACTTCATCATGCCACTGCATCGTGAGTTGACGGAGAGAACCGGAAACAGTATTGGTGTTTTGCATGTTGTCCGTGGCGCAGATTTCTTTACCGGTTGAGATTTCTGAATCCCGAGGCTGTTCGCTGAGACAACAGCCACTGAAATGTAGGTGCTTTGTGCCGCGAATACCTCGGTTTTCGCAAATGGGCAAATGGATCAACCACAACTGGACTCTCTCAAGTAAGTGCCTCATTTACCCGGGAAGGACTTCCTTTACCTACCAGAGTCGAAGAGGAGACGAGAACAATCCAACAATCAATGTCATAAAATAAAGCCAACGAATGGAGTACAGGGTAGCCAAAGTCGTATGCTTCCTATACTCAATTAAAAAAATCAGGTTCATCTGAAGGTACTTACTCCCTTGTTCCCCATACGTGAGTGGGTGAAACGGAGAATACAAACAAAAGGCTGAGACATTCAAATGCTAATTCATCGTGTACAGCATAAGTGTGTTTTCCTGCTCTTTCCTTCTCACCTTTTAGTGTCGGTATTCAATGACCATGACGGTTGGGCATTGTTGTTTTGGGGAGGTGGTATTGTCAGGCCTTTGCGAGGATGAGACTTATCCGATGAGTCCATGTCAAGCAATATTACTGTATCCTCCAACGTCCTCCAACACCGTCAATGCACTCTCACCTACAACTGTTTTACAGTATGGTAGCTGACACCGACTGTCTTGACTTAGTACTCTCTGAACCAACACTCCAGTCACCCTAGGCTACGAAGATGGAACGTATTACTACCCCATTACTCATACGGCACCAACAACATCGATTACAGACCTGGAGTAGTAGTCCGTACCATACGCGGTACGGTATGTCGCTCGCCGGTAGATGAATAGGATTAGTGGTGTGTCCTATCAGGACATGCATGATGTCTGCCCGATGGCGTTCAAAAGTCCCAGAAGAGCCGGGTAACCAAGACACCAGCCCAAATCCAGCAAGACCACACCTTTGGTAGCGGCCCACCAAGAAAACCTGCTTCTTTGGGAGTTGAAGATAACCAACCCATCTTTGCAATCTCGCTTAACAGCCACCTGTCTTGATACCGCTTCCAGCGCCTCTCCCTTTTCATCTCATCCTTGCCACCCTCCTTCACACACGCCAACACAAGGAGCGGCTCCTCTGTGGCGCAGAGAGTGTGTCGAGATAACAGGCATGACTCAAAACAAGACAAGGCAGGGCAATGTATGCCCCCCTGCAGTTCACATTCTCCTTCTCATCATGGTTCGCCAAGGACTGTATTTCCTCCCACGCCCTGTGACAGATATGCAGCATAATCAATGGTCACCTGCACGGCTAGGTGGCAGCAATGCGAATGTGCAGCCTGACCTTGTCACTAAAGACCGACCATCCGCTTCGGGGTGAGTAGCTGGCAGGACAAGCTCCGGCCTTGAATGAGGTCTTTCTGGGGACCCTGGTCGAAGTGGGCCGATAAATGCAGACTATAGGGTCCAAGCGGGCATTTGGACCTGATGGCAGACTAATCAACTAGATGAAGGGAAGAGCCAAACAAATAAACAAACGGGAGCAAGATACAATGCCAATTAATTGCCTCTCTTGGCCACGTCCTCCCTACCTGGTCACTAACTGAGACACAAGCAAGACATTAGCACACACTCAGACATCTCTATAACAAAAGGTTAACTTCACTAAGATATACGGGAGAGGCTGTGGTTATAGGGCCGGACCAAAACTGGCCTCTCAGCAATGTTGCTTTGCTCTGAACTATAATACAAGATGGAGCTCGTCAACACTGACTATATTAAAGAGACCATAAACACGCCCGACAATGAGAGAACTTCAACTCCCACGCAAAGCGAAGAAGACTCCCCAAGACAAGAAAAAAAGATTAACGAGGTTGAAAAACGTGTTTATATCTTTGAGATTCTGGTCATGCAGTGGACGAGGTCGCGAGTGATAACCAAAGAACAAGATCGTCCGCAGCAATTAGTTCAAATAAACACATTATATTCCCAGCCCCGAAAGACCGCACACGCAAATCCTGTTAGATAAGGGTATGGGCGAGCTCCTTCCGAACACCGAGACAAAGATTCAAATACAAGAATGTCTCAACCCTGCAAAGCGTGGCCATCATTAGACAAGACTCCATAGAGCAGTGCAGGAGTATACCGGTTCTCCGCGTCGTATGTTCGTATCCCAGAAGTCTATACATCTCCAAAAAAAAAATATCCGCTTGAAGTTCAAACCCTTCGTTCCCTCCCCAATGGAAACCAACGACTAACATTCCCACAACGCTCCTCCAGTCATGGGCTGGCGAAGGCTACCACGAAATTAGGTATTACCGTAAAAAAGATATCGTAGGTAGGACGTGGACGGCGACGAGGCGCGCTAGTTGCTGATTTACAGGAAGGCAGCAAGACCGACGACGGCAGCGAGACCGGCACCGGAGAGGGCAGCGACCTTGCCGGCAGCGGCAGTGGGGACGCTGGAAGGAGCGCCCTCACCACCACCGGAGCCCTTGGTGGGAGTAGAGGCGGGGGGAGCACCACCGGGGGTGGTGGCAGCGCCGCCAGTGGGAACAACGGGGATGAAGGTGGAGTTGTTGCCGTGAGCAGGGGGAGGCTTGGGGCTATATTTCTGATTAATATAACTTCTTTGCAAGTCAGAAGGATATAAACTTACCAGTCGTGGCAGACAACGGCGGAGGTGGTGATCACGGGCTTGGTGATGGTGCAAGGGCAGTCAGTGATGGTCAGGGTAGTGGCCTCAGTGACAGTGTAGGTCTTGCCACCGTGGGTGATCTGGGTAGCATAAGGGCAGTAGGTGGTGTAAACATCAACGACCTCAGTGGTGTAGGAGACGTTGCTGTGGGCAGAGACACCAGCAACAGCGGCGAGGACGGCGGCGGCAGCGAACTTCATCTTGACGGTTTTGTTGGAATTATGGTAACTCGAAAGTTAACGTTGTTGAGGATTAGAGGGTTGGTATGGTGCTGAAACGAATGAAATTGACTAGAGCCAAGGTTGCAGTAGCGAGTGTGGGTGAGGGAGGAAAGAAAAGTCGACACGAGATGTCTGGAAAGCGTCCTTCTTTATACCGAAGAGTCGTCCTGGGGGGGAGGGTGAGAACATGGTCGTTGGTGGGATGGCAACGGGGAGTGTAGAGTACAGGGGTGTATGTGGAAGAGCCACAAACTTGATGAGCGGAGTTCAAGTGGAGAGGAAGCATACAGTAGGTTGTCAAGATAGGCCCTTTTCCAATGAGAACAGGGGCAATACGGGATAGACCAGGGATTTCATCTCCAGTTCGGCTCGGGGGGGGTGAGAGACAGGCTGAATAAATGTACTATGTAGAAATCAGATTGCACTTTGCAGAAGTGGCAGCGATGTGAGCGGAAAGGAGGGGCGCCACACCACCACTAAGTCGTGTGGATCCTGGCCAGCCTGCTCTGTGCCTTTTACCCAAAAATCCATGTTATTTCATGGTAGGGTCAATCAGCGGCGACCTAGACGGGGGACCCAGGGAGTTAAGGCCTTACATACCCTGTTGGGTGGTTGATGGCTTCTATCTATTCCTTGGAGAGGCGTCAGTAGCGCTCACACCCCCAAAAGCACAAGTGGAGACACGTTTGTCTTGCGCTGTGACGAGAGCTCTGACCGAGACAGGTAGAGGTAGAAAAAAAAAAGGAGGAGATGGGAATGGGTTCGGCGGGCGGTGGCGTGCATGGGTTGATGTGATGTTGGTTGATACTCGATCCGTACTGCAAAATGAAGTGCAGTATGGGTCGACGAATGGAGATGCTGCATGAATCTCAAGAGCAAATATTGTGTGGTTAGGCTGGAGGGCGTAGGTGCCGCCCGATGTCCCGTTTTCTCCATGATTGTAAGTACCTCGTTCAGACGAAATTGCCTTCGCTCCCCCATACTTTTTCTCGTACTGAATCTTCTGGTTGAGTGAGTTTCGTACCGCACTTGTCGGAGTAACTAGCATGCAACCCATGAAGGCAATTCGAGCGATTAATTAGATGGCTGGGACACGATCATCGCTCCTGTTTGAACTGGTGATTGACTTCGGGGCTACTCCGTATGGTAGAATTTGGTCTTCGGTTCGAGCCGGGATCCCGTACCTACTAAGCTACCTCGCCGCTGGTGCAAGCTATTTATCGGGCGAAGTTTACCCAGCAGAGCCAAGAAACACCAGGAATTAACCCTATGAAGCACCATACAGGAACCTCTTCTGCGTGTGCGTTCCCTATGATCTGTCGAGCTCACTGGACAAGGCGACGAAATCACTCATTATGCAAGGCGCTGGACCTTGCGGTCCCTCGGCGGAGATGCCGAGCCTTTAGTTGACAAGGGTATTAGTATGTGCTGCACAGACCGGACCTAGAAGGTTAAGGCACGGGGTAGGGAGAGGTTCGCGGTACGAGATGGGGCGAATTGGCACCGAGGTTCGCCCATGCTGCGCTGGATGTTAGCATGGCTTTTAATTGCTGGCCTGCTTCCCCCCCAGGACATTGTGAAAGCAATAATCGCCTGAACAAATGCTACCATAAATGGTGGCTCCTCAGTGTAGTCAGATCCAAAGGCCCATGCTATTCTGGGGACACCTGTGCAAGCCTTGTTAGCTCTCAAGTCCCTCTTTCCACGAATAGAAGTTGTATTTTGAAATCTGACATCGGGAAGCTCAGCGGAACCAGGATTAGGCACGGGCAAGCCGCCAGTCTTTCTGAGGCTTTCTACGGCATACTTGCTGTAGAAACATGCCTGGTTTGGCAGGCTGCCTTTAGGTATGGATTAGTAAAGAAATTGGATCCAAGTGTAATTGCTTAGCGAGTTCATGGTGACGTCCATTATTCGAGAGCGGAAGCAGGGCGACAGCCAGGCGGTGGGATACAGGAGGATAGGTGATGGAGGGCGGGAACCGCGCGGCGCATATTTACCAACTCAAAGCCTAGATGGGCAAGACCTGTGACTGGCCTGGTAAGCTTGTTGCCCTGGCAAGACTCAACCTAATGCAGGTACAGCCCCGCCAGAGCCCAAGCCATGCTGTCTTCCCCCCCTTTACCCCCTGTAGCTCACGGAGCTGCGTCTAAATGATTTCGCTCTGTCCACACTGGTTGTACATGTAGAGATACCTGAGGTACCAGCCACTGATTCGCTACTCCACTGAGCTGACCGCTCGCCACCTCCCTCTGGCCTGCCTAGCTCGTAGAACACGAACCACTTATGCCTAGACACACCAGACACACCGGCTTCCTCTACCAACTTGGGTCACCTGTGGCTTTGGGGCTTCAGTGGTTTCTCATGACTTGGACCAATCAAGCCGACGCCTAGAACCATTGCAGAGCTTTGGGTTTGACCTCACCGAAAGAATTCGTCCATTGATCAACCCCCTCACCCCCTGTGATCGCCTACCCACTGGCGCCTTTGTCAACTGCAGCCGTGCAAATCTCTTGCAGAAAGGGGATACTTGGTACTAATCTGACCAAAGGTTGGAAGTGGAATACTGAAGGCGGCCTGAGGGAAATCTCTGCACCCCAAGACGCCTGTGATGGAAAGCCCACGCCACTAAATTCCCTTTTGGACATTGGGAGCGCGGTTGCCGACCTGATCTGCGGACAAGAGACTCAATCCAACCGGGATCCTGCCCATTGGCCGAGTGTGAACGGGTGGCGGGCTTTGATGGCTGATGATGGTGTTTCAATGGTAGGTTAGCCGTGTTAAGAGTTCCGCGCCTTCGGATCAAGCTGTGATTGCCTTCTCACTTTGCAATCTCAGGTGGGCGAGACGCTGCCATTGGCGTGGCGCTGACTTGGAGAAGGCTGGCCCTGCATGAGCATTGTGATACTTGTACCTGCAGCTATGAACGTACTGTACTGTATAGTACTATGTTGGCTAATCCGGAGGCATTGCCTGATTATCGCAGGCTCTCGGACCTCATGCTTCTTGGTCCCGCGTTTTGACGATTCATACAGCACCAACACAGATTGATCGCAACTGGGCTGGGGTCGGTTTAATGGCCATATGCGCCGAGCCTTGCAGGGCTTGCAGGGCTCGGCGGGTTGCATTCGCTGACTGGAACATTTTAACCCTGGACCGCCATTTTGTTCGACTTCCACTTCCTCTGCAACGGCACCGAACACTGACCAGCCTTCTCTACCTTCATTAGCCAAAAGCCTTGCTCACCGACGAGCCAATAGCTCTAAACTCGCGAGCCGGACCGATGCTCCCTTTCCGACAACCCCCAGATGTTCGGTGATAAGGCCTCAGGCTCCCAGGCCTCGCTTTTACGCGTCCATCCACATCCAGTTAGCCGTCCATTAATTTCCCCCCGTACCCACCATACCTCTAGCCTTAGATAGTCCCTCTTGGGAGACTGATAATAGTAGCATTAGAGCAAAAACTTGGCAATCCCAGCTTCCAATAGCCCCAAGTCGGAGTCTTATCTTCCTCTTCATGGACGAAGGATCATTTCCCCATGAATTTCGACCAGGCCTAGTCGAGCCCTGGTCTTTGGGGCCTAGTTGTCTTCTCTAAGGCCGTAAGAAACAACCAAGTACCAAAAAACCTTCCACCAAAGAACCAAGAACCAAAAAGCAAGCATCGACGGTGTGGAAACGCACAGAGGGACGTTACCATATTCTCGTATTTGCTCCATCGCACCCATGCAACCATTTGACCGATGGATTCATCACCGAAAATTGGCCTCACATTCTCCTAAACCTTTTGTTTTTTTAATCGGTAGTCTAATTATGACCTATGACCTGCGGTCTTCATCTGTGATCCCCGTTCTTGATGCACTGGAGCTCCCATGCTTATTGCTTCTTGTGCTTTGGCGCACCTTTTGAAGGAGGGCGGGCAATGTCGTTTAGCTCCCATCTCGATTCCGCCCACGCGAGACGGATGACCAGGCAGGGAGTGCTGTCACTCGGGAAATCACCAGCACCGATTTGCGACGTAACAAGCTTTCGACCGTCGCGAGTGCCGGGTCTCGCATCCCCGGCTAGCCCCAAAATGTGGCAACACGTCTCTGGGCCAGCTGTTGAATTTGGCTTCCGAATCGCGCTCTGGGTCATTCGTTTGTACTATAGTTGAGGTGACTACCGTATAGCAATCTTATGGGGCTTTCTTGTTCCTTGCAGAAACCTGTTAATACCATTGGTCAAAGATGACGATGGAAGTGCAAATGCAGTACGGTCTTACGCACGTGTTCATCACGGCGAAGGCTCTTAATGGCCTTCCGAAAAGAAAATACCCAACCGAGTTCTATGACTTTTACTGGGATTCTTTGCTCACCTTTATCGGCGCTCTTGGAACCGTCGGTACGTACCGGCTGGGGACGCTTATTATCCATCATCACCTCGTGTCCATTATTCGCGCTTCTTGGGGCCCCTGTTTCCCAAAACGCATCCACAACCGCCCGATTCGACCTTCTGCATCCCTCTCAAGCCATCGTCCACACCTGTTTACTCAGATTAATTTTCTAATTAGCGCCCGCATCTGTGATGAAGTGTGGTGGCGGGCGGTTCGGATGAAATTAGCCGGCTGTAATTTCCACCTCTCGCCATGATCTTGAGATCGCCCATTACCACACACCCAGATGTCAGCTAACGCTCCGCACTTTCATCTGCTTTGCAGCTTAACTTATGCGTTCCATTAGAGTTGACCGTCTCTGGTGGGCCGTTCCCCTTGCTGCAACTGTGGCATGCGAACGTTGTCCAGACCACGAGGTCAATGAAGACGCTGGGTCCCGCCCCTTGATCGTGTGGTTCAGTTTCGGTTTCGGTTGTTTGTTTACATTTTTTTTGTGTTTGGAAGGCTTCCAGTTCATGTCAAATTGCTTCTTCACTCATGCCCCTTTCTAGGCGATGCAACTGCAGCCGCTTTAGAGTGATTTCCTTTCTTAATCTCCTCTAGCCATGTCTGGCAGTCCAACCGACAACGTTTCATCCCCCTTCTTCCTTATCAAGGTAGGAATCATTTATGTGATCTATTTTGAACCAGGAGCTATGTGAGCCTGGCCGATGAGCCGCAGATCCTGAGCCGGTAGCCTCATTCTGACATGTACAGTACTGGACGTTTAATCTCTGAAGTAACCTTTCTGGTCTATTGAATCATATCATAGGCGCTTGCAATCTTGGAAAGCGCTGATAATTACGTTTCCGTTCGATGGCCTGATCGATCCTCCAACCTTTTCTAAAGACACCACACGCCCCCCCCCTTTCCGCCCATGTTTATGGCCGGTAGATTCAATCTCAATGCCTATTCTGAACGACGGAATTGCAACCAATGTGATTCGCTCGACTAAATTGAACCATCGGTTCGCGTTCTTGGCTTTTGGCCTCTCTGGAATAATTGGAATCTCTTTGCAACACCTCGTGTGGGCGGGTCCCCGAACTGGGTACAATTCAAGCATGGTTTTCAAGCATCAACGACGACCTCGTTTTCTGGGAATGTGAGTACACTATGATCCGTTGTTGAGATGAGATAGTTAAGACGAGACAGACTAAACATGCGCTTGAAGCAGTCCTTGCGACCGAATTTCTCTTACGTGGGCCCAAGACCCAACGGAAGTGATTACTGTTCTTGGGAACCGCTTCTCCAACCCCCCACGCTACATCGTCAAGAACATCTCTCTCTTCATGCAGTGGATTGAAACAAATCATTTCTGTTCTGATTGCAAGACTGCTGTTTTATCGAGCGTGGGCGTTCAATTCTGTCGAAGCGTTCCGTCTTAACTCACTGAAACTCGCACTCTCCTTACTGTGGCCGCTGACTGATATCTGCTGGTAGCAGTGCTAATAATTTCTCGGTTCGAACGGCTGGCAATTTTGGTTTATAATTCGTGATATGCCTCTTCAAACTGCAGAGGTTGAGGTCCGTTGACGTCATGGCCTGGCTTACGAGTGCCTTAGTCATATACTTTGGCAACCTCACAGCACATTACTCCTCAGCTTGAGCCCAAACGTTTCCCCTCAACGCGCTGGTTTTCTATTGAAATTCTACCTCACCGAATATTACAAGGTATCTACGATGGCGAGCATTATGAAAGCAGTCGGTATGAGATTGGGATGAATCCCTCAGCCCAATAATTAACACTCTAACCCTGCCTGCGTCTCAGACATCCACGGTGGTAAGGGCGAGCGCGATGCCCTTTTCATCAATGACCAGACTCCCTTGCCTTCTCCTGCAGATGGTCAGGCTCTTGTGAACATCAGGGCGTTTGGCATCAACCGCATGGATATTATCCAGCGTCGCGGCAACTACCCGCTTCCTCCTCAGGCACCCGCAACGTTGGGCGTTGAGTTCAGCGGCGTGATCAAGTCCTTTGGTCCCGGTGACCATGGCAGTTTCAAGGAAGGTGATGAGGTCTTTGGATTGGCCTACGGCGGTGCCTATGCTGAGTATGTTGCTGTCAGTACGCGCATGCTTCTGCACAAGCCCAAGGCTTTGAGCTTCGAGAGCTGTGCTGGCATTCCCGAGACGTGGATCACCGCCACGCAGACGCTGCACCAAGTACTTGGATTCACTCGGGGAAAGTCGATCTTGTGGCATGCGGGCGCCTCGGGCGTGTCTGTCTCTGGCATCCAGCTGTCCCTTGTGGCGGGTGCCTCTGAGGTGTATGCTACAGCCGGAACTCAGGAGAAGTGTGACTTTATCACCTCGAAGCTCGGTGCTACAGCAGCGTTCAACTACAAGACCCAAGACTGGGTGAAGGAGATTAAGCAGATAACCGGAGGGAAGGGCGTAGACTACATCGTCGACTTCATCGGTGCCGACTACTTTCAGAAAAACCTTGACGTTGCCGCTCGCGACTGCCGCATGATTATCCTGTGGACGCTTAGCGGAAGCAAGATTCCCGACGCTGATATTTTGCAGGTCGTTACAAAGCGAATTCGCATTGAAGGTAGCACGCTGAGGAGTCGGGCCGAGGACTACCAAGGAAAGCTACGTGATAAGCTGGAGGAGTACCTCCCGGACTTTGAATCGGGCAGGCTGCAAATCTTTGTGGACAAAGTTCTGCCTTGGGAGGAGATCCAGGAGGCCCACAAGCACATGGAGGAATCCAGGAATTTGGGCAAGATCATTTGCACTATCTCATGAGAGTTGGGTTCTTCGTATAGTACCTCATTATGAAAAGAATGAAACTTGTAACTTATGCCGGCCTGCCTGAAATCCAGAACAAGAAAAAAAAAGGACTGATCTTAGTTTAATGCGTTTGAATCCACCTGAGCATTTGTTCGTACGCCGTGGCCTGGGCATCTCTGATGGCCTCGTCCTTATACTCACCCACAACAGCGAATCCTAGGTAGATGCCAGTTAGCATTCACTCAAATAGCCAGCCTTCTGAATACGATGGTCTTACCATGGGGCACGCCAGGGTAAACTTGGACCTCATGTTCCAAGTTGGCATTCGACATGCTATCCTCACCCGCTGTCCGAACCTTGTCAGGGAATAGTGGATCATTCTCGACACACACTAAGCTCAGTGGAACACTGACGTTTTGGAAGTCATCAGGGACAACCGAGGCAGCATGAGCCAAGGCACCAACCTTGATAAAAGGTCCAGTCTGGACCTGTCCAGCCTCCGCATCTTCGTTGCTACCTAAAGACTCTGTCTTCTTAGCTAGTAGCAGCACGAAACGTGCGCCAACGCAGTATCCAACCGCATAGATGCCACCACCCTGCTTGACAGCGTCGGTGTACTGTGCTTTGGCTGCTTCGATGACCTTGTGCAAGATCGGAAGGACCTTTTCTTCAGTGACGCGGGCGAGCCACATGTCGATGAGAAACGACTTTGTGACCTCAGCGGCTTTAATCTTAAACTGTTCGAGGAATGAGGTCGAGTCGTCGGTTATGGAAGTGGCGGCGGGGGCTGTATCGCCGCCGAACATGTCGGGCATGAGGACGAGGAAGCCCTCGGAGGCATACTTGTCGGCCTGCAGTTGGTTATTGATCGATTTGATGCCGGTACCGCCCGTGAGGAGAAGGAGGAGACGACTTGGGGCGTGGGGATAGTCGGCGGGCTTAGAGATGTAGACCTGGGAGGAGGATCAGCGCTGTCGCATATTGAATAAGTTCGCGAACTAATTTACCTCAATATTATCAAGTTTGAGGATTTCGCCGGTAGAAGCCTGTCCCGAAGCTGTAAATTCCCCATTAACCACAAGATCGGGCAGCAGGTGAGAGAAATATCGGCATACGAGTAGGCCTGTCGGTTACACAATGCTCGCCTACGACGGGAGCGTGCTCCTGGGCGTCGCTCTCGGGAGCACGAGTGGCATTATCGGCGTCGGTCATTGTCTGCTTGTATGAACGAGATTGTACTCAAGTCCAAGTTATACCGTCTATGAAGTGGTGATGGAATAGGATGGGTGAGAATGAGGCGTCAGACATGTGGTGAAAGAAAGCTGTATGGGAGCGAATTGCCAAGAATGGTACGTCATGTTGGAGGGGTAGTAGACAGGCAGCTCTTGCGGAATGAGAATGTCACGACAAAAGGAGCAAAATCGGTAGATCCAAGGCCGTGGAGTGGTAAAAATGCATCTTAATTTGAAATGTTGCCAGCGGCGCAATTATTTTTCTTCTTTACAATATTCGTTAGTATATCAAGTTGCTAAATATCAGTTTCACATCGCATTCGAACTGGTGGATTCGAGAGATGTTTCGACGCGACTTACATAAGCAGTAAACTAATTCCACCTTCGGTCGCGTTTCCACTCAACGCGCTGAACGCGTCGCAGGCATCATTCACTCCCCACACAAAATCACAAACGTCTTCATCCCAAGATTGCCACATCCCATTGACATCCTGATTACACGAAGATAACAACGCCCCGACACATTATCTCATCTGTTGTACACACTGCGATCATGGATGCCGCTGCCTCTGCGCTCTCACGGGGCGCTATCGAGTATGTTGTCTTCCTCGCTCACCGATTACCCCTCTGGTTCCATCGAGACTGACCTGTACAAGCGTGATCTTCAATGATCCCGACAAAGCTGCCAAATTGTTCCCCGTCCCCGTCATGCAATGCCTTCAGATCAAGCAGATGGCTCCCTCGGCCCAAGGAGGGGATCGATACCGACTCGTCATGAGTGATAGCGAGCACTACGTTCAGACCATGCTCGGCACTCAGGCCAACCATGTCGTTCACGAAGGAAAGCTACAGCGGGGTGCCATCGCTCGCGTCAAGCAGTATACTCCCAACAACGTCAAGGGAAAGAAGTATGTAATATTCCATCCTTAATGCAACGTTTTATTAATAGTTCGAAGCATTATGGTCATTCTCGATCTCGAAGTTATCGAATCCCTCGGCGTGCATGAAAAAATCGGTAACCCGATCGCAGTTGAATCCAAGGCAACAGAAGAGACAACTATCACGGGGAACGACTTTTACGGTGCCAAGAAGGAAGAGGAGACGAAACCCCAGGTCCAGCAACAACCAAAGGCCATGCCTTCACGGCCAGCTACACATGGTGGCATGCACATTTATCCTATCGAGGGCTTGTCTCCCTTCGCGCACAAATGGACGATCAAGGCACGAGTCACCTTCAAGTCTGAGATAAAGACCTGGCATAAGCCCACTGGAGAGGGAAAGCTGTTCAGTGTCAACCTTCTTGATGAGAGTGGTGAGATCAAGGCGACTGGTTTCAACGACCAATGCGATGCCTTCTACGATGTCCTACAGGAGGGTTCTGTCTATTATATCCACACCCCATGCCGAGTTCAGTTGGCAAAGAAGCAATTCTCCAATCTACCCAACGACTATGAGATGACCTTTGAGCGTGACACGCTCATCGAAAAAGCTGAAGACCAGACAAATGTACCCCAAGTAAGGTTTAACTTCTGCACTATCCAGGAGTTGCAAGCAGTCGAGAAGGATAGCACTGTCGACATTATTGGTGTTTTGAAGGATGTTGGTGAGGTTGGAGAGATCACATCCAAGAAGGATGGCAGACCGTTCTCAAAGCGAGATCTTACCATGGTCGATGACACTGGTTTTTCCGTCCGTGTTACCATCTGGGGTAAGACTGCAAACTCGTTTGACGCGCCACCCGAGTCGGTCGTTGCCTTTAAGGGCACCAAGGTATCAGACTTCAATGGGAAGAGCTTGAGTTTGTTATCATCAGGAACTATGACTGTCGATCCAGACATCCCTGATGCTCACAGGCTGAAGGGCTGGTACGACTCGACTGGCCGAACAGATTCATTCGCTACCCACCAGAACACTGCAGGCCTGGGCAACGCCACTGGTCGAAAGGATGTAATCAAGACCATCTCCCAGGTGAAGGAGGAGAACCTTGGCATGGACACAGAGCCCGCATACTACACCATCAAGGCCACAATTGTCTTCATCAAGCAGGAAAACTTCTGTTATCCTGCCTGCTCTAACACCAAGGAGCGTTGCAACAAAAAAGTTACAGAAATGGGTGATGGCACCTGGCTCTGCGATAAGTGTTCATTGGCAATGGATAAGCCGGAGTATCGATACATCTTGTCGATAAACGTTGCAGATCACACCAGCCATCAGTGGCTAAGCTGCTTCGACGATGCTGGTCGCATGATTCTGGGCCGTTCCGCGAATGAGATGATGGAACTTAGGGATAAAGATGATGTTGCGTTCATAGCAGCGTTCGAGGAAGCCAACTGCAAAAAGCTTACCTTCCGATGCCGAGCAAAGTCTGAAACCTTCAACGAATCAGAAAAGTGAGTTGTTAAAATAAGTCCAATTTCCAGCAATCCCCAAGACTAACAGCAGTTTCTAGGATTCGACACCAGGTGATGAGCTCGGCACTCCTGGACTTCAAGTCTGAGGGTGAGAAGCTGGCAGAGTTGATCAAGCAGTATGAAATTAGTGCTTAGATATCGTAAATGTACTCGGTTCAAGGGCTAAGGGGTATCGTATGGGTATTTGGGATGATGAAAACGGGGATCTTCGGCGCCAGACTACCCCATGTGGTGTAGAATCAGGTTTTGAGGCAACGTCATTTCACGTAGATTAATGATGTGATAGCTAAGTTACTATATTTTCAAATAATTTTTATCGGCGACTCTCATTAGCAGGAGTCTTTTGATCAAGGTAATGCTTGAGGTATCCAAGAAGATGCAAGAGTGGACTTTTTCAACCCAACGCCTTTGCCCGTTCATTTCTCATGTTTCGTGACTTCTTCCGGCATTTACAGAGGAAGTCTCTCGTGCTTCCAAGGACGCTTGCCCTCTCCTTCACCGTAGCTCGCGGTGGCTTGGTAGTCTCCACGAATCTTGTACTTGTAGATGGTCAAGCCCTCCAAACCAACAGGGCCACGAGCGTGGATCTTGTTGGTGCTGATGCCAACCTCTGTGCCGAAGCCGTAGCGCATGCCGTCAGCCAGACGTGTGGCAGCGTTCCAGTACACACCAGCGGAGTCGACCTCATTCATGAAACGCTCGGCATCGGCGGTGTTGGAGGTCAGGATGGCGTCGGTGTGGTGCGAACCGTGTGTGTTGATGTGCTCGATGGCGGCGGAGAGATCAGGTACGGTCTTTACCCCAAGGGTCAGAGACAAGTGCTCAGTATCGTAGTCCTCAGCGGTAGCCTCCTGAACGCCTTCGAGTGACAGAGATTCAATGGCAGCGTTGCTTGCGGGATCACAACGCAGGGAAACCCTCTTCGCAGCTAGAGCAGCGGCGACGCCGGGGAAGACGGTGGTCAGGGCGGAGTCCTGGACGAGGAGAGTCTCTACAGCGTTGCATGCAGCAGGGTAGCTGGTCTTGGAGTCGACAATGGCGGTGATGGCCTTATCTTTGTCTGCGGAATCGGTGAGATAGATGTGGCAGAGACCATCGGCGTGGCCGAGGACGGGAATCTTAGTGGACTCCTTGATGTAACGAACAAGGTCATTAGAACCTCGGGGGATAACGAGGTCAATATAGCGGTCCTGGGCGAGGAGCTGGGCAATGACATCGCGTGTGGTTACAAGCTGGATGGCCGAGTTGGGGACCTGAGTCTTTTCAAGGGCCGCGGAGATGACCTGAGAGATAGCCACAAAGGACTCTGTTGACTCTTTTCCGCCCTTCAGAATGGCCGCGTTTCCAGACTTAATAGCGAGAGACGCAATGTTAGCAATGACTTCGGGGCGAGCCTCAAAGATGATGAGGAGAACGCCGATGGGGCATGAAACTCGCTCCATGATGAGATCATCATCGAGCTTTGTTCTCATTTGGACTTGGCCAACTGGTGAAGGTGTTAGACGCAGTGTCCAAGTCAAGATATAAAACCAAGGATGTGTGTAAGACGTAGATACATACCTGGGTCTTCGAGGTCCCTCACGTCCAGAATACCCTTGAGCATATCCTCCCACTTGCCCTGCTTGCCCAAGTCAAGTCTGGAGACGAGGGCTCGGCTAAGGGAGCCATCAGCAGCGGCCTTGCGGGCAATCTCAAGGTCGCGAGCGTTAGCAGCGAGAATGGCGTCTTTGGCTTCTGTAAGAGCGGCATGGATAATCTCAAGGGCCTCGTTGCGGGCAGAGGCAGGAAGGGTTGCGAGAGTGAATGAAGCTGTTTTCGCAGCAGAGGCAGCGGCCTCAGGAGAGGCGTTCGTCAGAGACATGTTGCTGGATGATAGATTCGTGAGGGACGGAGCAGAGCCGATCAATGGGAAGGCAACAAAACCAATCAACCAATCACTGAGTCACCTTGTTTACAGCGTGGAACGTATGTAATCCGGTAGTAATTAGTGATTACTGTACAGATTACTATGGTGACTCAGGGTGAGGCGAATGGATGAGTGGGAGTCAGCCTGCCCCGCCAATTCTCACTTTTTTCCCCCTCCCGTTGGGGTTCATGCACCCCGCCATTATAAACTTCCAACGATTGATAGGTAGCTGGACGGACTTGCCGTTTCGCCAACGGGAAGGCACAAGGCAGGGGAATGTCTCAAACCTACGCCAAGGCTACATTGACTACGTACCACCTAGACTTTAACAAGGCTGACACCCACACTGCCAATAAACGACGACTTGGTAGGGAGGTCGGCTGGAATTGTAGTCAGCTAACCTACCTTCTTCAAACATCTCTCATCGCCAGCCTCAAGCGTATCAATCAATCTATCAAGACTGCACGTCTCAATTACCGTGTTAAATCCGAGCGATGTCGGGACCCGATTCCGCAATAGATCGGCTTTTATTTACGATGATACTCTAATGTTGATGCCCCAAGATCTCTTCTCGCCACTAATAAACCGCGAGATACGCCTCGTTTGGAGCCGACAAATGCCAATGCCAGTGTGTGTTGCATCGTGCCCAAGCCCAACATTCAACATGGTGGTTGCAAGTGCAACTCTGTTCACCGGCGATGCTAGTCAATAACTTCCTTCACATGTTATGCCCAGTGCTTATGTATCCGACAGATACCATTTGCATTTTCACAAGACTCGCGTGAAGAAGCGTCATGGTGAGAGGGTGGATGGTCTATCACCTGCGTCATCTTTGGGTTTATCAATCAGGAGACAACTTACTACGTATTCTCTTCCATCTTCAAGACCAATCCTAGATGACCAGCAATCACCAACATCCCTAGGAGTGAGAAATTCCTTCCGGATTGGTCAGCCATCTATTATCCGTGTCGGGAACATCTCGCCTCTTCGTCTGGTGCCGGAAATCCGATCTATCGGCTCCGTGCTCGGCGAACGTCCACTCTCCTCCACTCGGTCAAGTGCAATTACTCCACCTGCAAACTTCCATCCCCAGTCCTTTTCCCGGCTTAGGATGCCGAGTTATGACTGTTTGTGGGTGGGTGGAGAGGCGTTGTGGGAGCTTCGTAAAAAGATCAAGGTAGTTATCCGACAGGCTTGCCATTTAAAACTAACCGGTGACCCTCCCGGTTTCCGCGATCATAGTTCCAGTTTCCAAGATTGCCACCCATCCTTTGCAAATATCCATCCAAGAATTCTGCTGAACATTGACCTCCCAAGTCCTATTGACCTTTCTGCTGAACCTGTGTTTTCACGCCTCCTGTGATTTCTTGAGTCTTTCATTCCGGCGGAGGCTTGTAGGATTCGGCCTCGGCTTGGCTTGCCCGGTCCCACATATTCGAAGCCGACCGACGGCATTCAAGTCAAAAACACCATGAAGTCTTGCATTGACGACGAAAAGATTGATCTCGAGCGGGGTGGGAACGGCTGTAAAGTGGAAAGGCCAACCACCGCCGGTTCAGAATCAACAACTTCGGAACATAGCCACTCAGAGTCAATACAAGAAATTGAGCCCGTTACCATTGGAGAGCCGTTAGGAAATATAGACACAAAGTCAATGCGACAAAGTCAATCCAGAGCCTCTTCCATACGCTCAAGACCCCTATCTATCATCCCTCGTTCAAAGAGGCGTGGTTTGCTAGGTAGCCTTACTCTTGTCCCTGAGATCTCATATCCACCTGACTATAAGAAGTCAACAAAATGGGGACTCGTCGGCATCATTGCTTTGGCTACGGCCGCTGCTCCCCTTGGCTCAACCGTTGTTTACCGTATGTACTTGCTCCTTTGAGAAATTATTGTGTTAATGTGTTTATCGTACTAAACCAATTTGAAGCCGCCCTTCCCGTTTTAGCAAAAGAGTTCCATTCCTCTGAAACCATCACCAACTTGTCTGTAGCGCTCTACATGATTTCCATGGCCATCTTTCCTCTTTGGTGGTCCTCCTTCTCAGAGGAGTTCGGTCGCCGCACAATCTACCTCATCTCCTTTACCCTTTTTGTCATCTTCTCGGTCCTCTCTGCCATCAGCACCAACATCACCATGCTGATAGTTTTCCGCATGGCAGCAGGCGGTGCCTCAGCGAGCGCCCATGCCACAGGCGCTGGCTCGATCGCTGATCTTTTTGAAGTCTTTGAGCGAGGGAAGGCCATGAGCATATTCTATCTCGGTCCTCTCTTAGGACCGCTGATTGCCCCTGTTATCGGTGGTGCCTTGACGCAGGGGCTGAGTTGGCGGGCCACCATGTGGTTTCTCGCCATCTACGGTGTCATTGTTGTTTTGTTGATCTTATTCTTTCTCCCAGAAACGTTGGCTCGTCGTAAGCCAGAAGAATCTACCTCTGTTGTCCAGAACGAAGACCTCCAAAGGATGCGAACCATGGATTCCGCCAAGGAAAAGACGAAACGATTCACAAAGTCTCTTCGCCGATTCCTCATTGATCCCCTCGGGGTTATCCTGTATCTCCGTTATCCGCCAGTTCTCATCACTGTCATGATCGCGGCCATTGCCTTTGGCTCTCTCTACGTTGTCAACATCGGTATCCAGCAAAAGTTCTCTCGCCCGCCGTACAACTACAGTCAGCTCATCCTCGGTCTATTGTACATCCCCTCTGGGCTGGGTTACTTTACCGGATCGATATTTGGTGGCAGATGGATTGACAAGATCATGGCTCGAGAGGCTCGCAAGGCCAACCGCTACGATGAGAATGGGAAGCTCATCTATCTGCCTGAGGACCGGCTTCGCGAGAACGCTTGGATTGCGGTGACCGTTTATCCACTGGCGCTACTCATGTTTGGCTGGACATTGAGATACGGTGTTCATTTCATCGTACCCTGTATTGCCCTCTACATGTTTGGTGTCGCCTCCATGCTCATCTTTGTAAGTCTCTGCCTCTTATCTCACTCAGGTCGTCATATCACATGAACTAACAAACACCTCAAGTCCGCTGCCACAACGATGCTCACTGAATTCATCCGCAAGCGCAGCTCCGCCGGTGTTGCGGTGAATAACTTTGTCCGCAACATCCTCAGCTGTATCGGCGCCATTGTCGCCGCTCCGTGGATCAATGCCCTTAACGTTGGATGGGTGTTCACAATCATCTGCATTTTCTGCTTGATATCAAGCTACTTTAGCATTTGGATCCTACGAAAAAATTCTAACAAGTGGAGGAAGAAAATGGATGAAGCTTTGAACAAGTAACGATTGAATGAAATGATACACTGAGTAGGTCGGGTTGAAAATTACTGGAACTTGAGAGTAAAAATAGTCATGAGAATGCCAGATGAGGCCTACAATATCTATACCACATTTAGCATCTACCTATATCAAAGATAAAGTAGTCTTAGGAGGAGACTGAAAAGTGATAATAATGCATCATGATTTCATATATCCATCATCATAGTCACCAAACTACGAGTTCTCCGAGTTCATTCCTTCTTTTCCTCCGCAAACAACCTCCCAATCGCATCGGCACCCACATTCCCTCCACTAAACACCAATCCTAAATCCCATCCATCCTCTCCTGCTTCCTCTTCTACCATACTCCGGAACTCCTCATCAAACAGCGCTACAGCCAACGGCACACATCCGCTCGGCTCGACGACCATCTTGAAGCGCTCCAGCACCAGCCTCATCGCCGCTTTGATCTCGCCCTCCGTCACGCTGTACATGCCTGCCACAAGACGACGCTCATATATGACGCTCCACGGGTGAATTCCCACAGGTGTGCGCAGGCCGTCGGCTACAGTTAGGGTCGATACCTTCGCCACTCGGGTGCCGGATTCGTAGCCGCGCTTGCCGTCGTCGGCGCCTTGGAAAGATGGTTCAGCGCCGAAGACGCGGATTCCTGTGCCCTCACAGCTGAGAGCTACGCCTGAGAGCATGCCTCCTCCTCCACAGGGCGTCATGATAGCGTCGAGTCCTGGAGTAGCCTTGTTCTTACCCGGCCTTCCAGGTCCATCATTATCCCCTCCGGTTGCCTTAGCTCTGAATCTAGCCTCGCCACTCTCTGAAGAGGTCATCAACCCAACAACCTGCTCCTGAAACTCTAAGCCCATGGTGCCTTGGCCGAGCATAATGTCCGGGTGGTCGTACGGTGGAACAAGGCGAGCGCCAGTTTCAGCAATGATCTTGTTGGCGACGGCTTCACGCTCGACGCTGGTGCTACCGCTGAAGACGACATTTGCGCCGTAACCCTTTGTTGCGGCGATTTTTTGAGGGATGGAGATGTTGGGCATCACGATGTGAGCCTTAATGCCGTTTTCACGGGCTGCTAGGGCGAGAGCCTGAGCATGGTTTCCTGTGGCCGATCAGTTAGATCCACCAGGCTTCGTCCTTCTCACGATAGCCGACCTCATGTTGGTTGTATTTCATACTTTCCCCAGAGGCTTTGGAGATCAACATCTACGAGAAGCAAAACAAACTCACCAGAACTATGCGTCACAACACCCTTCTCCTTTCCTCCACCATCTAACCACCCAGGCTCTTGCTTCAACCTCTCCACCGCATGAAAGGCCCCTCGAGCCTTGAAAGCACCAATACGTTGCATGTTCTCACACTTGAACCACAGCCTAATCACCGGTCTGGCCGGCGTCCTCCCCGCCCACCGCGTCCCGGCCAGCTCCTCGGCCGTGCGGGGCGTCGACGCCAGCTCTGTCAAGGTCCGGTTCGTCAGGACAGGTGTGAGATGGACGTTGGGCTTGACTAGCTTGTGGGCTTCGATGACCGAGTCCCTCGTGAGAGGGAGCGTCGTGGAGAGGTCTGCCATAATGGTGAAGTCGGTTATGAGTTAGTTGTTTGAGCGATGTTGCGATCGTGTGGGTTTGGCGGGGTCACTCTGAAGTACCATTGCTGTCGGCAAAAAATTCATGGAGCAAATAACATTTATATACAAATAGATATACCGATGATAGAAGCATCTAGATCCTTTCATCGCTCCGGTTAACTAAAAAGATCTTGTCGCTCTAGTTTACCCGAATTGGCTGACATGGTCCCCCGCAAAGCACATCATGACCCGCTTATCATGTTAATAGGGCGCAACACAGCGATGAACGGTGTGCTAACGCAAGACTTGGTCAGTAAGGTCATCAAAGATGGAATGGCACCCATTAGGGAATAGCATGACTCGAGGGAGAGAGACTTGAGGCACGGATCAAAGTGTTTTAAGAAACAGAAATTTTGGTATTGAGTTGGCCACGAGCCAGATATCAAACTTTTGGTTCAGGCCAGATCCCCTGCGAGAGCCAAGGAATATACAGTACAAAAGTTCACAATTTTTGCCAAGCCCTCCAAGTCCCGTCCTACATCAACGCCTATCCGTCGCTTACTTCTGGTTCTCGGGTCGGAGAGAGCTGCAATGTCATCGTTAGCTAGAGTCGTCAAGAATAGGACTAACACGATTGTGAAACTTACCGGACAGCCTTGCCAGCACGCCAGATCTCAAGGCCACGGATCTCCTCCATCTCCTTCTCGAACTTCTCACGGTAGTCCTTCTGGCCGTTGTAGTCGAGGGATCGCTGGGTCTCAGAACCGTCCTTGACAGCGTCGTAGAGAGAGTTGAAGACGGGCTTCAGGGCATCCTTGAAGCGAGGAGTCCAGTCAATGGCACCACGGCGGGCGGTGGTGGAGCAGGCCTCGTACATCCAGTCCATGCCATTGGCACCGATAAGAGGGTACAGAGACTGGGTAGCCTCCTCAACAGTCTCGTTGAAGGCCTCGCTGGGGGAGTGGCCACGCTCACGGAGGACCTCGTACTGGGCGAGGAACATACCGTGGATACCACCCATGAGGCAACCACGCTCACCGTAGAGGTCAGAGTAGACCTCCTTCTCGAAGGTGGTCTCGTAGAGGTAGCCGGAGCCGATAGCGACACCGAGGGCAATAGCCTTCTCCTTGGCCTTGCCAGTGACGTCCTGGAAGACAGCGAAGGAGGAGTTGATGCCACGGCCCTCACGGAAGAGGGATCGGACGGTTCGGCCAGAGCCCTTGGGAGCGCAGAGGATGACATCGATGTTGGAGGGAACCTCGACCTTGGTCTGGTTCTTGAAGACGGGGGAGAAACCGTGGGAGAAGTACAGAGTCTACAATCAATTAATCCCGTCAACCATTGGATTCAGGCGAATGCCGAATGCCAGATATGTGGTGTATGCTTACCTTGCCCTCAACGAGCTGGGGCTTGATGGCGGGCCAAGTCTCGGACTGAGCGGCATCACTGAGGAGGTTCATGACGATGGTACCCTGGGAGATGGCATCGTCGACCTCGAAGAGGTTCTTGCCGGGGACCCAGCCATCCTGGATGGCGTCCTCCCAGGACTTGCCGTTCTTTCGGACACCAACAATGACGTTGAGGCCGTTGTCACGGAGGTTAAGACCCTGACCGTGGCCCTGGGATCCGTAACCGATAAGGGCAAGAGTGTCGTTCTTGAAGTACTCCTGGAGAACAGTATTAGCATTGGGTCTCCTGGAGTATCAGGGTACCAAAGGGAAGGGTAGGTGACTCACAAGGAGCTTCTCCTGGGGCCAGTCGGCACGCTCTGTATTACCCAACTTTGGTCAGTAATTTGTGCCAGTTGTTGAGCCATCGCAGTCAGGTCCTCTGCTAATCAAAAACTCACCGTAGACGTCCTCCTTGTGGCCAGCGAAGTCCATGGACTTCATGCCACGGGTCTGCTGCTGGACAGGGCCAGCCATAGCAGGGCGGGCAACGGCACCAGCACGGGCAACGTTGCGGGCAGCAGCAACGAAGGTGCGCTGCTGGACGCGGGGAGCGGCCAATTGGCGGGCCATTGAGCCACGCAGGGTCTTGGAGAAGCTTCGCGAGGCCATTTTGATGATGGATTGGACGGTTCTGAGGGGAGAGGTGTCTGGGAGAGGAGAAGAGGAAAAAGAGAAGTTCTTCCACGAAGGTCGGGTCAAAGCTAAATTTTCCTGGCGGCTTGGGGGGGAGGGGACCTCAGAGTAGCGGGCTACAAAGAACAGACCTGACCGATCTCGGCCACTGCTGGAATATGGGAACCTGTGGGCCGATGCCAAAAGCAACGGAGAAGCAACCCTGAGTTTGACCGGTACCGGAAACCCGCCTCCACACGGGACGCAGACTACATGCACAGGTACCCTCTACCCGATTTCAGGTGTCTCGCCACCCCGTCCTCTTGCTCTGGTCTCCGTCTGGAGAACCGGCGAACTGCAGGGATGGAAATCCGTCTAGTAAGCAACTAAGGCAGGTAAAAGGTACCACCTAAATTTTGCTCGAAGGAATAAGAGTGCCTTCAGTATTCTGACATAATATTGCCTAATTTGGCCGCCAATTCAAGTATCTAGAGTACGAGAGACAACCTCAGAATGACCTAAGCTCGCTGAATCAAGCATTCACCACGACATCCGAGCTGGTATTCAAGGATGCCCTGGAGAGAGTTGTTGCAACATCCTGCCCGCCTTCGCACACATAAAACTTACATTTGTGGGTGTGAGTCAGTCTCCAGTTCGCGCCGTTCGTGCTGTTCCCGCCAATCAGACTGCTTTAACCCTACCATGACCGCCTACCACAGTAATTGGAGCAGTGCCTGTAGCCTCTCATTCCCACTGCGTTCGTAAGCAGCTCTCCAGCTAAATTTCGTTGCGTTCGGCGCAACTAAGCCCTGCCAACGCATGTGTCAGGGCACACTCAGCCCACCATGTCCTACCCTAGACTTCGCAGACAAAAATAATATTAACGGGCTCACCTTTGAATACATTCGGATATGAGGATGAGTCAATTGAGGTTATTATCGGTCGATTACTTTCGACTTGCTTCCGTCTATTGTCTCATAATTGAACCAACGTTCATGGTCCGATCCCGCTTATCCGACCTTCATCCTTGTAAAACAAAATATTTCAATTGTCGGTGAGCCTCACCATTGCGCTAACAATTACGCTCACTCCTACAACCCATCACTACGCTTCTTTCCCTACATGACCTCACCTCACCTCCTCTCCCCATTGTTCTCCGTCCTAAACGGCCCAGTATTGTCATTTAATCCTGTTAAACACACACCTCCACATGCCTAGCCCGCAAAAGCAGTTGGAATGCTGTTCGTAACAGGAAGAGCAAATTGCCCTTACCCCCCTGATCATGAACTCGTAAAGACGCCGGGCAAATGCAGCGAATCCCTTCTCTATGCCTGTCAAAACGATTATTCGCCTTGCCTCCCAGATCATCCCCCCATGTGTCATCTGTACTTTTGATTGCCGAATGTGTCATCGATAACAAACGCCTCCGAGTTTGCGATGTCCCACCTGACTTATTTCAAAACCCGATCGTAATAGGTGCCCTTTACTACACCACCACCCATGGCGGTTCGTACGTTGCGCTTGAATCCTTCGCGGTTGCTTCGTAGGTCTTCGGCGGCCTCCTTGTTTAGTGGGTCGGAAGCATTGGGTTCGAGGAAGAGGAACTATAAGTGATGTTAACTGCTGCTCTGTTGAGCTGCGCGACCCCATCTGATGCTGAATCCTGCCACAAAGACGTGGAACAGTGTGATCGGAGGATATCTGCAATGGTGCAACTGCCACGGTGGAAGGTTGGGTGTCATACCTGTAATCCAACAATTACAGCATTGAGGTTCAGCACCGGCTTCCAGTCCTCACGCAGAATGTTCAAGCACACCTTGCCCTCTAAGTCGATATTTGGATGGTAAATCTTCTCACGACATCGGACCTTCGGAGGCTCATGGGGAAAATTCTGGTTGATTGTAAAATCGAACGTGAATTTGGCGGCCCGGTACATGCCCTCGTCGGGCTCGATCGTGAGAACGAAGTTGAGGATGTCGTCGGGGTCGGGGAAGTCAGTCTTCATTGTCGAGCCCAGGGAAAGTTCCGAGAGATCTGTTGCACAACAATGTCAGCCTCCTCGTCGCTGAAGATCTTGGAGATAGGGTGTCGTCTCGGCGATGTCGACCTACCCTTTTGGACGCGCAGTTGAGCGGCTGTCACTTTCTTCTTCTTGCCCCCGGTGGCCGCTCCCTCAGCATTCTCCGCCTCCTTCTGCTCCCTTTTCTGTCAACTAGTTAACTGCAGGCACTTCAAACCTAATGGAAGCGGATATAACGGACCATGGACCATATCTTCAACATCTTGGGAGGCGGGGGTTTAAGCGTGGGTTGTGTCGGAGTCGTTCGGTATTTTCAGAGGGGTAGGTAAGGATAGACGAGACAAGTCTTGGAGAGCTGCTCGCCGACTCTGTGATTATAGAAGAAGAACTACAAAGAAGGAAAAAAAAAATGAACAGCTTAAGTAAGGTCGTCGTCACGTAATTTGTTGAGTGTCACGCGATGTTGGTTGTTACGAGCACGATCTGGATGCCCGCTTAGTCCAAATGGCGATGATGCTTGATAAGATAGCCGTAAGGCAGCTATGTATGTATGGAGGGTCCCAACCCACCGAAGTTTAGGCGGCAATCCACAGCCTCGCGTCATCATGGCTCCAATTAGGCGCTGCCATGACATCTTACCGCCGCCACGTCTGCCTTCACGTTGTCCCTCAGGGTGCCTTTGCCAAATTGTTGATCTCAGGTGCATTCAAATCACGTCAAGACAAACCCGGATCAAGAAAGATTTTTCTTTTACATAAAATGAAACTCATCAATACAATGATTGTCATGATTCCCAATAGGTGCCAAATTACACTATGGTAATGGTAGGGTACTCGTTGCATCCAAATCCATTGGAAGACCCCCTCAAATACAAGTAGTACTCTCTCTTTTGATTTGCCAACCATTAATAGTTCAAACCAAGAAACAAGAAAATGAAACGTTACAAAACTGAGGTATCCGATAATGAGCCAATTTATCTACTCTGACACCCATCATACCCCGCATATCTACCCGCATATCCACCATTTCCCAAAATGCACGCTCCATGGGTTGCTTATCGTCTCGCGAAGCAGCACATGAGACCAGTCTTACCAAGGAACCACAGGAAGCCGAAGAAACGGACAAGCGACAGCACGGCAGTAGCGTATAGGAGGAACTTGAAGTAGTTGGCAGTTCGGACGGAGGCGTTTTCCTTTATGAGATGTTAGCAAATGGCATCAATAAATGAGACTTTGTAAAATACTTACTCCGATGTGGAAATTATCAAAGGTTTCGGTGGTAAGGACAACGATAAGGAGAGCATTGGAGAAGAGCCAAGAGACAACTAGGCCAGTACGGAAAGACTTGTACCCATCCTCTACATCTGCCTTCTCGACCTCCTCCTCTTCCTTGAAGGGGGCTAGGGCTCGTCGGACAGTCTGCTCGAACTGACTGTCGATGTCCTCCTGTTCCTTTTCTATTTCCTCGACAACGGCCTCGTTCTTGTCGCCCTTGGTGACGTGGGCAGAGGGAAGAGCTTCAGCCTTGTCGGAACCCTTGGTACCCCAAGAAACATCGTGCCAGTTGTTGAAGGCATAGACCATCAGAATGTTAATGTATGAAGCCATGAGGAAGAGGTACTGAGGGAAGGAGTGGAACATATGCCAGGGGTCCAGGTAGAGAAACGAGGCAAGGAAGTTCAATCCGTAGATGGTAATAAGAGCAACGATGATGACACCGCCAGCACTGCTATTACCGAAGAAGCTGTTCACAAAGTCCGCTCCAGAAGCGAGCGAAATCTGGTCTTCAATGGGAGTGTTGAAGGCGCGGATAACGAGGTAGGCGGAGAGAACCAAGATGTAACCCTGAATGAAACCAAAGAGACCAAAGGAGGCAATGTACGTGAACTTGGAACCTTTGGGACGGTTACCTAGCGCAAGAATGAATTGTAGGATCACGAAGGCCACATAAAGATAGGTAAGCATAGAGTTGACGACAGGAGAAGCCTTATCACCGAAAGGCCAGCCGTGATACTGTGTAGCGACCTTGGGGGTTCCGACGAGGTCCATGATGACGGTGGTGGTGAGGTAGTAAGAAGCTAGAGAGAACCAAGCGAAAAGGTTGTTGGCCAAATTATAGAGGAACTGGATATGCAGAAAGAACATGCGAATAATGTTGTGGCCGCTCTTGTACATGCGGCCAAAGTGCATCAGTGAGTAGAGACCGGCGGCGAACGAACCGTTCAGCCAACGACGACGCTGAGAGATGAACTCGGGGGCACCTTCGGGAACATCAGTTTCACCCTTGGCGGCCTTGATGTAGCTCAGATGCCACTTTTGGCCGGCCTTGGCGACCAGCTCGAAACATAGAATTCGATCTTCGGCCAAGAACATGTTCTTCTTGAAAATGTTCATGCCGTCAATACCCTTCTTTCCGAGCTGCTTGGACAGGGTGTGATCACCGTGGAAATACTGCTCCAGGGGACGGCCCATGATGGCGCGGAATCGATAAGCCGAGAAGGCACCGGGCAACACGGAGACGTAACCGAACGAACTCTCCAGGGGCTTGTCGAGAATGTTTGAGATCTTGTACTCGAAATTCTGAACAGCAACTAGAGGGTTGAGCAGCTTCCTGCCGCCCTTACCCAACATGGCGTGAATTTCACCACAAGCACCACCGAGATCCTTGTCGTTATAGAAACCTTCCCAGAGGGCCAACAGAGATCGGGGACTGGGCTTGGTACCGGCATCGAGCAGGATACAGACCTCGGGGTTCAGGATACGGCCGAAGGCGTTGAATAGCCAACGATGAGAGTTGATTTTCTTGGTGTTCTTCTGCTTCAAGCAGAAAATGAACTGAACTGGTGGGAGGTTCTGGGGGCTGTCATCGGTAGGCCGGATGAGCTGTTGGTTGGGAGTGACGGAGAGCTGACTGGTGTACTCGAAAATGTGAGCAACAGTCTCCTTGCCGTCAACATCCTTCTTGATGATACCATCCTGGTAGATACCCACGGTGGCGAGCAAGTCGAGCGTATTCTTATCGGCCTTGTCGATACCATCGAAAACGAGACAGACAACAATCTTCTGCCAGGCGGGGCCGCCCTTATTCCAGAACGTCGACTTCTTGAGGTTGACAATGTCACGAATGTTTTGCATGACACCGTGCAGAGTTCGGGCTACAAGAACCTTGTCCTCGTTGTAGTAGGTGATTGCGATGAGTAGCTCAGTGTGTCTGTTGTACATACGGGGCCGCAAATCATAACCGTTCTTCAGAGTGAAGTCGTTAGGGTCGCAGGTAGCAGCAGTGTATCGCATCTTCATGAACTCTTCGTTGCCGCCCTCGACATCGCGGTAGCGAGGTTGAACAGCGTTCTTAATAGCAGAGGGCACGGGGTAGTCGAGACTGAGAACGGAGCCCTGAACCAGCTTAACCTTTCGGGTTTTTGAGCGGGCCAGGCCGCCCATAGCGGGCTGCTGCTGTCGCTGAACCCAGCTATCCTCGGGGTCAAATGCAGAATCGGGTCGGGAATAGGGGTCCTGGCTGAACTGGCCAAAGCCGCCATTATCGCTGAAGCTACCTGGCTGAGGGGTGTTCTGGGACGCGTTGGGAGCATACGACTCGGTCAGACTGTAGGCGGACACGGGGCGATCGGGGGGGGTCCGGGCACCCAGGCGGTCTTGATCGTAGCCCGAATTCAGGAGGCCTCGGCCGGCCTCCTCATCGGTTTCCTGAGGGGGGAGATGATACTGTTGGGATGATGGTTAGAACAGGTGTCAGCAATGGAAATTCCATATTGGACTCACTTGGCTGGCAGTAGGAAGGTCCTGCAGCTGGTGGCCGCTGCCATACTCTTGACCACGGCCATTGTATGCCATCGTGTCAAATTTGGGATCCCGATCCTCTCAATGAAAATTCGTTGTCGGGTCAGAGTGTTGATGAATCGATCAATGCAGTGATGGATAGATTTTGCAGGTTGAAAGCTGACGGGTAGCCTTTTTTTGTCGTTGTCTGGGGGGGTGGTGGAAGCGGGAGCAGCTGAAACAGGAGTAATAAGGCAAATCCGATCCAGGTCACGGGCTTGCGTCAACAGCAAATAGGAGCTACTTGAATCTTGCCTGGGGTAACCTATTATTTTTCCTTTCGTAACGCAGGTGGGGAAATTGAGGCACCAGCCTCAAAAGAATGGTGATAGTTGGGTCAAAGGAAAGGAAAAAAAAAAAAAAGAGGCAGAGGATGTGAAGTGGGAGTGGGAAAGGGTACAGCAGAAGAATGGATTAAAGAAGATGAGATTCAGGAGCAACAGGGCCGCAGGGTTTGCAGAAATGTTTTTGATGAAGGGACGGATCTCTTTTTCGCTCCACGGTCCATGCTCACGGACCACAGCAGGCATTGGGCTGGCTACTTTACGGCTGTGAATGCGTGCTCCATAGGCCATGGGCCTCAGCATGCAAAGCCCAGAATAGGGGACTGGGACTGATGCGCGCTAAGCCTGCTGAGCCACTCCACCCGTGTTTTGGGGGGGCGAGGATCCATCCCTTGTTGTTCCCGCTCATAAGCCATAAGAGCCAGACACAAGCAGAAACCCGACAAGAGCGGGTAGCCTCACGCACCATGATGACACGGCCACAAACTAAGAAACCAACGAGCGGGAGGTACCAAACGAGGTAAGTTATTCATCGACATCTGGGTCACGATCTCGCAGCAAACTGCTCGAACAACCGGTGCTACCGATGCGTCGGGGAAAGACATGAGCGCTGGAGAGGACATCTCGAATGGGTCTCGATGGGCACAACTACGAAACGCGACGTACCTACTCCGTTTGGTGGACGAATCTACGTACGTCAGTGTTTGCCCATCCACCAACCTCACCTTTGCTTGGTTCGGGTGACTGACCCCCCTAGGAAAAACAGCCCCCTCAAAATAAGCCATTAGCCACCAAGCGGCGTTCTGAATGGAGACGGGCTCGGGGAATGGAGCCTCCCCTCCTTTTCCCCTGTTGCTTGCATCCATTTCCCAACCATGTGCTTCCTGCGCCTTTATTCCAAATGCTGTTCGCTGTTCAACCTGCTCCCTTAATGCAGGCTATCTTCTGCTGGCCTTGGCGACTTGCCCGCCCACCCACATCTTGAACTCTTCGGATATGTTACAGCATGCAGCATCAAGAAGAAACACATTTCACAATCTGACCTTTGCCTCCGGCGATGGCGAATTCCGCCCCCAGCGAAGATCCCAGCCCTAAAAACGAACTCTACCCCCGTAAAGCCTGCGCGATGCGTTGTACCGTAATTTCCCAGAGGCCAGGCTCTCACAGCTACGGACCGTAAAGGCAGTGAGTAATCCATCAACCTTAGAGTCCCCGCTTAGAGCCCTGGCGGCTTACGATCCTTTCCCACTGGGCCCTTTCAGTCACTGCTCACCGCGAGAAAGCTTGTAGGAGCGCCCCGGAAACGCCTCGTGGCATCTCACTGATCAGAGTTTGAGACGAAGGTAGCCTAAGAAGCTCAACTGGTCAGATTTGAATACCATGTTCAGTTAGCCTAGTGAGTGGCTGGACGCATCTCACCCACTTCATCGCTGCAAGGCTTGCGGCTGGAGCCAACGAGAATCAGACAAGAGGCAACTCGGCGCCGCCGCTTACTGTCCGTGTGAGTGTCTATCGATGCGTGGTACAGAATAGACCCTATTCGTCCTGCATTGGACCACCAAATGCAGGCCAGGTAGGGTTGCGGTGAGCACATGTGCGTTCCCATTTCCCGCGGTGCTCCAAGTTAATCCCTCCTTACCTGACATTTCATCCGCGTTCTCTGCTATTGTCGTATGGGGGCCAAAATTCCAGGAATTCTAATTGCCCCCTTGGCAGCAACTGGGGCCAATCTCACGTCGAAACAAGGCCTGCGGACGCGTTATGGACGTTCCAAAAATAGTAAGATTGTTAGCTCGGTAGCTTCCAGATTGGTAAGAGAAGCTTGGTGTCCCGTCAACTGGTACGTCACGCCCGACGAAATCGCCTGCGGCCAACGCTGTCAGCTCCCGGTTGAGCAAATCTTCGTCCCTCGAGCGGAGGGAACGAGGTCCAGCTCTGAGGCGCAGGCGTGTCAGTCTAGGTACGCACTAATCAACACCAGCTCGCCTCTTCATCGGGGTTTGGGTTGGCCGGGCCATCATCTATCATCAGCTTCAGTGGAGGCTAGCCCTGATTGCGGCCTCGTCTGTCTTCCTGTGCATACTCTGCATAGAGTAGTGTATGTAAGGTAAGCATGCTAGACCTTCTCTGGCGGCATGTCAATTCTAATGCTCGCCATCCTGACTGTGGGTGGCTGTACAATTCACAGGGCTGGGAGGCTGGTGAGAGCAAGGGTAGCAATGCCTGTCGGCACTGACCGTCTCCGCCTCACGTCAGCATCCAAGTTGCGGATTCTATGGAAAATAGGACTTCTCTGTTGTGGATGAATGGCTGGGCTGACAGTTGATCCTTGAGTTTGTTTCCCTTCTAATAATGCTATGTAAGCATTGAAGTTTTCCCTCTGCTGGGATGAGAACAGATGGGGTGGCAATCGCGCTGCAACTCTCATCTATTTGAATCGTAGGCTGTGGTGGATACACGACCCTGCGGCCTCCCTGGGCCAACGAGCCAATGAGTTGAATTTCTGAATCTTTTGATGTGTTTCGTTCCACTTGCGCCGACAGGGAATTCTCCGGATAGTGGTAAGCGGCAACCTGCTTGGATATGACACTACCTTTTTAGAGTGCTCCCTGTCAAGAACCATAAGGTGCCCCGTCACTCGGTTCAAGTCCCGAGACAATCGCCTGAATCGACCGTGTTTCTACTAAGACAACTCTCGCGATGACCCATCAAGACCTGAGTGGATGACACTCTTAAGATCATTCTCAGTCTTGCAAGACATAGACCCAGCGAGCTGTTTCACCAATACCGACCAGACGACGCCTGACCTTCGAGAATGCGGATGGCAAAACCACGCCCTCTCCTCAAATGTCACCCACGGGCACAGCGAAAGGATGGTTGGCCTCGAGTTTTGAATATGGTACGGATTTGCTAGGTATACATCCTCCATGCCTCAGGGCTTCGTCAGTGTTGCCGAGTTACGACCTTTCTTTTCTCTTATGAGTAGATTTGCGAAGACAGTACTCTACATGGCCGTGTTGCCGTTGTGAGGTGGCCAATGTGCCTTTACCGGGAAACTCTATCAGTTCAATGCTGGTGGGAAAGGTTTATATTCACAATAGGAAGAGCTGTTCAAACAAGATGCTCGTTGGCTCACATAAACAGTCCTTGGAGCGTCCCTGAATCTGGATGAGGAAACTTGCAGACAAATGCTCTGTGAAGTGGTACTGTTGATCTCTCTGCGACGCCAAGTCTCGAATGATTTGCTGGAAAGTAACGCAGCTAGCGACCTTTGACTGGTGCGTCCAAAAGGTCTCGGGCCCGCCAACCCACAGAGAAGTGCCCCTGAATTCTGGATCCTTGAGTTTGGTCGCAAGTTGACAATGATCTGCGAGACTTTCCCCCATTTGAATGGACGATGGAAAGCTGAGATGGCGGCCGCGGCCCTTTGTCTCAGCAATTGAAGCCGGCCACTACTTATCCTTTGTTCCTGTCTGGTCCCTGCAATGAGGTTCCTTTGGATCTGGTACAATGTCACGTTGCTATTATGATCGAGAGCAGGCATACAGAGACAATCGACAGACCAAATACCGTAGGGACTCGGGTTTGATTCGTTGTAGGCGCAAATTAGCAAATCACAGCGAGGGCAACGCAATATCGCCAAAGGGGCCACGCAACGCGACGGATCTCAGCTACGTGGACGGAGGTGCCGGTAGACGGGCTGTGATAGTGGCCACAGAAGAATGCCCGATATTCATCATCGTTGTCGTGTTCAGCAGCTGCAGCTCAGTTCCAAAGCATTGGCATGCATGGTCGAGGCGGGGTGAGAAGGGAAAGCTGTCGTAAAGGGCCGAGGGAGAACTACAATACGTATGACGCTTTCTGCGACAACCCGCGCCGACGTCTGGTATGCAAAACTCGCGTCACCAGCGCCGATATCCCCTCGATTTGCTGTGGCGCTGGGCTTGGACGGCTTAGCTGGTCTGCCTAACATTGGTGGATTGAGAGAGACAAGGAGGATTGTCTTGGACGAGAAAATTGGATATTTTGTATTCAGATGGAAGGCGATGTTGCGTAAGTTAGTGTGGCAATTGCACCCATTTGTGTTTTGCATACTTAGAGCATCACGCACTTTTGTCAGGCCCGTATCGTATGAAGTGGCACGTTTAGGTATGTGGGAGAGCGATATGCCAACCATTATCACATACATATTGCATGGATGCATTCTGATGCCACCCACCCTGGTCGTGCTGCCTTTTGCTGCGTAGAAACCTCGTGTTCTTGAAGTTCTTCACCTGAAGGGCTAGCGACCGTGGGAGACTTAAGTGATTCCTCGACAGTGCTGGCTGTCGTGCACCGCAAAATAATTTTCTGCGTACCCACCACACCACATGGGGCGCCCAACTAATACAGTACGGGTAATTCAGAGATACCACGATCCAATCCAGCGCCCAGAGCTCCGCCTTGTGTACAGTGCAGAAATGGGAAATCAAGGGGTGAGGCATAAGGATTGGTGGGCTGGAGCAGGGGATTGTGGCCCCAAGAGTGGTCGGCTCAAAGGTTGCAGGTAGTTGACTGGCTACTGGGCGCGGCTTTACACTGTGCCCATTGTTTGGCGGCCGTTTTAATTGTTCTGCTAGTACCAATGAGGCCATGGCGTGGCCGGGTCCCCTGTTGCACCTGCTCAAAAGGTTGCTTCAGGACCTTGCAAAGGCCTGGCAGAACTTGGGAAGGCTCGCCCAGTCATAGTACAGCAGCTGGAGATTTACTGGGTCCTCTTGGGTCGCTCTTGGCACGATAGGCACGTTCTCGCGCCTCTTTGTTCTTTTTGGGGGCCGCGCTTGACCCTCTTGACCCTCCGACGTTCCTTCTTCCTCTCGCTGCTCCTTTATCCTCCTCCGCCCAACGAGCGCACCTGCGAAACCATCGATCTTTCAATCCCTCTCGACTTGCAGCAAAACCGTCGATCTATCAACCTTTGATTCATCTCTGTTTTCTCAGTCGCCCTGGTCGATTATGTCTCGTTCTTTCTTCTCTTAGGAGCTCTTTTCCCTTCTTTTAAACCTCGAGCTAGTCTCTGATTCCACTCGTTCACCTCGATCACCTCTCTTCATCGAATTCCGTCTTACTGCTCATTGCTTCGCCGAATCCTCCGCGTATCGAATCGCTTACTCGACTTTGCTTAGGCGCCAACGGACTCGGCTCTTCCGATCTCTTATATCTTTTCTCATTATCTATCTTTATCGAAAACTACTCGCACATCAAATACCTCCATTATTGGCAACTGCCAAGCGTCACCGTGAAGTGATCATCCAAAGTGATCGACACTCGCCAACTTCGGTCTGCCAACGCTTTAATCCCCGCCCGACTCACCACAACCACTACTATGGAGGGAACAGACTTCCTCGTCGCTCGGGACTTGGACGAGTTGAATCGAGGTAAATAAATAATCGTTCATCTTACTCTATCAACCGTCGCTAACCCTGCCCTCCCAGTCATGCAGCTTGTTCCTCGAGGAAAGAGTTGTGTTAAGTGCGATGATTCGACTCAACTCGAATGTCCAAAGTGTTCCGATGGAGAGAGCTGCCAGTTTACCGTACCCCTTGACTGTACACAATGCGCAAAGTCAGTCTGTATGGCGGATTCCACTTCCAGCAAGGGCAACAGTGGACCTAGCATCGGCGGCATCGTAGGCGGTGTCGTTGGTGGTCTCTTCGTCATCGGCATTACTACATACCTGGTCTGGAGATTCTGTATCAAGCCCAAGAGAGCTCAGATGGCCCAGACGATCTACGAACAAGACCCAGACCCAGTTCAAGGCTCCGAAAAGGACGCGGCGTCGAGGGGAACTCGTCCGCCATCCACACATACCGTTCACTCCATCGCCTCCACCGTCCTTACTCGAGCATCCAACATCATCCAGATCGCCTATATCCCCGGCGTCACAAATCGTGCAACACCCACATCTCCCAACGTTCTCGTTCCTCCCGTGCCACCGATCCCTATGCAACACGCCGAAGGTCGACAGACTACAGGCAACGACGACCAACACTTCTTCGTTCCTGGCGATCTCCGAGACTCAACTTACTCGGGCTTGTCCGGCTACTCCGACCGAACTTCATATGCCCGCACCTCATTTGCACCTCGATCTAGTGTTGCATCGACCATCTATGGAAAGCAGGCCCAAGTCCTGGCTCCCGCCCAGACGGGAATGCGTGCTAAGCCCACTGTTGTCAGCGTTAAGTCCGCTGGAAACAGCAGCTGGGAGGGCAACACGCCTCCGGTCCCTGCAATTGATTTTGAGCGGTTTGGCGGAGGGCGACCAAAGAGCGGAGCCAGTGCCTTCAGCGTCGGGTCGACATTCCTCAATAGTGCCAACACGGCTACGCAGGCTCGTGCTCAAGTTGTCAAGGTTGGAGGATTGAAGAAGGTTGATATTGGTAGCAAGTCCGACACCGACTCATCAACCCTTTCAGTGTCAAATGAATCTCGACCTACCACACCTAGCAGAATCACAACTCGGGACTCGAGCGCCATCACCATCATTGAAGATTCACCCTCAGTAGACCAAGGGCCGTTCTCAGACCCTCCAGAGCGGCTAACCCCTCGCAAACCGGGCTTGGGAGCGGTTCCTGAGGACTCGGCTGCCGAAACCGACAAGAGTTCTGAAAGGGTAGGGTCGTCTCAGCGACGAGATAGCAGTCCGTTTGGAGACCAACATGCGACCAAAGAGTAAAGTACTTATCTTATGGTATATATCTAAGCAATCTTTTGGGATATCATGATCCACCCGTCGTTTGGTCTTCACATATTCTAGCGTCTGACTGTTTTCTTTTTCTTACTCCTCTTCTCACGTCACATTTTTTGGATAGATCAACCGACTTGATTCGGGGATGTGGACTTTATATTACTTTTGAATAACCAGCGGCAGGGATTCTTTGGGTACGGACAATGGCGTCTTTGGTAGGCACCACGGGATACGGCACGATGGATGGCGGGATGTTTGCCGACTGAGTTCTCATCTACAAGTTTCTGAATAGAGATGATCGACTTACTATGTGGTCTATGCTCTTGCGACACGATGAATGACGATGCTATACTAATCAACAACGCTCGACACATTGTTTTGTGACTTTTGGGGGTGTGCTTCACCTTCCTGAAGCTGTGGGACTATGAATCGTGATGTCCTGGTAGACGTGTTTACTCTGCTCGCGACGGTATTTATGACGGCTTTATCATCTTTCTTTTCCTTTGCATGTGACGACCGTGGAGAGATGTTCCGGCTTGAATGACTACGCCGAAGAGAGATATCGACATCGCCTACGGAGTTCTCGAAGAATTTTGGTGATCACGGAGGGATATGTATGCTGTGATAAATCAACGTCGGGGACGAGACCCTGTAGCCTCCATCAGAGGCGACCATTAAGTTACTGTGAACTTGTATCAATGTTTCTGTGTCTTCGCAATATGGAGCCACGCCTACCATTCCTGCAATTGAAAACAGGCCCCCAGTGTTTTATTATGGCAATGCTTCGAGACTAGCTATTATTCACTCTTTAGTTCCTCGGATGGGAAGTTAGGCAGGGGCAAGAGACTCGAAGACAAAGACATATTAGCCCCCGCTATCGTGACAGAGTCGTTGAGTTAGCGGACGCCTATTCATCCTAAATGTTGTACTTCATTGATGGTGTTGTGTCCGAGTTCAACTCTTACGAGCATCAGGTCATTCTCGACAGGGACGGCGAGTCGCACCCTTGGTATCTCGATGTTATAATGGATCCAACCTGACTCGAAGATTCATTATCCAGACATGCTCGATCATAACGACCATCGGGCAAAGAAGCGGACTAACTAGGATTGAGAGCGGAAGGATCAATACACCCAACACGGGTCAATACTTGGTGTTGAGCTAGGTTGAGTTTGTGAAACGGACTACGCCCGGCCGATGTGCTCTGCGGCTTTGTGGTGAAACGGGTGAAGCTTGACATTGTTCCGGGCCTCTGCCAACGAATGCAAAAGTCTGTGTCTCTCCTCACAGGTCCTGGTGTGCTACTGTATGGGGTTATATATCGGCAGGTTTGTTATTCGTCGTCATACGAAGTATGTATGTACGAGCTGTTTTTTTTGAGGGAAAAAAGAGATTATCCGGGCGGCGTCGGTTGGACGGATACATAGTACCCAACGTTGAGTGTAGGTACATGTACTTAACGGCAAGTTCCCTTGACCGAGGAGCCACGTCGTAACAGGACCAGGGCATTTAAATAACGTCGAGTTTCCCGACCGGGTGTCCGTTCCGGCCGGGGGGGTTGAACGAGGCGAAACAGAGGCGAGTGGGAAAAAAAGAAGAAGAAAAGATCCGACGGGATCCCTGTCCCCCGGCGGCGGCGGTGGAGGGATTCTTTGTTAGCTTGGATCCCATCACAGCCGGGGGGAGGTTGTGTTTTGGAACCCGGCATTTTGTGGTTTGTTGGTTTTTCTATGGCGTTAACAGATTACAAACGTGGGGGTTTTCGAGGAAGCAAGAAATCAATGGGCTTGGTGTTGCGTAGGATTTAAAGGAGACATGATAATTGCTCTCGTCCATCACGAACATGAGACTGGGTATTGATCCTATCTTCGTTCATTCTACCCAAAAAGAGCGTGATATCCACATTTGGTATCTAGGAACGAGAGGGCGTAATTAGAGCTTGGTACCTAATTGAGAGTCCCTGTTCCGTTTCCCTCAATCCTATGCCGTTTTCGTCTTTGCCTCGCCGAAACCATTTCTACGCCGGGGATCACTAGGTGGAGGGGAGGGGAGGGGAGGGGGACACGTTTTCCCTTTCCTGTCCTGATGAACCAAATACTCCTTGATGAATTTGATGCTACTCTATCCCATCCCAGCCCCCCCTTCCCCCCAGCTCCCGGGACCGTTTCCCCGTTTCTCGCTACCTGGGTCCTGGGAAAAAGCTTCCGCGGTGCCTGAGCGGTTCCAGAATATATGTTCAAGGGTGCCCTTGTTGGTGACGGGTGAAATACCTAACGCTCTTTGTGCGACCTTCCCTTTTGGCAACTGAATTTTTTTCTTTCTTCTTGCCTGGTCGAGGGTCAAGCTTCTCATGCATGGGATTGGATTAACTACGGAGCAGGATTATCAATTGATTCTCCTGAGCCGTTTGCGAAGGTCGGTGATATCTCCGTGTTGCATAGCCGTTACTAAACAAGCCTAAACTCCTCCTAGCACAGCTGTGATCCATCAAACATACCGGTACTACCCAAAATACTGCTCGTCCGGCATGTTATCATAATAATCATGTACCACCGAATTTTACTTTACTGCCCGTCTCCACGGATTGTTAATGAAGAGGTTGGTGGTTCGCTTCGGTCCCCAAACAGTCGACCGGTAGTTGATCCGGACTAGGTGCCATCCATCGGTTGGTAACAGGCCCGGTTCGGTTTTACTCGCGCCCTACGGTTAATTACCCTCTTCGTTTATCAGGCCTCAATTAGAGCTACCCAACTTTCCCACCACCCGACAAGTTCCAGCTTCTTCTTCTTCTTCTTCTTAAAGAAAAAAAAAAAGCCGCACCTGTAGAAGCTTATCCCCCTCCCCCCCAGGCCAGTCTCGGCAGTTGAGAATCTGCACCTCCATCAAGTGGGTGAGGAGCTAGAGCTACTAATCCGTACGAAGTAAGCTATCCACAGGGTGAGCTAGGGAGCTCCGTAGCAGCCACACATAAAGCGTCAGTAGCTCCTGATGGGTTGAAGAATAGAGCTTGGCGACGAAGAGATCATCGTCCGTCGGTTAAACTATGTACGGAATACGTGCGCATTCACGGACACTTACGGAGGGCATATAGTATTTTCGTAGGGCCGTTCTGTATATAGTTTGCCCTCCGATACTAGGGTTGCCCTAATGCCAAACCCCGGATCTTTCGGCTTTGCGCTTGCGCTGAGGTTCGTTGCCCGTTTCTGATCATAGGCTCGATGCATAGTGCTTCAGTTTACTCGAGCTTGTTGCCGCTTTTCGGCATATCCCACCCCCACCAGAGGTTCTCCGCCTTGTCGGGCATGCCGCCGATCCTCTGTTGCAGGGTTGGACTATGTCGAGACCTGTTGAAAAAGGGCTGTGGCGCTTCCCCTCAAAGCGGTAATGCACTCGCGGACCTAACGAGCATACTGTCTTCCTTCTGGTGCTCTCTGCCCGGCCGGCGCAAAACAAGCAGCAAGGAGGACGGGGAGGTGATATAAAGTGAATAGACGCAGCAAGCAAGCACCCCGTTGGCGAAGGAACGAGCCGCCTACCAACAAGAGCGTAGGAGGGATGAATATATAGGTTGTGCTTAGGAGGGGAGGCTTACTGCTGCTAGTGGACTACGTATTGTTAGATGCTATCATATCATGACTTTGGCGGCATGGCATGGCATGGCATACTTGCGTACATAGCTAGCGCGACTAACTTGCACAACGATAAAGAATCTGTCGAACCGATAAGTTAGTTAGATGTTACCGTAGGTCTATATTTGTACAGATGCAGCTAAGAAACGATGACGAAAGTATCATGATTCAAGCGCATGGCATCTTTCCTCTTCCAGCTGAAGGAGGGAGGGTGGACATGGCAAAAACTGGAATGCCTCAACAGATTGCCATTCCGTCCCCGGGTTTTCCCCTCGAAACAAGCCCCAACGAGCGGCATCTCCAAATGGTGGTTGTCAGCTTGCATATGGAAATAACTAGGTAATTTACACAGTACAGAGCAACGACAATCTGGCCAGACAGAACAGACCACTAGTTCCCTCAAGATCCATCCACAGTTTGCTCCAAAACCGAGCATCCTTCCATGTCTCTTAAACCCCCACTCTCACCACTAATCTAGACCTCAAATCACGATCCATCGTAGCTACAAAGACCCTGAAAAAATGACCCTTCTTCTCGCCCGATCTCTGTTTCTATAGCCTCCTTCCCCCCACTGTCGGAGCAAAACAACGCACACCTACAGGTGGAGTGAGGCCACACCCCCCACGAACGTCTCGTGGGATCGCAGAAAAGGGGACCCCCCAAGAAGTGGGTATGGACCTTTGCGTGGGTTGACAAACGAGGATAGTGCCGGATCAAGAAATCGTCAGAGCAACCCGAGAAAAAAAAGAGTAGAGGGTGGGATGGATATGCATGTGGCGCTAGGATGGGCAGATGGCATCAGATGGGAAATGTGGGAGTGACAATGGTTTTTTTATTCCATCTCACAGACCGTTCTTGTAGATCGCCCAAGCCATCTTTAGTATCTCTGCTCTTCTCTTCTCTACTCTTCTCTTCCCTTCTCTTTCCCCCCTTATAATGTGAACCGTCTATCCAGTCACTGCTCCGTTGGTACTGTACATTACATTATCTCTTAATATCAACAGTACCTCTTCAATTGTCAACCAGTTCTCCCAGCTCCAAATCCAATCCCCCCCTCTTTTCCCACGCAACACCCCAGTCGCACATTAGTCCTAGTTTCTTTTCAATGGCATGGCAGGGCATGGCATGGGCTATCCCACTGTCCACTTGTCGAGGCGCCCAGGGGTATGTCCTTGCAAAGCTACCCACGCCAGGCTTGTCCGTTCTCTGACCAGAGTCGTAGTAGCGTGGCCTACGTGGACGAGGCTAACGTACGTAGGGCTTCCATCCCCATTCCGTTTAGTGAGGTACACCTTGGAACAAAACCGCTTCGCTGTCAACTTTGAAGACTGAAAAGTGTAGAACAACTTTTTTTTTTTTTTGGGAGGGGTGGGATAATGGTATCGTCGTGGGTGCTTTTTTTCTTCCATACAGCTCGAAGATCGTGGAAACCTCCCCCCAAATGGCCTCATCTTGCCTGTAGATACAAATCCCCATCTTTCGACCCAGTCTCATCCCCCATCCCCATCTCGACTGCTCATCCTTATCCTTCCTCCCCTCGGAGTAGTACATAGCGACAAGATCCCTGCAATTTTCACCTTTCCGCCCTCCTTCCCTGTCAGTTCCAACTGTTGCTGCCAATTGAGCCATCCTGGCCCTAGCAAGCCACAAGCCAAGATGAGACCTCTTCCACCGATCAATCCATCCTTCTTATGCTTAGCAAAGTCCCCCGCTCCTCCCACATCCTCCCTAGGTCCATTCCGCAGTCCCTGGGCCGAGAGGGGTTTCGAGCGAGCGGATGCAAGGTCCAGGCAAGGCATGAATCAGGTCTTGGCATGACGGACCGTTAAAATCCAAACAAGGCACAGGTATCAAGTATACAGCTCTCCCTCTGTCAGTTCCAAGAAAATGAATAGACTAAGAAAGGCATGTTCTCTTGTTTCCAGGCATGAGCAAGCCAAGATTCAGGGGAAGAGGGGAGAAGAAAAAAAATTCAGAAACAGGCGCTCAGCCCAAGACTCCAAAAACACCCACGGTCGCCAGGCCCCGCCCAGGAGGCCCCAGACGTGAAGGCACAGGATCCCAATGGAAAAAACAGTTGACGCCCAAGTCTTGCCTGTAACTTTGCGAAGAAGAATAGTATAAATGTCAAAAGAATACCTAGCGCCCCAAGAATATGCCTCTTTTTGTTCGTACGCCATTCGCCGGTGCGGGAACTGGTCTCCTTTCGTTCGTCGTTCGATGCTACGTCGTCATGTCGCCCTCGTCGTCGGGCTAAATGTGGCCTTCTAAAAATCGCAAGAGAAATGTAAAGAAGAAATCGTCTCTCCGTTCCCTTCCGGCCTCTCGCCAATCATCACCAGGCTTAACGTCAAGCCCGTTCCAGCTGAGTGAGGGGTTGTGATGGACCAGCCCCTCATCCGCGGGTTTCGTCACTGGCAAGCCTCCAGTCAGCCGTGCCTCTTTACCCTCTTTCATCCCATCTCTTTCCTATTCCATATGGGTCACCATGTGAGAAGGTGGCTCATAACACAACACATTTGGATGACTTCTCTTTGCCATCCTTTCTTCGGTGCCTATGAGGATCTCTATGGTGTCCAGCATCACCATTTGTCCGTGTTCGGCCGCTGGAACCGCCAGGGGGTCGGGAAGCTTGTTGTCGCTGCCGGCGCAGGATCCGGACCACATCGTAAAATGCCTTTTCGACATTGATGCAGTTCTTGGCGGAAGCCTCGACGAACTCGCAGCCTAGCTCACGCGCAAGAGCATGGCCCTCTTGTGTTGAGACTTCCCGCTCGGTAACTCGATCGCTCTTATTGCCGACAAGCATAATGGGCACGGGTAGCTGTGAGCTAGCGGCAGAGATGGGAGAGCCGGGGTATGAGGGTGACGAGGCGCAGGACTCCTTGACTCGTTGGATTTGGTGATGGAAACGCTTAATACGGGAGAAGGATGAGCGCGACGAGATACTGTAGACTAAGACAAAACCCTCGCCGTCTCGGATCCATTGGTCTCGTAGGGCAGTGTACTCCTCCTGGCCGGCAGTGTCGAGGACCTCGAGCATGCAAGGCTGGCCATCGATGACGACTTGCTTTCGGTATGAATCCTCGATCGTAGGGTCATACTGCAGAAGATGGAGAGTCAGCGTAAGAAACATCCCAATGTGGTGGAGGAGCTGATAATAAAAATAGACTGCACAAAGAACGTGGGTGAACTCACGGTCTCGACGAAGTGCTGCAGACACAGCTGGATAGTGAGGGCCGTCTTTCCCACGCCACCATCTCCCAGAACCACCAGCTTGTAAAGCACCATACGGCCGGCCATGATGACGGCGGCGGTGACGACAACGACTTAAAGAGGAAGGATATGAGGAAAAGATTGAGGGTGGGAGGTCGAGGGGACCCAAGGAAGAAGGGAGGGAAGAGAGGAGGAGGAAATGGGGGAGACAAAGACTCGAGAGGTGTTTTGTCGGACGGATCGAGCAACTGGTCGTGGTTGATGGAAGGTTGACAAGCAAGGTCGTCACGAGCAGAGGAAAAAGCGACAAACGAGGAGGGGGTGGCTTGTTGGAGGTTGGAGCTGGGACCAGCAATTGTAGGTAGTGCGAGGCAAGGCGGCACGATTTTAGTAACAAGAGCTGGAAGCAGAGTCAGAGGACCGTAGCGGTAGTAGCGAAGAGTAGTAGAGTGAGAGATGGGCAGGCCGGTTTGAAAGATGTTTGGTCGAGGCATGGACTGGTCTGGCACTGGGCGGCGAAGTTGGGAAGAGGCCCGGTGGGGACTTTTTTGTGGGCGGGGGGTCCTTGGGGAGTTCACTAGGTAGGTAAGTGCAGCAAGCAGGGCCGTAGCTCGAGAGATACGTACTTCGGGTGGGTGAGGGTGAGAACGAGGGTGGTGGTAAGGTACGAGCAGATGGAAGGAAACCCCACAAGGAAGAACAAGCGACAAGGGGTGATATGTCGCTACAAGCTACATACATGTTCTATACATGCGAGAGTACATGCGCTACATACAATACTACTATGGTGTTGACTCTGTAAAAGCTAGATAAATCAGGAATCTAACAGTAGGGGAAAGGGACTACTTGCGCCGCGTCATTCTCTGGTTTGCTTCATGATGGTAAGCTACCTAATCTACCTAAAAAAAAAAAGTTATCTACTTGTACTTCGTACTTGCCCGCCTATGGATCATCGGCCGATGGAGGGACATATTCAGCGCGGGTGCGGCATAGCCTTGAAGGGGGGTCGGGTGCGTGGTGAGTGGGCAAGACAGCCGCCTTTTGGCAGAGGAAACACAAGTAACCAGGGCCTTCAATCGTTTAGAAGGGGTACCTATTCTACGAGAAGGGGGGGGGGGGGGGGTAAAAGGGGAGACAGCTGGGGGTTCATGGAGGCTAGGCACAAGTGTCCTCTACCAGGGCAGCTGCGAAACAAGGTACCAAAGACTTTGGGAATGTCACCACCTAGTTACCGAGAAATGGCACCAGAAAGACAGAGAAGAATGCCAATCATAATACATTATACGGGGGAAAGGGGCCAAAAGATATCCAAGTAGACAAAGGAGGAATAGACGATCCTTACTCAGCGTTGTCAGTGGGCTGCCAAGCGCGACGAACAAGCACCGCTTGACTGCGTAAAAGCCAAGAATCGAGTTCTGATAGGGCGACGGATCGAAGCCGGAAGGGTAAAAGCGCCTCTGGGAGATGACAATGCCGGGCTGGGCTGTCTCTAAGCACACATTTTCACTTGTTTGGATTTTAGACGGACCCGATTTGATGAGCAAGCTGTTGATATCCGATGGATGCGGCGGGATGGAACGGGATGCATTTCCTTGTTCTCCTCTATCCCGTCTCCGTCCATTCTCAGTGTCAACCTGGAAACAAGTCCAGCCTAAATGTAGGAGCGGACAGAAACGGACGAGATTGTACGTTTACGGAACCAATCCCGTAGCCTATAGAGAGGTTTACCCAATGTTAGGAGCAGTACGGAGAAGGACAACCCTTTCATTTTGCGACGACTATTGGACCCGACGAGCAAGTACCCGAGCTACCGGAACGGTTAAGAGGTACCGAGAGGGATGCTCTGCGTTACGATTCAACACGATAGATGTCGTATGTCCGAATATCATACAGTACGGGACGGTAGAGTGTGGATGGTGTGGATGGACGGGCAGCGCGAGGCTGCTGGTATCCATAATGTCTTGACTCGACTCGGATTCATACAAACTTGAGACGGACGGCTAGCTAAGTGTTAGTTACAAAAAATAAGATAAACACAAAAGAAAAAAAAAGAAGAAAAAGAAAAAAAAAACTGTAGAGAAATAGCACATGGTCTTTCTCGACCCATGGCAGGACATTTTTTCTGGTGGTTGGTGTCAGTCCCTCCCGCTTGATGAGTGGGACTTGGCGAGGCGTCTGTGTTGGAAAGTTGGCGTCCATAATTAAGCTTGGGAGGTGTGAGTGGGTTCATTCTTCCAAGATACCTACAACCACTACTGCGTATACGATGAGTAGGTACAAATAGAGGATGTGACGATAGTGAATGCCCGCCACACGCAGGGAGATCAATCGAAAAAAGGAAAGAAGGAAAAAAAAAATTCTGTTTTCTTACCGCCTTCTGGTCCGTGGGATTAAATTTTCATGCCTTTTCTTCCCGTATGCCTCGGGAATGCGTGTTTTTGATTCATTATTTGTTTTTTTTTACTTCTCTTCCCGGCCTTTTTTTTTTTTTTTTCCTTGTCGATTCTTTTTGCTTCTTCTGCATGCCGGACTTGTGGTTGCAGGACGCATCAAGCACGACCACCTGGTCGCAGCTCTCCCAAGTGGTGTGGTCGGGTGTCGTTAAGGACCCGCGCCATGGTTAGAGGGATAGTGTGCCCTACGGGATACCTGCAAGGTACAAATAGTTCTCTGTCTCCGCAGCACGCTTATGAAGTGCCTTTCAGGTACCTGACATCCGGTGGCTGTAGAGCGTCTCTGGGGGAAACACGCTGGCTGGGGAGGGGCGTTTACTGAGGTTGGGGAAGAAGGGGTGTTTAATGTGCACGGGTGCTGAGGTGGCCTGTGCTGATAGCGGGTAATCAATCAATTAACCAGGACAGGTCAATGACATATTCGAGCTGTGCAGCACCGGAAACGCGAAGAAAATCATGAGAAGAAATTAGGCGATGTTTGGTTTATTTTTTTTATATTAAATTTTTTTTTTTTTTTTTGCAGAGTCTGGACATTCTGTGCAGACCGAGGCAATTAAATTGAACTAGAGGGTGAAGAAAAAGGTGGGAAAAGAGGGTCTGTTAAACCCTGGGGTTATCCTCCTTTACGCCATTATTTAGAGTCGTAGGGGTCAAACCAGGTTCAATCGAGCAGGTATTGGCTTTAGGGGGATTGGAGGGGAGCTTCGGTGCTCGAAGCCCATGTCCTGACAAATGTCAGGTACCGTCGAGTACAGCTACCGGGCTGTAATGGAGGTGCAAGGCACCACGGCGCGCAGATAAATCGCATCGCATTTGCATCGCATGGCATAACATACAACGCACCCTCTGCAGTCACAAGTGGGGAGAAATATGTCAAGGTATAAGAAAAAATTTAAAAAAAAAACCCCCGAGGTGCTCACAGTCCCTCTCTGGAGACGAAACTTGTGTTGAGCCCTAATTACTGCAGTCTGCAGCTGCTCTCGGGCTGCACGGACGCTTAATCCCAGCGGCCCAAGCCAGCCTGGTCTCCCGCGCTTGTTGGCTCCAGTCCACGGTAATGGCGGGTCCGGATCAAGGCGCTCCGTCTCCCAAATCTCACCCTCTGTTCTCACTGCCCAGTCCCGTCGATATCGTCTCTTCCCCTAACAGCAGGATCTAACAGCAGGGCCGAACAGCAGGGTCGAACAGCAAGGGGGATGCTGACAGCTGAGTAGACAGGAGTGGCTTGAGCTTGAATGTTTTTTTTTTTTGTCTTCGGGTCCCGGAAGCACCCAGTTCGTCTATTCCGTTCCCTAGGGCTTAGACAAAGTTGGCGTATTGGAGTCCGACGTTGGGCATCTATTCGACGACACGGATCCGGAAAGAAGCGAGCCTTGGCCCGTTTCTATTCAACACCACTGCACCGCCCGTTTTGTGATTCCACTTTGCACGCGGTCTTGGTCCCAAGCCTTCGAAGTCAATCAAGACTCTAGCTCCGCGTACTCGGTACATACGTCACTTGGTAGAGCTTGTAGTACAATGCCAACAGACAAAGTAGGTATGTACATTATGCACAATGAAGGTTACCATCTCTGACCGTTCTAACCTTCTTCCAGCCTTCCCTTCAAGGTCCCCGTCTCTTCCCCGTCCGCTCCCCGGCTCCCCCAGTCCCTGTCTAGGTTCGCCCAGGACCTGTAGCGCGGTAAGTAGTTACAGTTGCTTCGCTGGTCGAGACAGTGGAGGTTCTAGGCTAAGCTGTCCAAGGGCATCCCTCCGATAAGAGACTCGGAAAAGAAACAACTTCCTACCAACTTCGAACACCGAGTCAAGTTGTTAAAGCAGCTCAATTATCGTCGCTCTCCTTACCTTCTTGATTGACCGATGTCTGCACAATCGCCCATGGTAAATTATATGATCAATGGGGCAGGATTTAGAATGCTGCCATAAAACTGTGCAAGTCTAGGCTCGGTCTGACAGAAAAAACACTAACGAAATGTACAAGGTGCAATTCCCACAATTTACCGCATCAACGCTATACTTGATACCTTCGTCTTTGGCGGAGCCTCGCCCACCGTATAATGAATGTTCCGAAAAGCGACTGCCTAATGCCTAACCAGGGCCAGCATTGAGCAATTCGACTGTTGCTTCATTATTAAGCGGGGTTTACTTGCCTACCTAGGTAGGTAACATGCTATGAACGCCCAGGTATTCCTGCATCTCGCATGTTGGAGCGAGTTTTTGTGCTTGAACTATTAGCGAGTTGGTTGGTATGCACTCACAACCGCCGTGTATGTCGGTCGATCCGATTTAGCAATACTGGACAGACGAGAAAACGCAGGAACGGGGCAATAATACGTGCTCAAGTGAGACACACGGACAGAACGGTCTCCGTATCCGTAAACCCCCCCCCCTTCTTCCAGTCGCTTTCTCTGTTGCTCCGTGCTCCCTTTCTTGCATGCATTCCGCATATCCGTAGAGTGCCAACTACGGCCCATACCAATGCCATGTCATAGAAGCGTAGAAGGCCATATGCACAGCGGCTGACACGAGCCTCTTGAAGGTCCTTCATACCATCCCCCGCCCCCTGGGGACACACCAGCCCATCCATCCACTCGGAGCCGTCCCCCTTCCCTTGGTTCGGGTGCCCACTTAAGTTATCCTCCCAAGCCTTTCAAAAACCCGCCGCCTTTGGCGCTTGGCTACCCCGTCGTGGTTTTATGGCTGCTGACGAACGAAGGAGCTGGTGCTACCCTGCCCTCCCTCGCGGCAACCCCTTCTTTGCCAATTGCACACCCCGCAGCTGGCAAAAAGGCATCTCGCTGGAATGGGTATCTTAGTTGAAACTCGATTGCCGAGCCCAACAAATTGTCTCTCGGATATTTGGACTCGCAGCCCGTACGATGTAAAGCCAACTAGAAAAAAGTAAGAAAAAAAAAGGTCGCAGTCGAGCCGGCCCAGCGGGTCCAGATTTACCCCACTCCTTAGTTACCAATGCACCGACCCAACTCAACCTCCAACATCGTAATCTCTCATCCACCGTAACAAATGCGGGAAGCTAAACATAAGACTGTACTCTGTATATAAGAGTAGGTATATGGATGGATAATTTCTTTCAAGAAGGTGTCGTCAGTGATAAGTGCATAATGGGTCCTCTATGAAGACACATTGCCACAAACTCTTCATGTTTTCGGTGTCTCGCTAGATTCTATACCATTTCCGAGTATCTCCCCGTTCGTCACATCCCCCTCTTCCCACAAAGGACCGAATTCATTTCGTCTTCACATGGGCAGTAGGTACTTCCTTCTTTCTCCCTATCCAATCCCCTTCATTCCAGATCCTAGGTTAGAAAAGCCAGATCCCACTATGCTCGGCCTAACCAAGTCTCCGTTTGCCCTCTCTCGAAATTACCCTGAGCTAGATTCGGGGCATGTTCTATTGGGCCCCTCCTCCACATGGCAACTTCGGTCCTCGGTGACATTCCCCCCTCTCTCCAATGGAAAGCGGCTTGGCTCGGCTCCTCGCCATCCCCATGGGGAAAATTTTAAATATGGCCGGCTGTTGGGCATCATCTGAAGGTTGGCACTCCTCGGGTGTTTATGGGAATATTCCTCCTCTTGGGACCGCCCCTTTCGCACCATGGATCCCAGCCAGCGGATGTGAACCCGGTGAGTCCATCCAGTCGGGCTCCCTAGGAGCCAGCTACCTTGCGCGAAAGCAGGCCTCCTTCTTCGTGCATTTTGCATACCAAATTGCTGTGGTGCCCGGAGCACTTTGATCCCTTGCGTGTTCCGTTTCCCCGCCTTTTTCTTCAGCCGTTATTCACGGATCCAAGTGTTGGCAGCAAAGGTAGCATCAGACAAGCTACCAGGGCCATTTCTGTCTCATTATGGCGTGAGGACTCGAGATTGTTGTCTTGTTCCAGCCTTCCATTTGTCATTGTCCGTGTGAGACAACGAGGTAAAAGAGTGAGGTGGCCATGTTGATCAGTGAGACATGTACAGATTATAGTGCGTCAATATGTGTTTAACTATTTATGCAACCTTTCATGTCAGCCTCAGAAACGTGGCATTCAAAGAGGTAGGTACTTGACGGCTGGTCCGAGCCCCTGTTCAAATCAGAGACACCCGAAGATATCTGGTAGTCAATGTCTTAAGGCTTCGAGATTTCCTTGCTAGTTTCATCGTTATACACTACTAAGCTTGACACATAGGGCTGTGCTTTGCCTTGATCCATCTGTGTTACAAATTCTTCACTTTGCTTTTCCTCGTAAACATTTCCCGATATAGAAGTAGTGGTGATCCAGGCGCTCCAATGATACGTTATGTTGGGTGTTATCCCAATACATGCCCCAGAGGCCAGGACCAATAACCTTCATTGATGTTCGTATAGTCACGGCGTCAACACAACTGATCCCACCCAAATAAAGAGCCCAACCATTGCATAAATGGGTCCCTTATCAAGATACAGGGAGTTAACTGTATCAATGTGACAATATTCCCGACAGAATTTTCGCCGAGGGTTTTGTCAGTTTGTTCGGAAACATTAGGAGAGGGGAACCAAACAGATCTAAGCCAGCCGTTCTATTCCTATTATCCGAGGATTTGTAGAGGGTGTGTGGCCTTCACTCTCCGCGAGGGATTGCATCCCATCTCCTGCATGTTTCGGTTCCCTTCGTCCTAGTTGCATTTTCGCACTGAATGCATCATCGACAGTACACATATCACCAGATTCGTGGATGCAATTATATTCATGTGTTCAATCTACCCTGGGATAGCGTTCGACGGACTAGATTTCCTTACGCAACCTCTTCTTCCAGCTTTCGGGCCAACGCCCGGAAACCGTCTTCGTCCTCGTTGACCCAGATGTCAACCCAGTCCTTCGCCTGCTGATACTTCTCAGTATCCTTTGCCCATTTCTCGTTCTCTTCTCTTGGCCTCTCGACGTAGATAGTTCTAAGCCCGCAAGCCTTTGCCGCTTCCAGGTCCCCAAGATGGGCTGCCACCAAGGTAGTTTCTTCCAGGTCGACACCTAGCTTCCGTGCAGCCCCTTTGTAAACAGCTGGGTTCGGCTTATAGGCTCTGAAGGTCTCGGCTGAGAGAAACTTCTGAAAGCCTAGTCCACCGAAGTCGTTTAGGTCGTGTAGCAAATTGAGGTTGCCGTTAGAAAGGGTTGATGTAACATAGGTTTTTCCCAATTTCTCCAACCCTTCAGACGAGTCATCCCATGGACGAAGGCGGTGCCACACGAGACTGAGAGACTCTATCTCCGTTTCGTTGAAAATTCCATTTAGGTTCCAGGTCTCCAGTAATTTGACGAGGCTTTCTCTATGGTGTTCGTCAACGTCCTTCCAGGCGTCTGTGTCCGCGTCAAAAGTGCGACAGAAGATGCCGTATGAGTTGCGCCACTCTTGAGCAAACCTGCCCCAGTCATCATAACTCAAAGCTTGAAGACGAGCTTTGAGGTCCTCTGGGAGATCTATGGATGCTTTGCGATGAGCTCGGAGCACAAGCTCTTCAGTAACAGAGGAGCGCCAGTCGACGACAGTGCCGAAAACGTCAAAGGCGAGAACCTTGACCTTGGCGAGTGGAGATAGCTTTCCTGGTGACATTTTTGATTGATTGAGTGTCTGTTTTATCGACAGATGGATGTTCTGTCCTTTAAGAACTCCGTTCTCGATTGCGCAACGCAAGGCGTATAATGTGTGATCCAAAGAGGAGTCACTGGTGTGATTCGAAATGACGCCCTTCCGATGACAACCCGAGGCTATGAGATCTGGAGTTTATGAGAATGACAAGCGTCTTCAAACTTGATAGTCAGCTAGCACAGGGAAACCCAGGTATACAGCCAGCCAATAGTTTGCTAATAAAGTCCATTCACGGAGGTTGTATCCAGCAGTATGACGTTGTGAGGCGGGGTTCCACACATCGAGTCTAGGGTAGTTGCCTGCTTGTGTTGTGTTGCTTGTTATTTACCCTTTAAAACACCGTGACGTGTAAAATTACAGTTGGCATTATTCAACCAACCAGCTAATATTCGCATGGGTTTCTGGTCTGATCATCCTTGATTTTAAGGAAGTCTAATCATTTCCGAACGCCTGGACAGGGGTAGTCTGACGGTCCGGAAGCACGGCAACGTGTCTCGTTTCAGTGGCGTAGGGGCTTTGCATTCTTCACGTCAGAAAACCATAAAACTTTCCTCTACTCGTCAACGAAAACACAATCAAAACATTCATCCAAATTATCGAAAACGTACCTGAAACTGTCTACCATGCCCTGAACGCCGCCTAGAACTCAACTCAGCTATCACAGGATCGCCCGCTATGGTAGAATTGCAAGGCCATTTTCTAGGCCGTCACTATGACGCAGTGCATAGCAGCGGACCTTTCAAGCCATTGAATCCGACAAAACGGTACCTCGTGGCCGAAAGGAAGCGCGCCGGATCTCCAGATGAAAACACAGATTCATCCCCTCAAGAGAGGCAGAGGGAACCGCTTTTCAACGCCGCGTATGTCTGGAGGAGTCGCGACAACAGGAAGGGCCGGCACGCGGTGGTTGTTGATCGTGACCCACGAAAACATGGTTCGGCGAAAGGGCCGAAGCCGTCCAATACGTGGGAACAGACGTTCCGAGGAATCGCGAAAATGTTTTTGACGTACCCAATATGGGATGTTTCCTATGATGTAGCCGTGGTGTTTACTATTGGTAACTATGCCCATTTCTCATTCATCTCTGGATCATTCTGACCATATATAGGGTCTGTAATCTGGGTGGTTAATGGGTTCTTCTCCTGGCTGCCAGTTGAAGACCCATCTTCAGAATTCTCCGGTGAGACAACTTGGGCAGCTGGTCTTACTGCACTCATCGGAGCTACTGTCTTCGAAGTTGGCTCCGTACTCCTTATGTTCGAAGCAGTTAATGAGAACCGTTCGGATTGCTTTGGATGGGCAGTGGAGGTTTCCTTAGACGGGGCCCTTCACCTACGTAAAGACCATGGCTGCCGCCACTCCCATGCCCAGAAACGATTTCTCGTCCAAGGAGCACCTGACGGTGATATTCAACCAGGGAGCGACTCGTCTAGTTCTGGAGAGCCTCCCCGAACGTGGTCATGGTGGCCGACATGGTATGAGCTAAAGACGCATTACTTTAAAGAAGTCGGGTTTCTTGCTTGTTTCTCTCAGATGCTAGGCGCCACTATCTTCTGGATCGCGGGCATTACATCTCTGCCACCGATTTTAAACAACCTATCTACCGCGGCTACGAATGGTGTTTACTGGCTGCCTCAAGTCATTGGAGGTGCAGGCTTCATCGTCTCTAGCGCACTCTTCATGATTGAGGTTCAGCCTCGTTGGTATATTCCCGCGCCAAGTGTTCTTGGATGGCATATTGGACTATGGAACTTGATTGGAGCTATAGGATTCACACTTTGCGGGGCGTTGGGGTTTGGCATCTCACAACCTGGAGTCGAGTATGCTGTGACACTATCGACATTTATAGGTTCTTGGGCATTCTTGGTAAGTGTCATACTGCATTTGTGTTCGAGGCATGCGATTGACGGGGCTATTTAGGTCGGAAGTGCTATTCAATGGTTTGAGAGTTTGAACAAGTACCCGATATGGGTTGACGAGAAGGTTGGATCATTGACAACAGAATAACTTTACGACATAGCCGGGCGTGTCAACCTTGAGAAGCCCCCGGAGCACTTAACACCAAGCTTGGAGGACTCATCACTGGTAACTAGTTACCCGTTCACAAGTACACACCTACACTGTGTTTGTCAAGCAACATTATCGGTAATCGGAAGAGAACTGAACCACACCAGCTTCTTTCTTTGCTGAAGTGCAAGTATTGGAGCTGTCCCTAATTACGGCGTGCGTATTAAACTGTGATCGCATTTACGGCCGCATGATTACGGAAACAGAGATCATCGAACAGCTTTTTGCTTTCCGTATCAATAGGGGATGATGTCTGGTGTGGAAGCCCGTGTGTTGGCAGGATGCAGCAGCCGGTGTGATGAAATCACATCCTTGTTCTACTCAGCTGGGGTATGTGTTTCTCCCAACACAGGGTGGTATTGGACAAAAAATGGATGGGGGGAGTTCAAATGTGATTACTAAATTGAAGGGATATGTTTCATGAGTACCGGTGATAACTTGAGATGGCACACCACATGCTCGATCAATTTACTCTGCTCTTGGAACTCGGCCAGAGAGAAGCTAATTACAATTTCCCTCTGGGGCCGAGGTTCCGTGCTTCGCATAACTGCAGACTGCCATAGATGGGTAATAGGAGAACTTGTAGATTCGGATGGGCAAATGGAAAATGGGACGGTATCATGTCATTTTTGCGCTGGTTATCATTGCTTTTTAACACCCTAGTAGAGCCCAGCTCGGATCCTTCGAAGTCTAATTTGGCTTGGGCCCTCATGTTTGCGGACTGCTATGCCGCCGAGTGGGGAGCATTGTTTCAGAGTGTATTGCAAAATGTCTGACTGTAAAATGCTCTCTGAGAAGATGAGAAGGGGAGATCGTGGCTGATATTTGACTGGGGCGGTACTCTCACGGAGAGAGTAGAGTGACGAATGCAAACCATAACCGTCGATCAAGTGCAAATTGTCTGCCGAATGACTTTAGGATGAGGATAGATATGCCACTTATATGGAGGGTATCTATTTGGAGTTAGGATCAAACATGATTAAGATAGAGAAGATGACGATGATGAGGTATGACACCATTTCAGGGCAAGTTTCAATGACAACTAATTAAAGAGTCTAATCTTCATATCAGCATCCTCATGATTGATACTACACAATAGTCTTCCTAATTCTTATAGAGTGCTACCTCTGACCTGGATTGTTACGCAGTAAGCCCCTCTTGTCGCGGGCTAGTGCTAGCATTGCTGTGCATGATAGAATCGTAGATCATCTGAACGATAGTTGTGGTGTAACATCAAAGGTTTCGGCGAAATGTAGAGTTTTCAATTTTAGAAGGACAGGATATCTCAATGCTAGGAAGTTCGCTATTCAATACCTAACATGTCGACTTGTGGCATTGGCAAAATCACTTCTATTGCCGTAGCCGTCATTTCGCGCTCCAGCGAATCTAGCACACGGCAGGATGCAACATGCATTTGCGACATGGGAAATCAGAATAGCACTCAAACATTTCGCGACCCCTGATCCAGATGCCTGATAACGGTTCGATCTGTCGCTCGTATAACAAGAAGCATGAGAAGGTCCGAATTGATGGAGTCTTGGAGTTGAGATTTGCTTGAGTGGGGGTGAGAAGCTATCTTCACAGCCGACACAAGACACGGATATGATCAGCCCGTCGAGGTCCAAACCAGCCAAACTAACAGGAGGATCAGACACTTGGAACTAATGACAGGATAATAAAGACCTCAAACACACCCTAAGGCCACCGTGTGATCGCTGACATTGGATGGTTCGCACCCTGTACGGAATAGTATCTCCTGTATTGGAAACGAGGCGCAAAAACATTGCTTTTTCCGGCCTTCAATCCGCGAACATAGCACAACCTACTCCGTATTTATTATGCTACTCTTGAAGGCAGCCTTCGAGCTAGTGACTTGGTCTTGGTGGAGCAATCTAAATCAACGGCTTATTGATTGCAGAAAGAAGAGCCCCTTAGGAGAAGTTGGCCGCTTGTAAGTTAGGGCTTTTGTGTCCTCGTTGGTAGCCATTGGTGGTCGACGATGCTAAGGCTTACGAGATAACACCCACACTGCGACTGCCAAAGTCCGTCACTCGATCTCCACTGGTACAGTAGGAGCGGTTGCGGCGGGAAGATGCTCGCATGTCATGAGCAGGCGCACGGCCTGAGTCGAAAGGAAGAAAAAGAAAATAAACTGGGGTCAAAGACACGAAAAACACGCTGAGCAAACGTGCCTTTTGACGTGTTAGATTGGCAGCTCCATCCTCCAGTATATCTTTACTGATTTGCGACTGGGCCGGTCGCTCTTGAAGCCACCCGTTTCATGTGCTAGGGAGGACAAGGGTGGTTGAACCCTGGTATCATGAACCGTTGCTGCGGACCTGGAGAACCATGGTGACAAGGAGAGTGAAGAAACATACTACCTACTCCGTACATACGAGAGAGTATCATGTACAGACTCCCTCTGGGGTCTTTTGGGAGAATACGAGTTGGAGAAATGAAGCCGCGACCAAATAAAGACCCGTCATCGTAGCAACCACCTGTGGCACTGGTCTCGATGGCCTTGAACCGATTGGGTCTCCTTTCCGTTCCCAAGGCGGAAGAAGCGGCGGATCCTTTTTTGACAATCAACTCAGGCCCAAGCTGGGCCCTTAGGCCACGGCCGACGTGGGGTTTCGCCTGGTGGTTATTGACTGGCGACGAAGGCGAATTGCTTTGTTTCCCCCCGAGGTCAACTTTCCGGGCCGCGCCTTTCCTAGTTAACTACGTGCGGCATGGAGCCCGGCCAGTGGATATCTCTGGACGGTTGTGAAAGGCGGGAACCAAGAGGCCGGTTCGGAGCTAATTTCCAACTACATGTTTGGGGCGTCGAGTGAGGGAAATCAGCGCTTGGTTTTGCAATCACACCGACGGGTGAGGGTGCGTGATAGCGAGGTGATGAGTTGGTACATACATAAGTGGTGGCTTACTACGAGATGAGATGGAGGTGAGCCTTCTCATTAAAATGCCGATTCCATCCCACTGCAGAGTGATAGAGTGGAAAGGGGTTACATTGACTACCGTATTGCCAGATCACCCTAGAAAATCTTCTCGTCAATGTAGCATCCATGAAGCTAGGACCCAGGCTAATAATTGTCTTTTGATGCACGTGCTTGAGCTGAAAATACTTACAGTATGAAAGTAACCTCATCAGCCGTGATTGATGGGACCCGCTAAGTCGGCAGTTTTTTTTTTGGTTCAGTAGCAACGGCCGATCTTTGCAGAACATGGGTTGGCTCTATTATTGTGTCTTTGCTTTGTCGGATAGAATGTTCGGTCGTGCATAAAAGGCTTGGACAACTGACCTGAACGTTGCAGCAGGTCTCGGCGAGATGGTAAGGCCGAGCTGATGTGGAAGATAGAGTGTTGATGAGCAAACAGACAAGATACAGACAGGGGAGATTTTGGCATTTATCGAGGGAGGCGAGAAGTACCTCACTGCATACAGCAGGCCCAAAGTTCAAAGTGCTCAGGGATAATCCTCTTTCATAGCGGAGCGTGATTGTTGAATAATTTAATCGAAGCTGTAGTGGAGCGTGGATGCAGGGCTCCAAGACTGGCCATCTGGGGTACAGACACTGGATAACCGAGCGTGCATATGTGCTATTGTCGTGCATTTACAGGCCCTCAGGGCCTTCGCAGACCCTCGAAGGCACAAGGGTCGGCTTCTGTTAGCCTTCGGCTGATCTTATAGCGTCGGGTATGAGGGGACGTTTGTGAGTGACAGTTCAATGTGACTATGTCCGTGCCGTCATATTGATGGCGTAAGAGATAAAGTCCAACATGAAGAAGGAGATGGTTTATTAAAAAAAAAAAACCCACAATGATGAGGAAATGTGAGATCTGCAATGCAAGGTGGTCAGTAATTAGCAGCTGCACCCTTGGACGAAAGAACTGGGCTCAAAGTGAGGGTAAGGGGGGGATAATTCATTTTGAGGCGCAAGAATTGGGCAATAGCATAACAACATATATCAGAATAATGTGGTATGTAGGGAGATCCACGGCCGATAAATGTGATCTGTTGGGATAACGTGGGACGAGATTGGCTGAGAAGAAGTCTTGTTTTTTGGTTGACGTTGACCCTTACATTAAAACCCTTGCATAAACGGTTTGGCTCTCGCTTCAGCCTTGGCTGGCACATTCTACCTTGCACCAGGGCCGGTATCACACCGTGGATAGGCATAATACCCCGTTGATTAGCATGGAATTGTACATGTGCTGATCTCCCTGGTGGACACGGAACCTACTCCGTACCGTTGATAATCTATACAAGAGGGAGGATCGGGCCCGGCGGGGTGCCTCGATGCCCTGTAAGGGGGCCCTGTAGTAGTGGTACGTGCTGTGCTGGAGCCCGGAGAGAGACATCCAGCAGCATTTCCGGTACCAGACTACTGGACCTTTACCTTGCTGATTTCGGCGTAGGCGAAGATACGTCGTATGCTGTAGGGCCAGGGAAGCGAGGCAAGGCAGGCTGTGAAGGTCGTTGAGACGAGGCGATGCCCGAGAGCGGAGCTAATCTAGAATTGAACCATGCCTGCTGACGTCTTGATTCCGACTTTTATTCTTACCTTTGTTTTTCAACTAATTGTCTTAAATTTCGAGTTTGTTTTTGTTTATGGGGAGAGAGATACGAGGCTCTTGGGGATGAGCTGACAGCGTGCTTTCATTAGAAAGTACACTAATAAAACACATACGCTCGAGAGCTTTGGGAGCCTAAGCCGCGGTTAAGTGGGCACAACCGAATGCTGGACTGTCAGCAACAAGGGTAAACAAATGTGTGTAAAGTACGAACCCACGGCTCCTGTTTGAACGTACGAAGCCTCAAATAGGATCTAAGCCACCCTAAGCAGCTTTAAGTATCAGTGGCATCAAGTAAAGCACATCAAAGGGCACTATGGTCACACAGTCAGCGGCCAGGTCTATTCCTTGTCAACTTGTGTTGTGGAAACATGGTCCGTCAACGTCTGCATTGGGTGGGATCATCGAGGAGGAAATTGTTGGCCCCGGTGACGACCAGACCACTCATTCGACCTGCACCGGGGAGCACTTGATTGAGCCCCAAAAGGGGTCTAAGAGCGACATTGGAGCGATTCCACTGTCGGATTAGTGGCTGTCTTGGTGGCTTTTGGGACAGGCAGGGGGGCGATCCCGGGGAGGGTTCCCTCCCTGCTATTGCGTACGTAAGGTGGTGGTGTGGGTAAAATGGTGGAGCTCATGTCAAGAGCTCTCTTCTCTCCTTTGATGAGGCCTCGACAGCTTGCTCTTCAGACAGAGAGATAGGCGGGATGGCAACTAGGCTGGTGCACCAGGCTGCCACCGTCCGATGCTCAAGCGGGTAGTGACACGACCTACTGTACCTCCGTAGTACGCAGATATCTCCGTATGGACGTGCCGGCAGGATAGTACATATTAGTACGCAGTTAGGCTTCTCCCTGGATATTGCTTTGATCTTCAATCCACTCACACCGAATCCTCCGCGAAACTGGGCTACGGATACTACCGCCGTTTCAACTTTCAATACATCCCCACCCACCTTTCATTGTTATTGCAAAGACACTAATGTCAAATAACAAATCCAGACCTGTCACTGCTTCGTACAGTACCGACGGCCTTTTTTTTTGACCTTTCAAAGTTTCAAGTGTATTCACAATTGAGTGGGTTGAATAGGCCGGGGCAAACACAACCCCTGGAGGGCCTTTGTAGAGGCAAAGGCGACCTCAAGCTACGGTCGACCTAGGCTAGACAAGGCCAAGCCCCTGGCCGACTCGACTCTGGAGACGGGCCACGCCGTGATCAAATGTCAAGAATCGAGAACCGAGAAACAAGACAGGCGGCCGCGATGGGACTCGATGTCTCATTGGATAGTCGAATCAGATCACGAGGCTCGTTGAAGATGAGACCATGATCAACGCCCAGTGTGTTCCAGCTGACAGGTCTGGTAGTGATTGGGTTGGATATCCATTCTCTTCCCCAATTTGCCGTCTTCTAATCAAGCTCATCAACTACGTACTCTTCTCCTATTACCAATGTTAGAATCCCATCTCCGCGTGGGCCCCCTTCCCATCTTTCCCACCCTCCATCTCCAATCGCTGCCATCAAGCCCTTAATCAAAATAGCCATGTCCGTCCTCTCGGGTCTCCGGCCTCGCTCCACCTTCCCGCGTCTCCCAACAAGCCCACTTCTTCCCTCTCGCTCCTCTCAGGACCCTTGTTCTTCTCGATAGGTTCAATGTCCAATATCAACAGGCCCTCACCCCCTGTTGCCTCTCAACTCTGCTGGTACGTACCGGGTCTCTTTTGACGTGGGTACTGACGCTACTGCTGCATGTCCCTCGCCTTGCAACTGTCGAATTGAGGGAATCTCTTCTACTCCACGGAGTAAGTTACTGTGTACGGAGTACATCTGTACAGCTTTGCTCGTTGCTCGTCTTGTCCTGGTCTAGGTCTGGCGTGGTGTGCACAGGCGAACGCCCGAACAAGTGGATACAAAACAAGGCCCCAGGTTCTCAGCGCCCGCGCATGCTCTGATCAACTTTTGGCACCTTTTTCTTTTGCTTCCCGCGTCATCTCCTTGAGCATACTACGGTAGGAACATCCTGCTGCAGCTCTTCCCTCCTTTCGTTTTCCTTTCCTATCTTACACTCAAGTCGCTTTGTCTCCGCCTAGACTGGTGCTGGTGCTGGTGTAGCTTCTTGATGCCCACTCGACCCGTTTCCCACGACCACTTTCAGTTTCTCATACACCTTTCGTCGCACCGTCCTCTTCGGCAGGAGGTCATGACGCCCCGATTGTCTGGAAATCCGTGAACGACGAAGTTGGACTGTAGCGCTAACTTCTCCGCGCATTTGTTTTGGTGAGTGAGTTACTCGGGCCATTGCATGGACCGTGATAGCTTTGGCGTTGGCGCGACTGCACGATCCCTCTCTGCCGCCATTGTCTCTCACCTCGAGGCTCTGATCGCGAATCTACCTTGGGGACAAGACTGACCCTGAACTAGCTTGCCTGTTTTATTTTGATCTGTATCTTTGGTGTCCTTGGCGGCCGGCATCCTGCCTTGCTTTTTGTTATCCAGAATCTCAAGGTTCTGAAACCCTTTTGGTCGACCTCACTTACATGACGACGATAACTCATTCTGCAACACGAAATTGAACCGTCCCGAACTTCCCATCGACGATCAGCTTTCGCACGGCCGATTTTTATACGCATTGACTTGCTTCCGTTTCTATCAATCGCCAACGTCCGTTCTGCGCGTCTCAGAACCAAAGATTTCTGACGATATATTACGCCACTGTCGAAAATTGGTGGTTTTACGAAACTCCTTGGGCTTCAGTTTGAGCACTGCAGTACGTGACATCGCCCCCGTGGTCTATTGGCATTCAATACTGACTTGTCAATGAATAGGCACAGTGAGTATTCGAAAGAGTGTGATTTTACCAATTATTTGTTGTAAGCTGCTTCAACTCGACTTTCACGGCCAGTACGAGGATACGTTTTGGCTATTGGGTGCATTTGCCACTTTGCTTTTTCATAAAGCTGACTCGAGCGGAGAACAGTCCCTCTTTGATGTAACCTTCCCTGGACGAAAACCGTTTTGTCATTCAGTGGAACTACATTCTGTCAGGTGCAAGGATCACCGTGGTTGAAGGATACGTGCTTTTCTGATCAGAGGCCACTGTGCCGACTGTCGCTCTATTTTAAACCACGAGGGTAGTTGCATATTCCAATTGGCCAACTACAACCTCAATCACCTCAAAAAACGCACCCTTTCTCCCGGACAAGGCCCATCGTCAAAATGGGAGGTGTTTGGGAAACCGACGACGAGTACCTTAGTGGTCCAGCGGCGACATCGCTACCAACGCCGCAAGATACTCCATACAGAACCCCTTCTCGAACCTCAAGAAGATCCCGACGTTCAGCTACTCCGCCTGGCCAGGGTACCTCTCCGCCGCCTCTGCCGAGTGAAAAGAGCTCCAAGCGATCCTCAAAGGATATGGCTACGGATGAGACCATTAGCATTCTGGACCCACGGAGATTCACACCTACACTCCACGCTAATTTGGTGTCGGAGATTTTGGCTCTCCGTAGGGACCAGGAAGAGAAAATTAGGATCATCGAGACCTTGGAATCCGCCCTTCACACAACAAGAGAAGACCGAGACGCAATTCAGGAGAACCTAGCGAACACAGGCAAGGAAACCAGATCTCTCAAGCGCCAACTATCCCTGCTTGAAGGAGGAACGTCTTCTGCTCTAGGGGAGCTCGCCCGAGAAAGAGATGACGCTGTTGAGTCAATTGCAGAGACGAAGAAACGACTCGAAATTGCGCAGAAGAAGATTCGAACACAGGAGGAAGATTCCCAGAGGGTACATGAGCTGTTGGCGAAAGAAAAGGATAACTGGGATGAGGAAAAACGCAAGTATGAGCGTAAACTTCATGTTGCTGAAAGCCGCCTGAAGGTTGTGCTTGATGAAGTAGCAACTTTCCAGGCAGCTCAGGCTCAGAATGGACAGAGTGGCCCCGGTCACGAGAGTGAAGTTGAGGAGAGTGGACGGGAGAATGATGCTGTAAGCGTCCGTACCATGAGTATGACCAACAGTATCCGCTTCTCTATAATGAATGGCCCTGGCTCCATCAAACCCAACGGCAACTCGCTGGCAGATGAGCTCAACTTTGACGATGAGGATGAACAAAGCGATTTTGACGGGCGTGAAAGTGCTCTTTCTAACCATGTTCCCTATATCCACGCTCGCAATCTGAGTAGGGACAGTGTCATGAACCGACTACATCGTCGAAATCAAAGTATGGAAAGCTTGAAACGAACTGGAAGCGTTACTCGAGGACGACTATTCATGAACCAATCTGTTTTGGAAGCACTGGAGGGCGAGGACGAAGAGGTAGAACCTCCTGCACCAAAAGTATCCTATACAGATACCGGGATTCAGTATTCTCCTCCTCCATCACCGAAGCTCCCGCCCACAAAGCCGGAGACTCCTGAGCCCCCTCTACCCCGGACCAAGTCACCAGAAGTTGATTGCTCTCCGCGCGCAGAGGGGGAAATCGAAGCGAACCAGAGCAGAAAGCGCGTACATGTGGCTCGACCTCTCTCTATTGAGCCCCCTCCTCGAAAGCTGATGGTATCGACATCTTCTCAAACATTGGAGGAGCCGCCATTGACTCTTCCTAAGACGCCAAAGTCTCCCACTCGACCGCCGCCACCACCACCGCCACCCATCGAAATCAAGAAGCCTTCAATGATCACTTCATCCACGCAGACTGAGAGACTCCCTTCGCCCCCTCCTGTACACGCCTTTGAATTCCCTCCCATGCCACCCTCCCCGCCACCACTGGCAATCCCCAGCATCAGCGTCCATCCACCCACAAGCCGTCCTACCACCCCACGAGAGCCTCGTCTGCCGCAGCACTTCAAACACTTTGGCTGTCAAGTGAACCTTTCTTCCCCAGTTGTCACCACCGAAGTTGGAGTTCAGACAGAGGGAATCCAAACCGACAAGAGACTTGCCCTTCTCCCGGCTCATCTCCAACCCTCTTCGATCACTTCGCGACCATCCTCTCCTAACCCTCCAGTCGGAGATCCACCAAAGAGCTTTACTCCTGTTCCAGGGAACGTTCCTCCACGCAACCCACGCAGATTGACAGGCAGGCGAGACACACCGGAAATTCCATCGTCCCCTATCTCCATTGCTGATTCCGAGATATTGCACGATGCGTATCCAGGAAATAATGATGACGGTCCTCTGTCAAACCAGAAGGCGCCAATGCGGCGGCCTCACCGGTTCAGTAGCCTTTTTGCTGGATTCGATGGTGGTAGCTCGGACGAAGGAGACGAATTTGGTGAGCCCGACATGAGTGACTCTGAATACCGGACTGCCTTGTCCGCACCAATACCAAAGTCCATTTCAAGCCGACCCAGCAAGCGCAGCTCTACAGGAACAACTACGACTAACGGAACTATCCCAACCTCACCTGAACAGGTTGTCATGCGACAAGTGCCCCGTGGCTCGATGAAGCCATTCGCAAATGATCTCTTCAATTTCTTCTCTCCGGAGAGCAAGGATGGACTTGCTCGAATGGCTTCGGTCAAATCCGGTAGAACCTTTGAGAAGAGCCCTGCCGCCATGTCTTCTAATCGTGCAAGCATCATGCGAAAAGCTGCTATGATTCAGAATGGAATCGCTAGCCATCAGGGTAGATCCAGGAGCCCTAGTCTCCAGGATTCAAAGAACCCTCCCTTCCCTATTCCGACGCGAGCCAGCTCAAGGAAGGTTCCTATGAGCTCGAGCGCTCCTAGCGACGGGCAGAGGAGTCCGACTCGCGGAGAGATGCTCTCTCGTCGAGGAACAGGCCGAAGCCACTACCGGGCTGGAAGCATCAGGAAGGTTCGCTCTGCTGCAGCACTGCCTCGTAATCAGCGATATCGCCGACAGGGTAGTCGTTCTCCTCCACCACTGTCTCCATCCACAGAGGCGCCTGAGAGCCCCAGACTCCCCCCTCTTCCAAGGAACGACATTACTACCCCTCGTAACCGTGTTCGCCACAGCGGACAGTACCGCCACCAGCACCAGCTGTCGGTAACTACGGATAACACTATGAGCAGCGATCCTGCCCCCTTTATGTCTACCAGCTCTCAGAGCAACAGTGTAGTCGACGCGATCGCGCAGACCATGGTGGGAGAGTGGATGTTCAAATATGTTCGTAGAAGAAAGTCGTTCGGCGTGCCCGAGGCAAAGGACAAAGACGAAAACAGCAACGACCGTCACAAGCGATGGGTTTGGCTTGCACCCTATGAGAGGGCCATTCTTTGGAGCAGCAAGCAACCGTCGTCTGGAAGCGCTCTGATGGGTAAGACGGGTCGAAAGCGTAAGTGGTTCCCCCTCGCCCGTTCAATACTGGAACCGCTAACGAATTCAGTCACGATCCAATCGGTTCTCGATGTCAAAGATGATAACCCTGCTCCTAAGGGCACATCACAACTCTTCAACCGATCAATCCTGATTTTGACTCCCCAAAGAGCACTCAAATTTACAGCAACGTCAGTAGAGAGACACTACATCTGGCTGACGGCTCTATCGTTCCTCGCACACTCCTCTCAGGCAGTCCCTGAGATCGTCTCGCCTCCTCAAGATCCTGAGCCACCCGCACCATTGCCTGAGTTTGAGCTACCTCGAACGAAACTGAAGCGTTCCGGCATAAGGGATTCGATCCGCCTGGCCAAGGGGCGGGGAGCTCATGTCACTAAAGCTGCCACCCCAAGCATCCCTAGCATCCCTAGTGCGCCATCTTCCCAGATGGGTGATACGGTGACGTTCCCGGCTATGGACTCTGTTGGAATCATTTCCAGCAACCACTCTCGGGATGGCTCCGCCGATGCAGCAGAGCCTCCCTTCATCCCCCGTTTCCATGATCGAAACAACCCCGGCCCCATGACTCATGGGCGGAAGCGAAGCAACACAGGCGGACATGTACCCCCTCCACTCTCTTTCCGAGGCTTTTCTGGCCCAACTGGAGGGGTCCATCATGCCGCGACAAATAGCACAGCAGGAAACAGTGTCGGGACGGCTGGCTCTTCTGACATCTACCAATCTCAAGGATCCATTTATCAGTCTCAAGGATCCAGCACAGGCACGTGGCCAATGAGCCAAACTGCCTCCCAGCGAACATCGGAGGCTTCCTCTCGGCCAAGTAACTTCTTTGATGCTATCGGGACGGTACGCATGGAGGCTTTCATCAGCCCCCTCGCATTCTCGCAATTCAATGACTTTCCTGATGAGCAGGACGAGTTTAGACATGAGGTCCGGCGACGAAGTAAGGAGCTCCGGAGGAGACAGAGCCGAGGCCGAGGCCGACACCGTGACAGCTACGCCTCTAGAGGAACTCGTGGTAGTGAAGATTACTACCACGGCAACAGAACTGCGGGGGAAGAAGATTACTTTCGGGATGATCCTTTCAAGGGGTTCTGATCTCTTGACATATATCGTCCTACTTTAAGCCCTGAGCGTTTTCATTTATTCATTTTGGACAATTTGGAGCAAGGAAAACTATATATACCCTATCATTTTCTGTACATTAATTTTTTTAGGCCTAGCTTTTGTCTCTTGGTCTTTGGGTTGGCCAGATTTGAGATGCCTGTGACGGGCGTGGCGTTTTGGTGTTCACGTTTTTTATCCGCTCTCTTTTTGTTCGAGTTTCTACGGGGGAAAAGAAGGCTGATAAGAGCATCTCGTCGATGCCAAGGATTGGGAGAATATCGCGGGGGACGGGGTGAATTGGTTCATGGAGTGGAATGACGGTACGTGGTTAAGAGCGAAATGGGCACGATGCCACACAAGCTGCGTCCCGGTTGCGAGACCAAGGACATTGTCAATCTCTTGAATACGATCAAGTCTCCTTTACTTAGATAGCTGTAAATACAAAAAGAAAGGGAAATTGGACCCTCAAAAAGACTGGTCTACATACTTATGGTTGTGATTGGTACGCTCGTAGGACTGCAGATGAGCCGGCGCCCCACCAAGCCCGCAATGAATTTTCCCACTACCCCGCGATGAATCGACGTCGGTTTTTGACCTCACATAGCTCACTTGCTCACCTACTTGATTTGGATTTCATATACACTCTTTTAAGCATCGATCTGGTCAACATTTGGCATTAGCAGAGCCTGAATTTTGCGCCTTTATCCCTCCCTCTCTCCCTCCTTACCCCTTTCGTCATGGACTCTACCAGTGAGACTCTCGGGCAAGTCCAGGCCCGCCACCGGCGCGAGGTAAAAGACTTGCAAGGTCGAATTACGGGGAAAAAGAAGAACGCAACGAAGAAGACTCGGAAGGGTGTTAATGACGAGTGTGCCGAAATGGAACGCCAGCTACGAGAACGACAAGCCGAAGAGATTGCAGCGTTGAACGGCGAGACGAACGAAGAGAAGGACGATACCGACGAGACATCCGATGTAACGGGCGAGGAGGAGCTGGCTAAAGCTACAGAGAAGCTCAGTGTTTCGAAACAACAACAACAAAAGTCACAATCCCCCCAGCAGCAGCAGCAACAGCAACAGCAACAACCGGGAAAGAAGCGCAACCGCCAAAAGGAGCGGATGGCTCGCCGAGCTGCAGAGCAGGAGGCTGCCGCAATCCGAGCCGAGGAAGAAGCTGCAAACATGACGGATCATCGTGCCAAAGAGAGCGAGTTCATGAAGAAAACCTTCAAGACGCATGGCCTTGTGGAGAAGGACATTATGCCAGATGGCCACTGTCTCTTCTCTGCGGTAGCAGACCAGCTTGGGCAGAACAATATTCCCTTGAGCAGTGGCGGCGGGGCCGAACCTACGTACAAGACAGTGCGTCGGGCCGCGGCAACGTACATGCTAGAGCATAGCGATGACTTTGCCCCGTTTCTCGAGGAGGACTTGGAGGGTTACACGCGCAAGATGCGGGACACAGCTGAGTGGGGTGGTCAGCTGGAACTCATGGCCCTGGCACGGCAGTATCATGTAGAGATCCGTGTTGTACAGGACGGAAGCATAGAGCCTGTCGGCGAGGACGAGGGCGCTGCGTCAGGCAAGACGCTGTGGTTGGCCTACTACCGACACGGATACGGGCTGGGAGAGCACTACAATTCGCTTCGCAAGGCACCATGAGGGAAGAGAAGAAAGGATCGACTGGAAAAAGAGACCTCTATACTTTTATGTCTGTTTGCAATGGCTATGTACAGTTGTTGTTTGGTATCAGAGACAAAAAGAAAAAAGGGGGGTAACAAAACACTAGATTCCGAGCGCATTCAGAACGATTACCGACTCCATACAGATATGAAGTCGAGTACGGCACCGTTATCATCCGTACCGCTGCTGTGGGTGCGGGGTGGTTTGATGAGACTCAACCGATGTAGTCCATCGGCACGAGGCTTGGGACTGGGCGTCTCGTCAACGGTGCCATCGGAATGATACGGGATATCCTCGCCGGGAGCTGCTAGGAGGGCCTCGTAGAGTTCGGGGGAGACACCCCATGGCGGACCATCAGCGGACATAGGTTTAGACGTCGGGAACTCGAGGCATATAAGGCGACCATCGGGGGCGAGCAGCTCAGTGATGCGTTTTGACCATTGAGGCCGAGCTTCGCGAGGGAGGGCACATAGAAACTGGACAGTTAGTCGCCATGTTGGTCATATCAAAAGCGCACAAGGGTTGAACATGGGTAGGATGATCTTATGGAGTAACAAAAAGGCGAGTAAAGGGGAGTAGATGTGGGATATACCGTATAATCATATATCAAATCGAACTGAGGATGGGCGCCGATGCCCTCTGTCCATTCCTGACCGAAGAAATCACCAGTGACCCAGTGTATTGCGCCCTTTTCGAGTTTATTGACAGGCTCGTACAATCCAGCAGCATCGGCCTTCTTCTGGTTCTCAATGGCTTGTTCTTTTGCTGCAGGACTGTAATCGAGGCCCCAAACGTCGTAACCCCAGGAACTGAGGAGAAGTACGTCGTGGCCGCGACCACAGCCTGGTACGAGGGCCTTCTTCTTCTCGACGGCTCCCGTCGAATCGCGCAGGGGGAGGCCGCGGTGGTCGTGCGCTTGAGAGGGCGGGATGAGGTCTTGTCGTTGGGAGAGGAGATCATGGAGGGCGAGCGACGGCCCGCCGCGGTCCCAGGGCGTCTTGGATTCGCGCCAAGCAGAGTCCCAGTGGGCGCCGTGCTGTTCGAAGGGGAGACCAACGATTGAAGGAAGGACTGATGGGGGCATCGGGACAAATGCTGTCTAACAAGAAAATGAAAAGAATCGGTTAGGTGGTGCGGGATTTCAAAGACAAGGCGATTTGCGAATGTGCGTTTGCTAGCTGGACCAGAGGATCGCGGGGTCGGCGGGGGAGGGGGAGGGGGAGGGGGAAATCAGGCCGTCGGATGGTGGGGCATGACGATTCGATTTAAGAAAATGGTGCAGTAAAGGGAGCAGGAACAGATTATGGTCAGTTGATGTCTTTGTCAATGAGTAGTCATTTCAGCCGGTTGAACCCAATGCCCTTTTCGATTCGGAGATGCCATCGGCTCGGGAGGTGGGATTGGAGGTGGACATTAACCACCGAGAGGAAGTGATCACGTGCGTGCGTGAGGAGGTGCGAGCCTACTCTATGAGTGGATGGCGATTCCGGTATAATGGGTGGACTGCTTGCTTCACTGCCGTTACTTAGCGGATAGACTCCGAAAGACCTGGACATCATTTACCGTACCGCCGTTACGGACGTCCGGAGAGCCAAAGCGAGAGACTAGAGGCTAGAGCCGGGGCGGTGGCCCGAAAACCGGAAAGCGGAGGGTTTGATCTTCCACGTCTTCTAGGATGACGACATCTCGTTAACGCTTGTCTTTCCCACGTAATTCTTATTGAATGACTTGCCGGAAGCAGGACTTACTAATGATCAGGAAGATCAACCATCATCTCTTCAGTGGAGTTTGGGGGAAGTTGTAATGGATTGTGGAGACAGAATGGAGAACAATGGTATGCATAGATTCTTTCAGTGTGGGATTGTCACTGTGGAAATGGACGGGATTATCCCAGCCAAAGTTGCCCCCCCCGACAGGAAGCGTGAACAAATGAGGTGCGCTTCTGGTCGTGGAATGGGTGTGAAGCCCAGACGGCACAGGAGCTCCAGCTGAGTGGACGCTGATCCGTGAGATCGTGGGGTGAAACGGCGTCTTTCGTGGGGCGGTTTACAGGTTACGTGTGTGTGGGGGGGCGAGGCAGAGGACTCGAAAACCGCTTTGTTTTCTCTTTTCCCGCATGGTTTGGGCATCATTGAAGGCCTGGATGAGGGCCATGGCGGTAAATTGCCGTAGGAGATGCCACCTTGTATCAGTATATCAATGGTGCAATGCATGCAATGCCGTGCAACAGGAACTGCGTAGTCTGAGCAACCCAGTTTCAGTTGATATGTATGTAACCGCACTTGTACCCGAGGCAATGGGGGACGTTGGTCACAGCCCAGAACACCATGACGACATTGGTACCAAAACAGAGTTAAGCCGAGGCGCCATATGCATCATGGCCAAAAGCAGCAGAGGTGTGCAGCGAACAGACACCACTGTGTGATTGAGCCACACGAAAAGCCTTCTTCCTTGCATATCTTTTCAAGTACACATATCAGGCATCCAAGCAATGCGAAAGGGGAAGAAACGATGAAATAGAAAACCTGGTGATATATTAGATCCTGTGCTGTATACCTCAAGTCTACCTATAATGCCTCGAAGCAATCTTCCCTGCCTCTTCTTTGACCGGTATGTCTCCCACTGTATCATCTATTCAGTGACCTAAACAACCCATCTTTGGTAGCTTTGATGCAGCAAATAACAAAAAGTGACAAAAACGCCCGTGGACGTTTGTCGATGCCCAACATGAATACCATAACCGTCCAGATGCGCCTAGAACCCTGAGGTCGCTTTCCACCCGAAAGAAAAGTCGGAAAATCATAAAAGTGTGAAGGAAACCCAAAAAAAAAAAATTTAATTCGAATCAAGCAAGACTGCAGATAGCTGCAAGGCCAGAAACGCCAGTGGTTGGACTCGGAGATGAATCGATCGTATCATCGTTCTCTCAAACTCCCACTGCACATCGAAGCCATCAACGCGTCGTCGGTCCATTTTCGGAGAGGGTTAACCAGGTCCCCACACCGCCCTGAAAGCCGGCGATAATGCCGGGAGATGCGAGCAACTGGAGCCCACATCGAACCACCCCTTTCCCACAATAGACAAGGGGAAGCGTAAACGAGCCAAAGAGCTGAACAAAGAAATAACCCGAAACCCGACGCTGCCGCGCCCGCTGCAAGTAAGCCCCGAAGACAGGCTAGACGGGCTTCAATAGCGACCAGCCCGTTGTCGTAATGGTGCCTCGGTATGGGAGGGAGAAGGATTGTGAAAATGGCAAAATGGCGAGGCGACGGCTGTGATGATGACGATGATGCCCATTCCTTCAGAATTCCCCCCTCTTTTTTGGAGTTTTTCTTTTTCTTCTTTAAACAGTTGATCGTTTCGATACATCCTGATCATGGGATAATCGATTATCAATACCACAGACGGTATCAGCTTGGAGGATAGAAAGGAGCATTTCATTAGTGCAGCCCGCAACAGTCTCGGGCCTACAGAGTAATGCAGGCGCGAGATGGGGTTCAGATACCGCATTCCTCAAAGTCGCGCACCATGACGGCCATTTGCGCTCGCTTCGCGGCTTCAGCAACGAGGTTGAACTCCTTGAGGAACGCATCTGTGGATGGCGTCTTCACCTGCGCGGGGGCGGGTTGGGGGACCATCTGGACTGTGGGGGACTGCTGAGCTGAAGAGCTGGAAGAACTGTTGGTGTAGCTGGGAGCGTTCATTGTGGTGATGATTGGTATTCGGTTTTCTTCTTCTTGTTTAGTGAAATAAGTGAAGGTCGTCGAGCAGCTGGCCGGTGCAGGACGAGAGATGATGAAAGAAGAATTTATCCGTCGAGTGGAGGGAGGGATGGGGGTATCCTTTTGTTTAACCCTTGACCAATATGGGTGGGAGCCTTGGAACCGAAACTCGCTGTTGCCCTGAAGGCTAGGGCGACCAAAAAGCAAGGAGCAGAAGTGCGTTTGTGTGCGTGTGTGTGATAGGCAACCTACGGAGTGATTGGCCGAGATTGGATGCGATAATGCTTCGTTGAGAGAAAGGGTGTGACGAGACTGGTGGTGGTGTGAATGGCCGTGTCTCACAAGAAGAGGGGATCAGCCAGCAGGGGTATTTCCGTATAGAGGGATGTTGTATGTATGTTTATGGTGGTGACGGGGTAGCGTTTGGGGAAGCACAAGAGCACCCAGAATGAAGGGGAGCAAGGGAGGAGGATAGATGCACGAGACCGGGGAAGTGTTTATGTGGGAGACAAGTTTATTAGTGTAAATGGGGAGGAGGGAATAAGAAAGTTGAAGTAATAAGTCAAATGGAGGAAACCGGAACGGTTTGGAACACAACAAGGTTCCAGATACGTTTTAGCAAGATCTGGGCTGAGATACGTCAACGCTCTGGGGACCAGGGGAGGGGGGAGGGGGAGGAGGGTGGGGATCTGAGGGCAAACAAGGTGAGACCAGGCAACAGAATTATTAGCTGAAGTGCAAAGCCTGGGGAAAGCCACAGTACTGTACGAAGCAAAGGGAAAGAAGAAAAAACGGGCGGGATGCTATGTGGATGACGGAGACGCCGAACAAGATTTGGAGAAGGGCGGAGAAATATATTTATAAGAAGACACACACAGCATAGAACAGAACGTATGGGATGGACATGAGCGAGTGAGCGAGAGAGACACCAGAGATAGACTGGGGGGTGTATCGAATGAGGAGATCTTTATCATTTCACCGAGTTAAAAAGAATATAAAATTTTGAAGCCAGCAATCGACACGGACGCAGATAGAGGACGTGCAGTAAAGTTGGTGAGTGGGACGCCATGCATTGCAGATGTGGTGATGGATGCATCGACTGTCGCTGCCAGGCGAATCCTGGTCAGCAGCATTATCGGGTCACGGTACGAAATATCCGTACTGGGGTTTCCATTATCTTTCTCCTTCTCATTCTCCTTCTCTCTCTGTCTTTATTTTATTTTATTTTTTTGCGTTACCAACTGGACGAGTATGCTGATGCTCCGGCTATTTAACCGCACCAGTGAGAGAAAGCAGAGGGACATGAAAAGTACCGTCAGTCCCGAATCAGATATCCGAGCTAGGTCCGGCCTTGGACATGGAAATCCCGAATAGACGAACTTGAAGGACGGACGGGTACAAGAGAGACTAAAGCTAGAAGGGGGTTCAACTTCGGCGGTATGGTGGAATGGGGGGTGAACAGAAGTATCGTGATCCTCGGGAAACAAGTGGATCAGCAGGAGAAGAGGGCATGGATGGAGAGAGCCTGGGGTCTGACCTAACGAAAAACGTGTGAAAACGCGCGGGCCCGAACAACGTGGGAGAGACATTTCTCATTAGGATTGGCCCATTTGATGAGGGCATGTTGGACCCTTGGTGGAAAAAAAAATATTGTCTATCAAGGACGAGCTAAAGAAGGCCAAGCCGATGATAGCGACGTGGTCGCCATAGGTCCGCAGGGAAGGACAAGAGGCGATTTAAGGCCTGTAATCTCCAGCAGATGAGAAGGTGTCCCGCTGACGATAGATTGGTCATTGGACGGATAATCCTCGACGCATGGTGCCTAGACTCATGAGAGTATGGTCTGGCGGCTTGTCTTGCTGCAACCTTCTCTCCATCTTTTGGGTCTTTGCTAGTGGAGGCAAAAGTGAGCGTATTACCGGTATACCCTCTTTTTGCTGTCCTCCCTCACCCAGGGCCCCCCCCCCCCAAAAAAAAAAAAAAGAAGCACGAGCCAGCATAGTTTTCCCTCGGCTTTATCGCGGGCCAAGTCATTGCGTTTTGGCCTGAGCATCTCGAAGCGCCGGCTAAGTGAGGATGTAGGACCAGCCGGCGTGGTGAAGCTGGGGTATCCAGAACCCAAAGGACCCTGGGCCGAGAATGAACCAATCAATGATGTTTACAGAGTACCGAGGCTAGCATGAGCCACTTGGCTAGCCACAATTGTTAACATACGCAGGACGCTTGTGGCTCTACCGCGGTCAACGGAATTGCGGCTCTGCGTCGGCTCGCCTTTTGTGGGAGCCGCAATGGAAGTGACCTTGTCTGAGTTGCAAGGCCATACATACATACAGTAGATAGCAGGTCTGGGGACCCTGGATATCCCGCTCTGACTTGTAAAAAAAATCCTCTATGGGGTATTTCGTATGGAGTACGGAGTACGGAGTAGAAACGCGGGAAATAAAGACAAATTCCGCAAGAATCCCTCACGATTTAGTGACTGAACCTCCCCCTTGGCTTTCCCAACCCTGCCTCTGAGCTAGTGGAGTGCGTGAGCCGAAATGAGGTTGAGATACTTCCAACACGTACGAGAGTGACGGGTTCGAAGGGCCGGAATGCGGCGACGTACAGAGTCTGAGACGTTGGGCTCTCGTGGAAGTCTTATCACGTCATTCCCATCTGCGTTGAATATGCCGTACTACTCTGTTCTTGCAGGACAGAGTACAGGCAGTATGCAGCCTGGATCAGTGACAGGGTCGTTATCGCCAAATGCAGGGCCGAATGGATCCTGGACGCAGCTCTAAGAGAGTTTGCCACTTGTGCGACTGGCATCCCCCCTGTTCTTCTAGCCATTCTGCAGCTTCTGCAGGCTGTTTCCCGACATTTCCAATGCATGTAGGTCTTCAAACATGCCATCCTGGAGATCTTCTGGTGAAAATTTGCACAATAAATTAGTGTGAAATGCTGATGGCGTCGTTGTTGTTTGACAAGAGCCAAACTCCACGGGCCATTCTCAACCTTGTATGAACGCCTCGTATCGCTGATGGATTCGGATAGCCGGGTAAATTTGTATATAGTATCTTTAATTGCTCGTGTTCTTTATGCAAGCTCTCGTCCGATTTTGAATCTCTCAGCAGGTTTAGAGCTTGAACCGGTCGTAGAGAGTGTAAGGAGGCTCTATTTTGGGCACTCTATTCGGGTATCCATCCCTAGAACCCCAATAGGCATTAGTCATATATTCTTCTCATTGAATTCGTGCCAAAGCAATACTTTAGTTAGGACGTCTTTGCTTTGTATTTCTCGCAAAATCTTGTGGTACCTCAAATTTCGGTCCAGCTAGCTTTTGGGACTTGTATGGTGCATTGGCTTAATCAGGGTTCCGCTTGTATGAATAAGAATCTTTGATATTCGATTAGCTTGTGAATTCTTGTCGAGGAATGGACAATGGCCAGACAGCCGTAGATAAGCCTCCCGTAAACAGCCTCTTTTTCGCCTTAGTGCTTCGACAGAACCACAACTCTAAGTGATGGAAGAGGCAAGGATGACAACAGAATGGCGTAGCTAAGAGACTGTTGTATTTGTCGTCTCCGAGGTTCTCGCTACCTCAACTTCCCAATTCGATTTCAGTATTCTCTGTAGTTTTTGAGGCTTATGAATCGCCCCCATGATATGCATGGTGACGGGATGGCTGAAGACGAGGATCGTCTCGCGGTCTCTAATTGTTTCTTTGGTACGTTAGTATATCCAGTTATTATGAACCATTCGTCGGCTGTGTAACGGCGTAGCTTAAAGCTTAGGAGACTTCTCTGTATGTCTTCATGAACGAATGTAACGTGCTAGAATCTCTGGTGATAGGTTATCGAGAGAATATTTTAGACCATGACCTACCCGCATCTAAGAGTTTCGTATGGGGTCTTAGAAACCTCGTACTCTCGATCGGTTTGTGTAATCCATCGTGTACGGAATCTAAATGAAGACTGGCAGGTCAACCTAGGAGACTTCGGGTATTACTTGGGGGATTTCGCGGCCTCCTTTGATACTGAGGATCTCTGAGACCCAAGAACCCTGAATCGTCCTCAAGATGTGGGTTGTGATGGATGGGCTAGTAGTGCGTGGAAGTGGAACTGGTTGGCGTCCTGTTTCAAAGTTTTGAAAGAGATAACCCACGGTAATTCGGAGAATCTTTCAGAACTCGAGAGTAGAGCAGTATTCAATTGAGCTTCGTCTGGGAGCGGTTCGGCAGAATCGTTCAAGCTGGCTGAATTCAGGGGCAGGAGAAGAGAAGCCCTAACAGCTCGAAGGTCGTTCTTTCCTTCTAAAACTTTCGGTTTCACTGTCGGAATAAGGGTATAGGTCGTCGATTTTAATATAAGAGTGTAGCTCGGCTTCGCGAATGTCTCGATTTTGGTCAACTGCGATCACCATGTCAGTTAGTAGTCTTTCTTCTTCAGCAACTATTCTCCCACGCTTGTTTCAAGTGCCAGACTGATCGTATTCTTGCGTCATGAATCTGATATGGAGGTGCCTAGACGATATTATGATATTATATTAGACTTCAAAGCTCAAACAAGTTGTCAGGGGTCGTGGCTTTGCTCTTATCGCTGCTGGGTATTTTACAGAATTAACGATTGTTCTCCTGTCCTTGCACTGAAAATAAAGATACCTGTATACAAGTATTTATATCCCTGACGTGAATAACGACGAGGTTGCGCGAGTCCTGGTCCACATCGTTCCCAGCAGCTCAAGGTAAAGAACGAGTCGCCTCTGGGGTTAGTATGCAGTGAGAAGGAGATTTTGGTCCGCCCTTGTCTTCAATTTCTTCGAATGCCATCTTCTGTATATGTCGGAATTAATTGTGCCGGTGTGGTCATGGTTGTTCGAACAACGATTACGAGGGGGCATGTTTCTCAGCAGTTCTGCTCACCATAAAGAAATGTCAGCTACTGTTCTCGATAAAGACGAAGTGTAGGTATGGGCCAAAGCTCCGTGCTCCAAAATATTCAGTCAAGTTCTTCTTGTTGGTCGAGCAGGAAAACACGTAAATGGAGCGATGCTGAGGCTTCCATCGGCCAGCTTGGCTTAGACTAACGTACGAACAGGATAATACTCTTTCCCTCTCTGGCATTCTTCCTCAGGCTCAGATGCTAATGTGGTTGTGAGCTGTCTCATAGTTGGAGGTGGGTAGTGCTTGGCTTCTGAGACAGGAAAGCAGAGTTGAATGACGGTACTATCGCGCCACGAGAACGTCAGGGAGGGATCGAGGGAATGGGATCTCCTGTAGTGCGACTTCTCAGAGATCAGTTCTAACTAGTTTCTAGTACCCATTAGTCTTTCAATTCTGGGTCCCAGGAAGATGGTACTGGTGTCTATGAGTTTGTGATGAGGCAGGGGTTGAAGAATTCGCGGCGTAGTTCCCTAGTCGAAAAATTTTGCGAAAGTATCGACTTGTATTGATATTGCCATGCTTACCTTGTTCCATCTCGTAGGAATGGATCAAATAAAACCAAAAGTCAAGATGTGGTCCAAATTGTTCTGCTGGACTGCGATGAATGTTCTAGGAGTACTTAAGGTGCAGGAGGGGCGTTCGGTGGTGGTGGTGGCACGCGTGTTCCACTACTGCGCTGGGAGTAGAGATCAATCCAAATCCTTCAACTCCCACCATTATGCTACCTAGTACTTTAAATGCCCAATTTGAAAGTCCGACAAAAACCTCGCCCAATCTGAGCACGCTTGCTTTCTCATTGGGAGCCCTTCATTAGCCCCTATGAAATGAAATGCTGCACCTGTGATACGACCGACTACTATTCCTCGCCTCTAGTTCAGTGCTCTGAACGAAGGAATACACAAAGATGTGTACAAGAATAGCACTTAAAAATAGCCATATACCTAGAATCATGATTTGATTGCTACTAGATGTCCCCCCAAGCTTGCCGAACCTCAACGCTACACTCACACATGTGACGCATGGAATGATCTACGGATCTAGTGCTCATGTTGCATGATCTCTCAGATATAATATACTTTGACATGCTTAAGGTACACTAGATACACCTACGCTTATGTAACGCGCTAAGATACACGATGGGAGGCTAGAGGGTCTGATTTCGCGAGTGTGCAATGCAGGTTTGATTCGCAGGACACTCGCACCCCTTGGAGGGGCTTGTTTTTTTTTTTCCTTCTCTCTCTCCAGTATTTACTTTCTCCACCTAGTGAAGAAACTCATATTCGGAGATTTTGAAATATTTAGTCAACAAAGCCAGAGGTCGTGATGATGTGGACCGCGATATGCGTCCCTCCAGGAGATCTATGTCCCACTCAAACATACGATCAGCGAAGTGACACGGAGAGAAGGGGATAATTGAGTGTTCAGGTTCTATCTAATAGAAACAGAGAGTATCTACATTCCTGTCCGTGAGGTTCACGGCTTGAGTAAAGGAAGACGAAGTAATGATGGCTCGAGGTCTGGAAGAAGACAAGAAGGCATGAAGAGTATGTCATGACTCCATTTTCTACACTATATTCGAACTTGATAGAAGCTGAGCATTGAGGTTAATGGTCCTTCAACAGTAGGCAGTGGTCTTGGAATGAGGTAGAGCAAGGGGTAGCCTCTAAGACTGAGTGGTCAGAAGCAGAGAGCACCCCTATTGGTAAGTCTTAGGGTCCATCTGCCTGTGTCATCCCCCTAACAGCTAAATTGAAAGCACTCGTGCACGCCCCAATCACTCGCGCCCTCTCCTTTCCCCTTTGTTTATCTTCTCTTCTCGTGTTTTGAGCAGCCTTCAACTCTGCTCTCTCAAACAACAGGTCTCCTGTACAACAATATCTAGTTTCTTTCTACATCCTCCTCCTTTCTTCTTACGATTCTTCTACCCCAAAAGCTTTCTGCGACTTTCTTTTGACTCGACTATTCACTGAAATTGTCTTGTTGCTTTTCCATCCTCCGCCTTACCGCCGCGGCATATCATTTGGGTTCACTATGGCCGACCAACAACCCAGGTTGTCGTGGCTGGAACGCTGCCCAAATGAAGTGCTCTCTAAAATCTGGTGCTTCCTCGACAACAAGAGTCTGGCAGCTGTTCGATGTCTCTCTCACAGTCTCACAGCCTCAGCCACTAGAAGCTTGTACCGGTGGGATTCCCTTTGCGGTGGAAACAAAGCCATCCGCTGGGCAGCAGAGCACGGTCGTGAGGATGACGGGTTAAAGGTCATCAGGGATTCCATAACCCACAAAGGTCACGTCAATGCTCTTCACAAAGGCCGTCGTCACAATACGATGAGTGTGCAAACAGCCCTATGGATAGCATGCGACGTCGGAAAATTGAGGATAGTCCGAGAGCTGATCCGCCAAAGAGCAAAGGACACGGAAATGGCATGTCTATTCGAGCCACAGAGGGCCGTTGGGTTTCCTCCCCCCCTACCCCCTCTCCAAGAAGCCCAAGAGCCCTTCGAAGACGAACAAATTTTAGAACTTTTGGGAGATTCAGGGTGGCTGCCACTTGCTGCTGCCTTTGCCCGAGGACACTGGAATATCTGCACTTGGCTGATCGCTCGCGGCGCACCATACTTCCTCCAGATCCCGCCACGCACCCAGCAATCGGAAAGATCCCAGCAAGAAGTGCGACTGCTCGCAATCACGGTTTTTCATTTCGCAGTCTTCTTCGATAACCCGGCTCTCATTGCATCTCTCGCAACTCGCTATAGGGACTACATCGACGTCGGATTGCCCAAATTCAAGGCAACCCCTCTTCACTTGGCTGCCAAACATCTAAAGGCGGATCTCATTCCCATGTTCTTGTCACTGGGCTGTAACGTTGATGCCTTTGATGCGGCTGGACAGACCCCATTGCTATTAGCCATTGCCTCAGCTATTGAGCAAGTCGACGCCCGTCGACGTAAAAGAGGGCTCGAAACTATCAAGATTCTCGTGCAACTCGGTGCAAACGTTGACCTACAGGAGCGCACTGCGATGGCACAAACACCATTCATGAAGGCTGTTTCATACCTGGAGTATACCTTGGCTTCATGCCACCGTACAATGAACTCCATCATGAAATTCCTTCGTTCAAGTGGTGCCAACGTTACTGCCTACGGAAATCGAGGAACAAATGCACTCTCGCAAGTCCTCTCCGCTTGCACAGGACCTGACGGAAGTCCAGCTATGAATAACTATATCCTACGACTAGTTTCTGAGTATGGATTCGATCCCAATGCGCCTAGCATTATTCCACCACCCAACAATCCTCCTCAAAGTCTGATGGGATTTTTAATGAATGACACCCAGACACGTTCGATTTGTCCGCAGCTTGCAGACCTTGGGGGACGAATCTTCGAAAGCGAGATTTCAAATGTCCTGAACAGATGGGCTGCATCCCGTGATTAGAGGTGCGGGTACAGAATTCTGGATTATCACCGCGACCAGATCGACCAAGACAGGCTCCGGGATGCCCGGGTTACTGCTCTTGCTCGAGAAAATTCTCGAAGCTGGGATGAATTGCAAGCATTCTCCGCCATGTCAGTCCAACACCCGGCTGAGCATATTGTTTGGCATGCCATGTCAAGGAAGACCGAGAGACTCGGCAAGTTGTTTGAACGACTTCCATTTGATGCGAATTATCTCTCTCAATCCGGAGTCGGATATCTTCACCTCACCATCAACAAGTTCGCTAGTCATCAAATTTCCGAGAAGACTGCAATTGCCGATGTAAAGCTCTTAGTTAACAAGGGAGCTTCCATCCACCTGCCTGACAGTAATGGGCATACAGTCCTTGGGATGATGGATGCAAAGTCTTTGGACAGCGCCAGGCTGCGACGGACTCTCAAGAAGATGTTCGAAGCAACGACTAAGGAATAGTTCTACTAATTCTTTAGACCGTGTGCTGGAATGAAATCAACACGAGTAATCAACGTTTGGAGATTAGCTGAGATCCTCTAGGAAGTTTCGGTCAATGAACTTTGCAGAGTTTCTTGTCACTCATCGTTCTAAGGATAGAAGGTCTTGAATTCTTTTTTTTTTTTTTTTGGGAGGGCGAGGCGGGAGGGCATAACCGCTGAATTAAGTCCAACGATTCATAAATAATTTTGAGAAGTCAATTCAAATTGATTTTGGGAGGCACGGGGAGGGCATGTAGGAGGGATGGCGAGGATATCTGGGAGGGTGACGGATGATTCGTCCAAAGTTGCAGACACCGAGATGGTCTGCAAGAATTACACAATCACACGTGCCTCAGGTGGCAATCATGTAAAATAACAAATGTTCTAAATCACAATTTTGGCGCCAAGTACCATGAGAAGCGTGCGAGGGTGGTATCTCAAGAAGCTGGTGCTGCCCTTGGCCAAATGCCTGATGCCAACAACTCTCTGCAGGAAATTTCCGTCTATGTCACATCTTCTACGAAAGGCTGAATGATGTGCTGGCAGAGCTGGATGAGGGCTGACCTGTTGGTCTATTTAGAACTTTCACAGCGAGTTTAGCTGGAGAAAACTTGTCCCAAATACCACCAACGAACACAACCTTAGCAAGATCGTCTAGCCAACGACCTGACAACTTGCAATTTTATTAAGTCTCATGATACTGTTTTTCTTTACACTTGTTTATTATAATTTAACCTTCTGTAATAGGAACTCCAGACTGAGCCCGATAGGAGACTTTCGAACGATGAATACTACGACGCACTTGCTCCAGAGAAACCAGCTTCACACCCAGGCTAGCCCAAGCATTAGTCAACGAATAAACATTGTTCAAAATTCACAGTATTCAAAGTAATATCGTTCGAACTGAGGTAGAGAACGTGACGTAACTTGCATCCACTACATCAAGACATTGATGCAGCATGAGGACAGCCAATTTGCGAGATAATCGCTGATTTCCACACGTAGCCAGAGTGGACCACGTTATCTGTCGCCATCCTAGGTTCTTCCTAAAGTTGGATTCCATAAATCCTCCCCCTTTCTCCTCACCGATGGCTCTCTTAAGCGGAGCGAGGCCTCTTAGTCCCCCTTCAAGAGTCTCCATCCCTGCTCTCGAGCGACTCTTATGGAAGGTAGCAGGCTGTGTTCGCAAAGAACCCTTATCTCCTCTGGTAGTATTACTGACTAGATTCAGAAAAAGGATGAAGCTCACAAAGGCCAGGGAAAACCTGGTGGTTCTAATCACAGGAGTTAGATTGATAACTTGAACCCGATATCGGTGAGACTTGCATCATATCTGAAGCGATTCTAGCATTGTTCGCTGAGTTTTTTTTTTTTTTCACGGCTACCTAGGCTGGCTAGATGGAATACGCTCGTTAGGGCCCTCTGCAAACATCACAGGAAGGGGATCTCAATCATAAGACGATATCTCCTAGTTGGGCGAAGACCAGATAAGTGTCTCAAACATGTGCCAGAGCAGGGTATCTAACGACAAAAGATCCTTCAAACTCCGAGCTAACATTTGGCCTTAACAGGAACTATCTCTACACTGTATCACAGACAAACTTCACGGATATATAAAGCCACCAATGATTTCGCTCGATTACCACCATGTTAACCCTACTTTGTCTCCAACTAAAACTATTTCTTGGTATCGCATGAGATCAACTTCAAATTCCCGTTTCATACCCTCATGTCCGACCCTTGGGCACTTGGCAAGGGGCCAGCCCGTCCATTCGTCCAAGATCAACACAAGACAGGGATCCCCACGCAAAAGCCTCACCCGCAGTTGACTTGTGTCTCACATCTCAATCCCACGCCCCAACATATTAGGCAGGTTCCACACCAGGGCATAAAAACTAATGCTTAAAGCCAATTACCTTGAGCTACGCGAAAATCATCCGAGATGTGCGGAGTGCGGCGCCCATCGTGGTTGTGCTGCGGCCGTTGACTGGACCTATCGAAAGTCATTCTGGACCTTGGCGGTTGACAATGCTTCGGCAGTCCAAGCCAAAACGGTGGGGATCTCCGAATAAAGCTATTTCTAGCAGGTCGGACACCGGCCGAATTCTTACAAAGTAGGGTTCACCGTGTAATAACAGAACCACCAGTGCCTATCATAGCTGCTCGTGGGCGGGAGGGTTGAAGGGAGCATCACACGGAGATTCTCGCGAATGAGGAAGCTCGCTGAGTATACCAGAAGAGGTGCAGAATAACACATCCGGCTGACTCGGGGCTTCCTATGCTGCATAGGCCTACTTGGCTTCTACCATTTACTCAGGCCCAAACGACCGTATCGCGAATATATAATCCCCCACCTATCTCCAGTTTCGAGCCAGCAGCACAAGCTCACAGCTTTTTGAAACTTAGAACAAGAACCGTAATCAAGATGAAGTTCATCGTCGCTACTCTTCTCGCCGTCTCTAGCGCTGTTCTGGCTACTCCTGTTCCCGAGCCAGTAAGTGGATTGCCAGGATTTGATAGACAAATGGGTAGCAACTAACTATCATCAACACCTAGACGGGTATCCCTAGCGAGTCCACTGCTCGAACTCAGCTCAACGCTCTAACTATTCGCGCTCATACCAACACTAGCACTTATGACCGTGACCTGTTCCCTCACTGGATCACCATTCTTGGGGCTTGCAACACCCGGTATAATATTCCAGCGTCCCCATATTGAATAGACATGAGTTAACACTGTGGGAAGCGAGACCGTCCTCAAGCGAGATGGCACCAATGTAGTGACCAACAGCGCATGCTCTGCCACCTCCGGAACCTGGTACAGCCCCTACGATGGCGCCACTTGGACTGCTGCCAGCGACGTCGATATTGACCACATGGTCCCTCTGTACAACGCCTGGGTCGTAGGTAACCCCCTTTCAACTCCTCTTCCTCGCCTTCAGGCTCTAACCTCCATTCCTTTAGTCCGGTGCCGCCTCTTGGACTACTTCCAAGCGCCAATCCTTCGCCAATGATCTCACTCGCCCTCAGCTCTGGGCCGTTACCGACGAGGTTAACCAGGGGAAGAGCAGCTCCTCGCCTGATGCGTGGAAGCCGTCGCTGACCAGCTTCTACTGCAAGTATGCCAGGAGCTGGATCGCTGTCAAGAGCTATTGGGAGCTCTCTGTGACGAATACTGAGAAGTCTGCTTTGGCGGACATGCTGAACTCCTGCTAAAGTCGCTTTGAGATCCTTCTGCTTGGCTGTAGCCATGCATCTCGAGTTCAGCAAGGACTTCTTTCGACAGACATGGGTTCCGTGGGCACTAGTTGAAATTATGTAGCCTTGATCATGATACTGACAACCTTTCTTAGCTCAACTGGTTCTTCAAATTACAGAAGTTCCAATAGTGCTCCAAGTTAAACTCTTCTGTCAGGATTTCATTCCAATTGATTTGCTCATATCTGACTTCGGCATTTGGCTCATGGTCCTTCCTCAGTGTCCGGCATAACCAAAGAGTTCACTTACATTAACCTTGTGGCCATCGCCTGTTGACTCTGCCAACTCTGCCCGACTTGCTTCAATACACCTTGGGGAAAGCTGACAATACTCCAATTGAAGCTATTTCAATGAGAATGTCCGTATCATTGTTTGCATGCATATTAACAGGAAAGGGTCAAGGCCAAAAATAAAGACAATCTCGTTCTTTCGTCGTCGTCAATACATTAAAGAAATCTAGTTTTCGGCGTTGTATCCAAGTCTTCTACTATGAACACCCTTTGGTTTCGTTCCGTGAATTCTCATTTTAAATCCATCTTTCTCCCAGCAAGCAGGCTGTTTATACAGTAGTAGAATCGAATAACACTAATAATAATACGGACAAAAGGGTATCAGGGCTGAACGAACAGCCACGGGGACAAAAGGAAAAACTCCAAATTCATGCCCATAGGCGCTCTATCCCATGAGAGCCAACACCAATTCGCACGTGTAGTAGTTGGCGATAGTAATACATGGTAAAATTACGGCCTGAGGGTAATATCGCCCTCTTCGCCACCACTCAGCTCCATGTCTCCATCGCTCAGCTCGCCTCTTGCTGCTCGTTGAGCTAGATCTCGCTCGGCGTAAATTTCTTGCTTGCGCGTCTCAGCTTGCTGGAGACAGTCAACATAGGTTCTAAACTTGACAATCTCCCGAAGCAGATATGCGCTCTTCCGTTCCCAGTTATTCATTGCCTTGTTTGCATTCGCGCCTCGAGGTGTGAATGCAAGGAGCATGGGGCTGCGAAGCTGGTTATGTGATTGAAGCTCAGCCTCGATGCCCTTGACATAAGCGTCCAAGGTTTCAAGTTGTTCAGATTCGGACATGTTGCTAGGACGCATACTCTGAGTTGGCGGCGTCCAATCGGAAACATAAATGCGATCACCAGGAAGCTTCCCACGGCCACTGTTGTTCGTGAATGCGCCGGTGACATGATCGAAGCTTGATCCTCGGAAATTGTTGCTAGTAACACTCGACCTTCTACCGGCGGCTGCACTACCCGGTCTGGAGGTCTTGCCACCAGATGTCTCATTAATGACAGTAACGAGGGCGTTATTGACAATCGCTTCACTCCAACCGTACTCGATGTTGCTTATTCCACCGATCAAGGGGTGGGTGCTGAGACGTGCACTCCAGTAATTCGCAGTGTTCACAAATTCCTTGCCAATCTCGGGCGTGCCGACCTGGAACAAGTGGACAGCACCTGTGGGAAGACTAAGAGCCCAAACATGAGGTCGCGTGCGAGAGTAGCCCGGCGGAGGGAGAGCGGAGGCGAGAGTCTGTCGAAGACTAAAGGTGCCCATATTAGTGGCATTATCTTGCCAATTGCCGCCTCCGACCACTGTGGTGCCGGCGTTCTTGCGGTTTTTCTGTCGCATTGACTTGTTTGGAGTGAAGGAGAATAGACTCATCTGTCCCTTCTGGATGACGGCAAAAACCTCACTCCAGTGTCTGTCTTTGGCCTTCTTTTCCACTCCATCAAGATGATGTTTGTGAATGACCATTCCTTCCTTTACCCAAGGAGGACCAGCGAGCTCGAGAGACTCATCTTCGAGGAGCTGGGTGGACGAAATATCCGCACTGAGAATAGAATGGGCGCCGTCACCATACAGGTCCTCGTCTCGAATAATAGCCTGGCTCAAGGCATTGGCGAAACCAATCGACTGCTGGAACTCACCACGAGGCATGGCCGAGCCAAAGGAGTCCTGAGAAACCGATGTTTGTGTTCGGCCAAGAGATTGGCGGCTCCAAGTGGCAGAGGAACCTGCAGGGCTCCATATAGAATTTCCATCCTCGAAGCTTGTGCGACTAGATGAGAAGCCATTGCGACCCCCGGTTCGTGATCGACTCTTGGAGGCCCATCTTGCCGTGCTTGCGCGACCATTCTCATTGATACGTCCACGTACAGAAAGTTGGCTCTCGGAAGGAGCTTTGCTAAGAACACTTGGGGTCCTCTTGAGCATGCCCATAACAGATAGACCCCCACTATTTGAAGCTGCCAGGTTGATGTTCCTCTCGGCCTCGGCACCGAAGAGAGGTAAACGTTCATCCCTGATCGATGTGTAAATGCCCTTCAGGACAACTTCAATCTGTTCTTCCCAAGCCTTCTTGGTTCCAGTGAAGGGTGCTTTAACGAGTGGACCACAGTCGTCGTCCTCGGGTAATGTACCGGAGTCAGCACGAGGAGGTGGTCGGAAAGAATGTCTGAACGATTTCTTTTCCTGGTCTGGTGTTTCTTGATCCTCGCCGCTAAGCATGCCATTCTTTTCAGGAAGAATACTCGGGCGGTGGAACGCATCTGGGACCGACTCGGCGACTGCTTGTGTAATAGTTGTCATGGTGTTCTTGATAAACTGACCACGAGTCATCTTCTGCTCGATATCTGCTACATGCAAATCAGTGTTGAGGAGCATGATTGAATAGCAAATAGTATGAATGACATCTATGGTAATGGTTAGCCTCGTCAAAATCTCTATGGGAGGAAGTGTCGTACCTGTCGCTTTGAATCCATGGTTCGGGTTGCAGTCACACCATCGCTTGGAGAAAGCCACAAGAATTCGGTCAACCTGCTGTGTTTCGGCACGGAACACCAACCGACAACAAACTTCCCGCAGAGCATATACAATGCTGTGGCTTGTAAAATCGTAGAGTTCCATGTAGGCCTGGAGAGTTCGTTGTCGGATAGGGCCTTCTTCACCCATCCAGGAGGCAGCCTTCTCTTTAGATATGAAGTCTTCATTGCCATCGTAGATCTTTTGGGCCTTTTGGCGATCATCCTCGGTAGGTTCTCCAATGACAAACTCAGGCTCATCGAGAGGTTTCGACTTGATGGAATCAAATGTGCCTAGCACCTTGGGACTAGGATCGGCAGAGCCCTCGATTCGAACGCTCGGGGTTGCACTTATAGCAGACTTATAGTCAGTGCCGGTACTGGCAGAGGCTGCAGGGCTCGCTGCCCTTGCACCCTCGATAGGTAATGCCAGATTCGAGCGGTTGAAATCATCTTCAGAATCAGTCTGCTCAACCCGGAAGGGCTTCTTGCCCCGAATGGTGCTGTCGTTGGCAGAATCAGAGGCATCGATCCTATTCGGAGTAGTTTCACCTGTATGGTGCTTTGACCTGCCCTTAGATTTCTTTCTGGAGGGGCTATCATGACCCAGTTCGTTGTCGCTTCCCCCATCGAGATCGAGGAACGAATTATTTCTAGTCTCAATCGCCTTTGTTGGCCGTTGGGGTGGAGGACGCGAAGGTGTATCCGTATGGTGGCCGTGATAGTCATCGGATTCGGCGTTGACAGTACGAATCCTAGCATTCGGGCTAGGCGAGTATTCAGGGGAAAAGTCCCTCTTAAACTCAGCCCTATCTGCTCCGTTGTCGTCACCAGCCTCGGGAGAGAGGTTGGAGATGTCAGCCAAGGGTGACGGACCCTGAGACGTGCTTTGACCATTTGGACCAGCACGTAGGTAGGGGTTCATGACCTTCCGCAAGCTGCTAACGGGGCTTGGCTCAGGCATGGGAACTGTCCTACCACCTCTTGGTGTGACACTAATGGGAGTAACGCGCGGCATTGGCGGTGTAGGATTTGCAGTAGGCAACGGGGGGGGATCGTCGGTAACCGACTTCTTGCGGCGACGGAAAAAGGAAGATGGCCTCTTTTGCAGGACGGGATGATGGGAATGTGAGGAAGACGTATCGCGGGATGGCGGCGTTGGGGCATTGGCAGGCTTGTGGCCTCCCGAGGGATCGACGGCTGGGGATGAATGGGTTGAGTGGGTAGAGTCGTGGTTGCTGTTGTTATGTGAGTTGGAGCTGCTCCTGGAACCAAAGACCCTCCTGAAAAATCCAGGGCGCTCTTTCACCGGTGCAGGAGCAGGCACCGTTGCAGGAGTTGGGCCGCTGTGCACGGTTGCGTCCTTGGACTTTTCATATCCTACATGAGGTGAGGGTGCCGAGTCGAGGTCTAGTGCGGGCAACGCGGGTGGTGTTTCTCGTAGATTACCACCGCTCTTGCTACGGGCGGGAGCGCTCCGCAGGGACCGGCTACTATGTTTATGCTCCAGGGGTGGAGGATCGAGGGGTGCCGGAGGCGGTAGCGGGACAGGCTGCATCGCGGGGAGTTTCGAGACCTCACGACGAGGACCACCGGGCACAGTCGGTTCTGGGGCGGCGTCGTAGTCGTCGGCGAGGAAGTTGTTTGGAAATTCGACGCGGAAGGGAGTCGGCTCGACAGCAGAGGGGGCAGGAGGGGTGGTGTTTTGGGGTGCCGGGCCGTAGTCGAAGCTGGCCGATCGCCCGAATCCACGGGCCCAGCGCTGGCTGCCCAGTACTTGGGCGTAACCGGCGTCGATGCTGGCACTGGTGGTGCTGCTGCTCTTACTACCTGGCTTCCCACCTCGGGAGTGCATAGCTCTCGTAGGGCCTGTCTGAGTGCGATGGTTCGATTCGCGAACACTGCCTAAGCGCGTGAAGCCTGACTGGAAGTTGGAACTGCTATTGCTGCGACGTCCACGGCTAGACAGTCGGCTCGAATCGTCGCCACCCTCGAGGTCGGACGAGTAGGAATATTGGTGTCCGTGGACTCGACCGTTGCCGTTATTGAGAGAGGAAGTTGTCGTCCAAGTTCTTTGGTTATCAGCGCCGCCGCCAAATTGAGGCGCGGCGTCGTCGTAGGTTTGTGGTCGTGGTCCAGGCCCGTACTTGTCACCTAGCTGTGCCATAGAAAACTGGTCGAGGGACAAGAGCATGTTCGTGACAAGAGAGTCACGGGTAACGTTCCGGGGAGACAACGAAAGGTCGTGCGAGTCCCGCGGGTTGGTACGAGGCAAGCGATCTGCCATATCTTCCTCGACGGGAGTCGGGTTGTCTAAGAATGATTCATGTGGGTGGCGGAAAGACGAAGGCAATCTAAGCGCCCGACTATCAGAATCGGGGTGTGATGACTTAGACAATGGCGGCGGCGGCGTCTCTGGGTGTGGATGTGAAGGTGGGTGCGGGAACTGGAACTGCAGCGGGACGGCGTCACTTGAGAGAGACGGCGATGCAAGGGAGAAGGAAGCTGTGTCGCAGTTGAGGTTCAAATTCAAGTCGGCACGGGTCCGGCGCCGAGTCCAAGGACGCCCATCAACATTGTCCGTCGAGGGCATTGCGGGACTGAAACGACAAATGTGCGGGCTTGGAAGGCTTTTGTTTAGATCGGAACCGCTGCGCTCGGCAGGGCAGACAAGACCAGTTCCCGGGATTGACAGCCACAACGCAGGCGAAGAATTGTGACGTGACAAGACCGTTCTCTGGCTGGTCGCGCGATGGGAGAACCAGTACGAAGTACGTATGTACAGAGACCGCAGGTAATTACAGCTATGTCCACAATTGAGGCCAAAAAGGGACCAACTCAAGAACCAAGGCGAATGACTTTGCTGAAGGGGGAAGACTATCTCGACCAGGGTCTCATGCAGGGGTTGGATGGGGTTAATTAGCAGCGCTGCGAACACCACCACATGAGAAGCAGCTTCGTCCGCACCAGCACCGGCACCAATTTTTGCCCTGCACGGTCCTGGGTGACTAGTTAGTACCAACTCACAATTAAGACTGGCTCACGCCAGGCCACTTTTGTTCGGAGAAAGGCGTCAAGGATGCTGAAAAGAGGCAGATCAACAGTTGATGGGGAAAGGTGTAAGATTGATCAGAGAACCACGATTGGATGGTGGCGAATCTACAGTACTTCTATCATATCAATGTACAGAATGACTGCATGGTAAAACATACCGGCTGTCCAGTCATGGCATCGTCGCCGAGAAGGACATGTGGGAGTGCAGATGAAACGCTCCGCCTGAGGAGTCCTGCAGGAGGTCAAGTCATGGTGAGTCGACGGTGAGATGAGCTGCGTGTTTGACAAACATCGCAGCTAAGAGCGAATCAAGTACGCGCTGAGGAACACCCACCACCACTTTCACCTGAAATTGACGCTTCCGATGCCGCCGGGCGTTGTGCCCATTCCGTAGCAGTTCTCTTCCAACGCAGGGGAGCGGGAGAGCTTGCTCGTTGAGGATCAGCGACAAAACAAAAAACGATCAATGATGACGGTGTAAGGACTATTGGGCCGAATATCCCAGGATGATGCCAGCTACCATCAAGAACCAAGATGAACTGATTGCCAAAATAGCTCTTAATTCCACTGATTATGGCCTTAAATGCCTACGAATAGCACAAATTCGCAGGTATAATAACCCTAGGACACAATTGCCCGGCAAAAGAAAAGGTCGCCTCCCGGACGCTAGCCCTGGCTTCTTTTGTGATTGTCACTCCCTGGCCTAGGATCACAGGTTCACCAAAAGGGGATACCCAACCGCGCCCAGTGGGCTAGGTGGGTGATGAGGCTCCAACTCTGAGTGGACGGCCTCCTTTTTTTTTTTTCTTGGTCCCCTTCTGCGTCGTGCGTGATGGCTGTGTTCCATTTGGCTTCCCAATTGCCTGAGAAGGGTCCTTGCTTTGGGTGGAGGATAGGGTTGGACAAGGGCAGGGGAATGCTGCACCTGGACAAATCAGGTCATGGACACGGACTGCCCCTGGAGACGACCATGTGTCTAGTGGATGCTTCTGACCCCCTCCCAGGATTCCGACGACCCAATCCCGTGCTTAAAAGGGGGCGGATAACATGGTCTCGTCAGGGTCGGCAATCTCCAGCAAATTCAATACGATGTCTGTAAATATATACAATGTCGTGGAGGGTTTGGATGGGCTTGCAATCACACAGCATCAGGACTCCATGAAAAAAATATCCACCACATTCTTCGTACTCGTACATATTGCAATCACAACGAAAGGTGACATGGCTTGTTGGCTGGTCCGAAGCGGGTCGTTTATGGATTTGCTGGCGTGAAATGTTTGCACTTGTGCCTCATTTTCCTAACACGCGTCCGCTTGTTGACGGTCTTCTCGCTTGCATCATTGGATCATTGTTGCTTTCTGCCTACTATGGGGTACGGGAAATTGTCATCTGCCCAATTCCAATTGATAGACGACAAACGGAACTATCCGTGCAGATCTCCTCATCAAGATCTCTTGCCGTCAAGATGGAATGGCTAGCCAATATTGATCTGCCAGGCAATCCATCCACACAACCCATATAAGCTGTACTTCGTATGTCAGAAGCAAATAGAGTCAACAGCCGAAAAAAAGCAACGGATGCCCGCAACCCTTGTTGTGTCATGGTCGTTGGGCGCTGCCGAAATGTCTGGATGTCATTGTTTCTTGAATGACGTTAGGTAGGAATGTAACGAGGAGTGCATATGTTGTGGTGCAATACATTGACGTGGCGCCGCATGTGTCCTCTGATCACAAGGACTGACCGTTAACCTTCAGACGCAGCTCTTCGCCGGTGGAATGTGTACATGATGTGATATTGCTGTGGAGATACGAAGTACGGCATCAACTACTGTGCACAGATTACTATTATAGTTAGTATCCCTTTTGCCAACTTAGTGGTCGTTGTTACGTATTCCTACATCACGAATGATCAGAGGCGCAACGCAAACACGCACAAGTCAATTATGCAGTACGGATTAGGTGTCTCGCTCAAGTACTTGAGATACGAGTGCAGTCAACCCCTGCATAGAAATGCTGAGACATTTACGGAGTAACTTGACGGCGTTTGTAATCGCAGATGAGATACGCGATGACAGTCTTTATGAACCGAGGAATCTGTACGTGATGAAGCAGGGTCGTTCTTCAGCACAAATAAAACGCGACAATGTGGACTTTGCGTGTTCTCGTGGAGATTAGCCGTGAGCATTGCAAGTTATTAGGCGGCTAGAACGATCTCATCTTGGCTCAGGCAATCTGCTCACGATGAATTGAAAAGACAAAAAGCAATTAGTGGCGTTGTTTTAAACAAATGCGTCCCGGTCGCTTTCCACACTGATGCTAGTACAAGCCCGATTGCGCGAGCCACTGCCACAATGGAGGACACAAGTGTTCATTCTAATGCTCAAAATTAAGCATTCAACCTCACATAATTCCCCCCCAAAAAGCCCACCGTTTTGCTCTGAAAACGAAAAGAAAAGGCGATTCATTAGCTGAGAACCTCAGAAGTAGCGAATCAACAGACCCAATTCAGTAGCTCCAGTGACTAGCGTCAGGAAAGAACCATTGATGATGGGCTCCAGTCGACTTTATCCCCCGCAATCATCCACCCCCGCACGTGCAAGGATTGGCGTGGCCTGCCCCAGGCAAGAGTTTCAGTGCCTCAATTGCCCTCACCCACTGGAACTTACCTAGATGGCATGGTCGGTGCGTGACTCGATCGCACCTGACACCTTCTATTTATGCTGAGCTGGGCGTTCTCTCTTACCCTAGACCATTTCACCTGCTTCCGGATTTCTTGTCCAATTTCGACTCAATACGAACTAGACATTGCTGAATACTGCCACTTACACACTCTTCCTCTTCACAAACAGACTCACTGGCATTTGGAACAGCATCTTGGCTCCTCTTCCGAGCCAAGGTCTCATACCAAACGTCAAATCTGTTCCCGACTCGCCCCCTCACTTGAATCGTTTCTCAACTCAGTCAATTGTTCTCCAATGACTGACAACTCTTCTTCCCCAGCCAACAGCTGGCCTCTGGATCAGTTTGTCCAAGATCCCGGATACCTTGCCTACCAAGAAGAGCTTCGTAGCCTCATCTTCAATACTGCACAGACTGCAGCTCCCTCACGGGAGACATCCCCTGTCCCGGGAGAAGATGTTCATCCTGGAGAAGATTTTGAGGTTCAGGCCCAGACGAAGGCGGCTTTATCATCAAGTCATCGCTTGGCGTACCTGAAAAACTTCGTTGCTGAAGTGGCGCCATGGGTACGTGTTTCGATCCAAGCCGAATGTCGACAGACATCACAGACTGACATCCGACTCAGCTTGACATGTTCGACAGTGAACAAGCCTTTACTGTACAGGTTCCAGTTCTAGCACGCCGATGCCCTGCCCTCCTGTACGCCATTCTTGCCCTTTCAGCTCGGCAGATGGAACGGAAGGAGGCAAAGCAGCATTCATTTGACAGTCTGGAGCTCTATCAGGAAGCGATCCGACTCCTCAATCCCCTCCTGCAGGCGCGGGATCTCACCATCATCCCAATTTGCGTTATCCTGTGCTGTCTTGAGATGATGTCGGCGAGCCCACAAGACTGGCGTCGACATCTCGAGGGGTGTGCAGCCCTGTTTGATGCATTTGAGGTTAACGGGTTCAGCGGAGGCCTTCTCCAGGCAATGTTCTGGTGCTACGCAAGAATGGGTGAGAAATACTTGTCTTTGATTCATTTTGGTTCCTAAAACTAAGTCTTCACAGATCTATGCGGAGCCCTCATCTCCGATGGAACTCAAGGCACTATGGTGCCTCTAGACAAATGGCTTCCCCCTGGCGCTGACCCCGCCTCTGCGGCAGACCTCTTCCGAGAACACCGTTCCCCAGACATGCACGCGAACTACTCTGTCTACTTATGCTCTAAAGTCTGTGAGCTCGTTGCTGATAGAACTCGTTATCTTGAGCTGGGTGAAAATAACGAATGTGATTCTGCCGCCTTTGAGAGACGATGGCTTCGCCTTTGGCATGATCTTCAGGGTTGGCTTCAAGATCGTCCCCCAGAAATTATCCCCGTCAAATCAATCGAAAGTCGACCGTTCCCTCAGATCCTCTTTGTTCATTGGGCAGGTATTTCCTCTAACCAGCTCTATCACACCGCCTGCACACTGCTCTTGGGTTCCAAACCTCGAGAAATCAAACTCGACGTTGGCCCCACGGGTTCCGCGATCTGGCATGCCAAATGCATATGCGGGATCTCGTTAACAAACCCTCACCAAGGTTGTCTCAACAACGCTATTCAGCCGCTATGGATCGCCGGGAGGCTTCTCAGTCATAAATCCGAACATCTGCTTCTCTCGAAGCTTATTCAAAGCATAGAAGCAATGACTGGTTGGGCGACATGCTGGCGTATTGCCGACCTTGAAAATGCTTGGGGTTACAAAGTTCGATGAAAGGCCTGAGAACAAGTTATATGTATTACTTCTCTTTGGGCCACGAAGATTCCCAGGTGGCTTAGTCAGGCTGCCACTCTTGCATAAGTTGTGCGGAGAGTGCATTAACATTCCAGCCTGTTAATGAGCCAATACGGTCTATACCACGCAGAATGGTCTTCTGCTGAGGTTCGTACGTCATTCGCTTGGAAGCTAGGTAGAATGATGCGATAAGGCTAAAATCCCAGTTTGTCCTCGTATCATTGTTGAGGCCAATTGCGCAAATACGCTGGGCATGCCATAAGGGGGAGATGAGAACCGACCGCCCATGCTCTTTGGGGAGAGTTCGAGGCCGGTTCTGAAGCAAAAGCAACATCGATGTATGGTATAATTGATTTGCCAGGATTGCGGCTCCGTTGGTGAAGAGAACAAGAGGGAAAAGCTCGTCACTTTCGTCCACCTCCCACATAGGTTTGAAATCTCGAGGTCGATTGGCATACCACATATTTAAGGATTCGGTTAGCGATTTCCAGTTCTGCGCCGTCGATGGACGAGCCGGCACTCCAGGAGTGGCAGGTACGCCTTGCTCGAAGCAGTGGTTGAGGACATGGGCACAGAGAAGTGCTGGCTCGCACTCGTATCGAAACGACTCTCGGGACATTAAGGTCATGGGCGAGGAGGCACTGTACAATATCATATCTGGAATGAAGACTGGAGAGCCATTCATGAGCCCGACGCTTAGTTCTAACAAATGGTTAGAAGTATTCTGGTTAATGAGGTTAGCTTTGCTTACCAAGTCTTAGGGCCATCCATGATAGAGCCAAATTGACCGAAGGGTATTGGTCCTGAAATATGCCCGAATTCAAGAGTCCACACGCGATATTTTTTGAAGGACTTTGCCACGAAGTAGGCGCAACGATAACATGCCGGCGGATGGCCGAGAAAAAAAATATCAGGGCACTATGCAATATGTCAACGCTCGATCCACCTGGATTCGGCGACATTGCGCCTTGATCGCCAAAATCCGAATCCACATGTTCGCCAAGTGTTGTCATTGCAAGGGCGAGGAGCGAGTTGAGAACAGGAATCGAGTCCATAGAAATTCGAGGGATCACGAGTCCAAATGCCTGAGCTGGATCTCCAATATCCAACTAAATGGTAAAATTGTTAGAAATGATTTCAACCTTCTCGTTTTGTGTTTGGAGATACATACCCATGGCGCAATATTGTATCGATAGTGCCTCAGAAGTTGTACAGCTCGATCTTGGGGCAAATGTGCGCAGTTTTGAAAGGACTCTGTAGATGCCTTGCTTACTGTTTCTAGGGTATTTGGTGAGAGGTCTTGTCGCAAATAAGATGGAGACTGAAGGTAGCTCTCGTTTTCAAGCACATGGGACGAGGTAGGGGGAGGCACATAATGGTCATGACCAAGGGAGAGCAAGCCATCTAAAGCAGTTTCATATGCTGCATTCGAAGAGGAGATGCTGATGGTGTAACCCCCGGGATCTTGCAAGCCATGGCTTCCTGGAGATGGAGTCGCAAGATTATCCAGAGAAGTGTGAATCAGGTTTGGCGGCGATGGGAGCAGATCAACTGGATGCTCATCTAATTGTGGTTGTAAGTGCGTCCGCAGAGGAGGCTGCTGTTCAACTTTGCCCGGGGCAGTCGCACTCTCGGGTTCTTTGGCATCATCCTCCACGTCATCATCCTGAAGCCGAATGCCTTCCTGGACTATCACCGATTCTGGTACAACAAACTGAAGATGATGTCAGTAGGAATCCAAGCAAGGCGCATTGAATCAATGGACCCTGCGTACCCTTAGTTTGCCATAAGTTGGCTTAGATACCCGGTCGGTCTGCCCAGACGTTTTGGCATTCTTTTCCAGAAAGGATAGACGGGTACCATATTGACACTCGAACCCACCGTCAAGGCATCTTCGGCAAGATGGTTTACCCTCATCGCCTAACAAGTCGGCCGTGTTAGTAGTCGGTTCAACGCTGTCTCCTGTTTCGAGTTTGCACTATAGAGCTAGGGGGTATCAACTTACATTTTCGTCGGCGCATGCGGCATTTGAAACATCCTGTCCTCGTCCTTTTTAGGCGGGCCTTGGAGTCCGCATCGGCCATTGCTTCCCCTCCGAGCTTTCTATGAATTCGTATGGGGAACCCAGCAAAAGAGTGGGATGGAAGTGGAAAGGGAAACAGGAAAGATAAGGCGACTGAACGGGGAAAGATGAAGCCTTCGGCCTTCTAGGGTGTGAAGCTAACAGTCTGGCCGATGTTCCCCCTTGCGGCAAGTTTAAACGCCCTCTTGTGGGGTAACTACCCGCGGCGAACCTGGAAATGCTTAGCGCTCGCTGGGTGGTCCAATGCCCTTTCATGATGGAGGGGCAGAAGTGTCATGGAGACGGCGGTGATTGTGAAATAAAGGTACGAAGTCCCAAAAACGGTTTGCTCTGATCAGATTCATACCTCATTTCATTCTCTCATAAACTTCATCCTACACAATGGCTCCTTCCACCGTTAAGCTGGCCTCTGGCTATGAGATGCCTCTTGTTGGCTTCGGCCTCTGGAAGGTCCCTGCCACTCAGGCTGCTGATACTGTCTACAACGTACGTTCAAACTTGACCGTTATAAGTATGTAGATTTGGATACTAACAACTTCCTCTAGGCCATCAAGGCTGGTTATCGACTCTTTGACGGCGCCTATGGTACGTTCTTATGATAGTCGAGTTTACTTCCTCGAATAATAATACACCACGACCTATATCAGCCCAACTGCTCGGAAAAGCAATCTCTCTAACACATATCTCTCAACAGACTACCAGAACGAGAAGGAGGCTGGTGAGGGTATCAAGCGTGCAATTGAGGAGGGCCTAGTGAAGCGTGAGGATATTTTCGTCACCACCAAGCTCTGGAACAACTACCACAGCCGTGAGCACGCCCTCGAGATGGCCAAGCTCCAGAACGAAGCCTGGGGCCTCGGGTACATCGACCTTTACCTGATTCACTTCCCCGTTGCTCTCGAATACATCGAGCCTGAGAGGCGACGCTTCCCTGTACGTTGGAATAAGTCGAACCGCTCTGATTGTGTGTGACAATAGCTAATCTTGAACCCCCCCCAAAAAAGGCTTGGTGGATGGACGATGCTGGAACTGTTAAGACCGCCAACGTCCCTATTCGCGAGACCTGGGAAGCCCTAGAGACTGTCGTTGACCAGGGCATCGCTCGATCCATCGGTGTCTCCAACTTTCAGGCTCAGTCCCTGTACGACGTCCAACGATATGCCCGCCACCCGATCTCTTCTCTCCAGATTGAGCACCACCCCTACCTCGTCCAACCCGACTTGATCGCCATGGCTCAGGAGAACAGCATCGCAGTGACTGCCTACTCCTCTTTCGGTCCACAGAGCTTCATGGAGCTCAACGGCATTTTCTCCAAGCGCGCCAAGGGCGCCCAAACCCTCCTCGAGTCCGACATCACCAAGGCCCTCGCAGAGAAGCACGGCAGGACGCCTGCTCAAATCCTCCTCCGCTGGGCTACTCAGCGCAGCATTGCTGTTATTCCCAAGTCTAACAACCCCGGCCGTCTGGCCCAGAACCTGGACGTTACCAGCTTCGACCTTGCCCAGGATGAGATTGAGAGCATTACCGCCCTGGACCGTGGTCTCCGCTTCAACGACCCCGGTTTCTACCTCCCCAACTTCCCTCTCCGTATCTTCGCTTAAGTGTTTGGGGGTGGCAAAACGAATGAATAGATATGATCCATGAATGAAAATAGAAATAATGATTGACATGTTGGCGACCCGCTGCTCTTCTTGTGACGGGAATGTGTGAATTGTGAGCTTATTCGTAGTATCGCGATTGCAGGCTTGGCCCTGGTAGGGAGTGCGTTGCCCGGACTATTCCTTTGCAAACCCTAATACTCTGCTGAACCTCATCAATGTTACTGTTGAACTTTCAACCTCTTAACATACGACAATTGAAATATGTATGACCCTTGCACAACATTGACGAAGAAATAGTGAGAGTTATACTTTAGATAGAGGCTTTCTTCGGCATCAATTATTTCATTGTTCTTGTTTCATACTGCTACATATTTTCTCGAATTTCTCATGATGTGAAGCGTCTATTTCTTAAGCTCCTCGAAAGCGGCAGCAATATCCTCGTGGCGGACGCCGCCACCCTTCAAATCTTTATTCGTGGCTTGAATCACCACTCGCTTATAACTCGTCAAGTTTGGAGATCCGGCGTCGGTCACCTCGAGGACCAGGTGTAGCACCTGACCCTTGGCGACGGGCGCCCGGCTCAGCAACTCCACACAGCACTTCTCCGGGGGAGGGAGAGTCACCTCGACAACTCGGCCTTCACTATCCTTCTTGTCAATCCTCATCTCATCGACTTCCAAGAAGGCAGACCACTGCGAGGCGCTGGGTTCGCGGTAGTGCCACCACTTAAAAGTGAGGGCGTCACCATCGGGATCGTAGGTCTCCGAGGCGTCAAACTTCAGGGTAGTGCCTGCCTCAGCCTCGATATGGATGGGCTCAGGGCCAGAAGAGCCGTTGAGCGAGATAATGGGGTGGTGGTTGACTGATGCCAAATCGGAGTTCATCGTCCACTTGATCCTGGCAGCAAAGTCGTTTTGGTAGGCCTCTCGCCATCTCCAGATCGTAGCGTGGTTGGACTTGTATGTTTTCCCGTCCTTTCCAACAACGATATCGCAAGCGTCGCTGTAATGATTGCTGTTTAGGCCGTCGGGGCTAATGTCGGTGCGAAGGTATCGACCTCCCCATGAGCCTGATTCTGGATGCTCTCTGATACCGAGGCCGTTCTGAATGAGGTAGAGGAAAGTGGGAGTATCGCCCTCAGGAATGAAAAGATAGTCAGGGTAGGCTGAACCCAAAGGGCCAATCTGAACATTCTCCTTGAACCACTCCTTGCTGAGCTTGGAGAAGTCAGGACCTCCCTGATCGAAGCCGTAGTACTTGTCGCCTGAGATACCAGTCCATGCTGCCATACCATACTGGTTCCACGCATGGACGGAGGCAATGTAGAATATATCAGGGAACGTGTTGCGGATCCAAGCGCCGGTGTCGTCCTGGTCGGAAATGGCGTAGACCCTAAGCTTGGCTCTTAAAGCAGCAAACTGTTCCTCAGGAATAGTCTCCTTGAGGCGGAACAGAACTGAGGCGAGAACATTGGTACCTCCCCAAACCAAGATCCAAAGAGGATCCTCTGAGCGAGTTGTGATTCTCTCTAAGAGCAACTCGCCGCCCTCGGTTAGGGGAATATCTGAACCAACGGCCTTGAATCCATAGACCTGGAATATCATCAATTTGACAAATTCCCTTACAAATGCAGAGTGCAACTACATACCGGAGCACCTGGTTTAATGAGACTCTTCAGATGCTCAGCAGAGGGATACTGATAATCTGGATGGGCATGCTTATTCAAGTTCTCGACGGCGCCAGCGTATGCATCGACGATCTTGTGCATATCCTGAGGACAGACCTTGGTTCTCATCCATGTTGACGAACACGCAACGAGACCCTCGGTCTGGAACTGGTTAGAGTATAGAAGGTATCGCACAAGTGACTCGGCGTCATCTGGCTCGTTGGAGATATCTGACAGGATAAAGACTCGCGGTTTGGAAGGGAAAGACTGCAGCTTGGATGTGTCGGTGGCCATTTTGGATGATGTTATGTTACAATGTAAGACACGGAACGTCCTTTTGACCTAGTGATACTTTTTTTGACTTCTCCCCCTCTCATCTCTGACATCGTATTCATTATATCCAGACCCAGCAACCAGACGAACGATCCCATGATCGATCGGAGTATCGCCGACAGACGCCGTGCTTCTTCCGAACTTTAGCCAAACATGTCGTGCCCTCCCGGATGAGGCAATATTAAGCACCCGCATCCTCCGCCATATCTGCCGAGATGTGGGACGATGGGGTTGACTGCGGGGGTGGTGGCGAACGGGGAAAATTAACGGGGAAAATTAGCATTCGCCCATTGAGCTCCCTGGTCCTGGTGGAATCTACCGTCCTGGTGACAGATTGTCGGGTCGAGCTGTCGCTAAGAGATTCCGGACTGTGGCTCTGAAATTGAGTGTTGCTGGAAGAGGAAAGCCTTCGCACCCTTGGCTTGCGTTGCTCAACCACTGGCGGGTGACCTGCAGAAAATGCAGAAGCAATGAGAGAAGCAGATAGGACGAGAACCTTGGCGGGCGAAAGCGGGTTAAGACGAATGTGTTGTCTTGTGTCTTTGTGATTATCATGAGTGTTTCCCTCTTCCAAGTGCTTCCAGTTTCGTTGTCGTCTCGTAGATCTATCCCCCTCACATATCGCAAATCTCGTCAATTCAACGTCGAAAATGTGTCCAACTGCTACATCTCTTCTCCCTGCCATAAATGGTCATAGATTATCTACCCAGGAGCTCAAGCGCCAAGTCAACGGCAAAGGAGCCCACGAGATTATCCAAGCTCCTCTTTCGAACCCTTCGCTTGTGGTGACGGCCGACCACAACCTGAAGTCCGTGGACGCACCCGTCTATGCCCCCAGGGCCGGCGAGGTGCTCGTGCACATCAAGGCCACTGGAATTTGCGGGTATGATATGATGTCCCGGTCGTGTCTCGGCCGCCGCTCTTTTCTTTCACTATTTTATTTCACACCCCGCAGAATGGTGTGTTTTGATTTGAGCTTGACTGACATGATGCGTTGGGCAGCTCGGATGTTCACTTCTGGAAAACGGGACGAATTGGTTCTCTCGTCTTCGAGGGCGACTGCATCATCGGCCACGAAGCTGCCGGAATCGTTATTCAATGCGGCGAAGGTGTCAAGGATCTGAAACCTGGTAGGTCTCCGCTGAACTACACAGCTCTGTATCCAAAAATGGCCGGCATTTGTGAACTCACCTCTTCCATTCTAGGTGATAGAGTTGCCGTCGAACCGGGTGTCCCTTGCGGAGAATGCTTCCTGTGTCTGGAAGGTCGGTACAATCTTTGCGAGGATGTAGAGTTCGCTGGCGTTTATCCATATGCTGGAACGCTGCAACGGTACAAGATTCATCCTGCTAAGTGGCTTCACAAGTATGTCATGCCAACTTCCATTATTTCCTGGGACTTCTCTCAGGTTCTAACTTGGGCATCTTCTTAGGCTTCCCGATAACGTCTCCTTCGCAGAAGGTGCGCTCCTCGAACCTCTTAGCGTTGCTCTTCACGGCATCAACTCCGCACGCATCACCATCGGCACACCCGTCGTCGTCTGCGGTGCTGGCCCGATTGGCCTCCTTGCCCTCGCCGGTGCCCGTGCATCTGGTGCTCATCCTATTGTCATCACCGACGTGGAACCCAGCAGACTTGATTTCGCCAAGCAGATCGTCCCCTCAGTCATCACCTACCAGGTCGACCTTACGAGGAGCAACGAGGAGAATGGCAAGGAGGTGAGGAAGTTGTTTGGAGAGACCGAGTACGTCCAGCCGCGGGTTGCGCTTGAGTGCACTGGCATTGAGAGTAGTATCTGCTCTGCCGCTTTTATGGTCCGAAGAGGGGGCGTGTTGATGGTTATTGGAGTTGGTCGGTCCGTCATGAACAACCTGCCATTCATGCACCTGTCTCTGGCTGAGGTATGTCAAACAGTTGAAAGTACCGCGGACTACATAAGAAACTAACTGTTGGTCTACTAGATTGATCTTCGATTCATTAACCGATACCGAGACACCTGGCCCGCTGGCATTGCCTGCATCGAGGGTGGTCTTGTTGATGTCAAGAAGTTGATCTCTCACGTCTTCCCTCTGGAAAGGGCAAAGGAGGGCCTGGAGCTCTCATCAGACCCCAGGAACGGCACCATCAAGGTGCAAATTGTAGATGATACTGAAACGACTTTCTTCTAATCAGTTTATGACACATATATACATACATAGAATGACGATTTAACGGTAGAATTAGAAATTGTAGCACGATTGAACCCCTAACTTCACCACAAGTAATACACTACACCGTGCATCCTGCAAACAAGCCGAATCTAGTGTTCATGCGTGAGCCTACTTGATCAGTTCAGTCCACTTTTCTGCTTCATCAAGAACCGATTTCCGAAACCGCCAGAGCTTTGACTTTCAATAGCTGCCTCAAATTAGGTGCAAATTTCACCTGGACTACTAATTAATATTGCCGGGTTGACCCGGGATAGACAAATCTCGTGTCCCTATTCTCAGTCAGTGCCGTCACCGTGGGTAAAAATCCTTGTTGGGGAACGTGACTTAGGCCCCATCTCTCGATCCACCCAAACGACTCAGGAACATCACCTAGACACACCATGCCACGCCGCGCGTGAACCCCCCCCCAGACCTTATGCCTGAATGGGAACCTTTAAACGCTCCTCCACAAGCCTAGCGCGTGGTACGCCCCAAGATGGCGTGTCGAATGCCTCCGAATTTTAGCTGGTTATACTCATGGGAGAAGAGCTGAAGAATTGCGGAAGAGCGTGTGGGGGATAAACCCCAGATTCGCATGTCAACCTATTAAGGGTCTGGGGTAGGATTTGTATAAGTAGTTCGGGGGGCAGCTTCAACTTTTTCAAATATTACTCCAAGCCTTACAAGTTCTCTATTTTGGAGCCAACTCCTTCTCCCTCTCCTCCCCCTTCTTCTTTTAACCAGAATAGTCCAACATGACGGACGCTGCGTCCAAGGCCGAAAAGGTCGGCGCCGAACACCTTGATGCTGTCGATAATGACCTTGCCCACCTGGCAAACCAGGAGGAGCACGAACTCAGCAAGATGGAGTCCATCAAGAAGTATCCTCTTGCTGTAGCCTGGTCAATCTTCGCTGTCTGGTGTGTCCTCCTAGTCTCGTTCGAGAACCAGGCCGCTGGAAATATCATCAGTATTCCTCGATTTCGTCAGGACTTTGGACATGAGGTTGATGGTACTTATGTGCTCTACGCTAAGTGGCAGAGTGCCTTCCAGGGCGCCCCAGTGGCTTCGTAAGTTAACTTAGTCTGCATGACAGTTCAACTTCTAGATCCAAAAGCTAACACGATCGATATCTAGTGGCGTAATTGGCGCTCTTGGTTGTGGTACCATTGCCGATTGGCTCGGTCGTCGAGCAGTTATCATCATCTGTTTGGTCATTGCATATGCTGCCATCACCATGGAGTTCGTTGCTACTACCAATGAACTCTTCTTCGGTGGCAAGTTCTTAAACGGTTTCTCAGTCGGTGCTCTGGCATCGGTGACTGTATCCTACATCGGAGAGGTAAGACTTATTCGGATAACCACAAGCCTGACCGACACTGATTCATTCGCCATAGGTCACTCCCCTTGCTCTCCGAGGCATGCTTACCTGCCTTACTGGTCTTGCCTACACCCTAGGACCTCTGGTAGTCGCTCTCGTCGTCAACGACACTGGCAACTTCGATAACCACTGGGCCTACCGTTCCGTATTCTGTGCCCAGTACGGTTTCGCTGTCGTTGCCACCATACTTGTTCCCTTCATGCCTGAGTACGTCAATTACCCTTCGATCAAGTTTCGAAAATTAATACTAATTATTCTGGTAGGTCTCCTTGGTGGCTTGCCTCCAAGGGCAGGCAGGACAAGGCTATCAAAGCCCTAGCCCGTCTGAGCAGCAAGGGTGAAGAGGGAGAGAAGCGCCTCGCTGCTATCAACCAGACTCTCGAGGAGATCAAGAAGGAGACTCAGGGAGCCACCTACTTTGAGTGTTTCCGCAAGTCCAACCTCCGACGTACTATCATCTCCATTGGACCCTTGTGCATTCAGTCTCTCAGCGGTATCACTTTCGTCGGCTCTTACGGAACCTACTATATGCAGCTTGCTGGCTACTCTACCCCTGAGAGTTTCCGCCTTCAGATTGTCCAACAAGTTATTTCTCTGATCGGAAACGTCATGTCCTGGTACTTGGTTGATCGCGTTGGACGCCGCTCGCTGACTTTCTGGGGTCTGGTCATCCTTACCGTTATCCTCTGGCTGACTGGAGGTTTGGCCGTTGCTGCTACTGCTGGAGCTATCAAGGGAACTGTTGCCATGATTCTCATCTACTGCTGGTGGTATAATGTTACCATCGGTGCTACCGCCTACACTATCCTCTCCGAGGTCGCTACCTCCCGACTTCGTGTCAAGACCGTTGCGATTGGTCTTGCCTCTCAGAACCTCCTCAATATGATGTGGAGCTTCGTCCTCCCCTACCTATTCAACCCTGATAAGGCAAACCTCGGTGCCAAGCTGGCCTTTATTTTTGGTGGTCTGGCAATTATCAGCTTGGTATTCCTGTGGTTCTACCTCCCCGAGACGGCTGGCCGAACCTACGAGGAGCTGGATGAGATGTTCATGAAAGAAGTTCCTGCTAGAAAGTTCAAGGGCTACAGGACTGATGCCGAGTCCAATGGCGAGGCCGTCAAGACCGTGTATAACGCGGAGGCGAAGCAGGTTGACAACTGATTGACTCGATTTGTCCCATGAGACAACGTAAAAAAATAATCATATCATGAACTAAACGTTTACTAGCGAATTAGGCTAAATGAGATTCTGCCACATAGATCCATTCAAAATTATTATAAGTTCCAACTCCTCTAAAACCCTACGGGACATTGATTTCGCTTTGTACTACGAAGCAAGGAAGATGAACAGGATCATCATCTCCACATTAACGGCCCGAGAACATGGGAATGGGCCTCCACCCCACAAACATGAAAAATGAGTACATACGTAGGCAGCTGAAATCGGCCACGTCACAGTACCGGCAAGGGTAGCCTTCGAGAAGGGTGACAGCCAAGCTGATCACATCCGCATGTCCAAACAGAACTCGTGAGAACTACTGACTAGACTCTACCCCTAGTCTTCTTCTGTTGTTGGTTGGGACACTGAGCTGGACTGCGCGATATAGTCCACTCTGGAGAGAGTGTGGTGGGCCATTGATTGCAGTAGCGCCCGTCTATAATGGGCCTGGTAAGCGCCAGCACGTAGGTAGCCATGTTTATGTGTTTGTTTATTAATTTGGAGTGAAGCTTCGAGTTGGCTGACATGGCCAACTCTTCAACTAATACAGATTATTAAGTTGGCCATTCAGCCGCCCCAAATCGATCAACCCCTCCCCTTCCTTTCGCAAAAGACTTCCCTCGGTCTATATACCTAATTTGGTCCTCCAACTATGCCTGATCCGTGTCGGTATCCTCGGTTGCCTCAGTCTCACGCCATGACACCACCACAATCCTGGCATGCTGCGGCGTTAGTCGAACTACCGACGCAACTCTGCCTCCCATGGAGATTGGTTTATCATACAGTGGACTCATGCACACGGTGATGGTGCACCAACCAGATGGTCCTCCAACATGTTCATGCAGAATTAGGCGGCAAGAATTGTAGCTTCCCTAGCTTCCGCGACGTCCCGCGAGTCGCGTACTCCATAGTGATCCACTCGTGAGCACCAGCTTTCTGCAGTGTCTAGGAATGTTGCCGGTTGACCGCTAAGACTAAACTTGGGTGGCAAGCCGGGGGATAAAGTATTGCCGGGGATGAAGAGACTAGGTCAGGATTCCGGGTTGTCTGGTCACAAAAAGGAGAGGAGAGGAGACACTCGATCTTGATCTTCTAGAGAGTTAATTACCTCAACAGACATTAGTTGCCCCTCTGACGCCGGTCTTAGTTGCGACCTTATGAGAGACGGGATATAGTGAATGATGCGTGTTGCAATCATTGGCGGTGGGCCATCCGGCCTTGTTCAGCTGAAGGTCCTGCTTGAGGCTCACCAGCGCTTCCCAATTGCGCCCTTCGAATGCATGCTGTTCGAGTCGTATAGCAAGATTGGCGGCGTCTTTTTTCACCACTCCTATGAAGACGGAGAATTGGTATCATCCAAGTTCTTGACAACCTACTCAGACTTCCGGCCAAGACCGGAAGACCCAGATTTCTTTTCCTCGGAACGGTATCTCGAGTATCTCGAAGAGTATGCCTCGCACTTCCGATTGTGGCCCTACATCAACCTGAACACCACAGTCAAGTCAGTTCGCCGGGGAGACAATGGTGGCCATGTCGTTACCTACCAGACAGCCGGTGGCAAGGAAATTGAGTGGGAGTGTGATGCTCTCGCCGTGTGCTCAGGTGTGCACAAGAACCCACAAATGCCTGACATCCCGGGCATGGATAGAGTGCCTGTTGTGATGCACTCCTCCGAGTTCAAGACCCGAGAACAGTTTGGTAAAGACAAGACTGTCTTGATCCTCGGGAGTGGAGAAACCGGTGCAGATCTCAGTTACCTTGCTGTGAAGAGCGATACAAAGAGGGTCATTCTTAGCCATCGAGACGGCTGGATTGGGGCGCCTAAGGTGAGACTGTTCCGATAATAAAACTAAGCAAGCAAAATTGACTAACATTTATCCAAGCGACTCCCTAATCAGAGATTCTTACCTTGGCTATTCGGGGATGAAGAGTACCCGTATCACCAGCTTCCTGTCGACGTTGGTCAGGCCACCCTATTCGATTCCATGTATGTGCACCCGATGGTTCGGGATAGCATGCTGGTATGGAACTTCTATCACTTTGTGGCATTGCCTGCTGGGCCCTGGCTCAATTCAGGCTCAACGCACGGAGTCGACCAGTGGGTTGGACAGATCTACGGTGAACGTTTCGATGTGTCGAGAGGTGAGCACACCACACAGTTTGATTTGCATCTTTCCCTTCTATGTTACGCTGACACGAAATAGTATTTTTCAACAAGGGGTGGCAACGCATTCAGCATTATGTGTCTTATCCGTATCGCCCTACCACTTGGCCCCTTGCCGTCAGAATTCGCAAATTCTTTTACAACACAAGACTTCCACCACCACCTACTCGCACCATTGATATTGCACCTTTCCCAACTCACATCTCTGAAGACGGCGTCGCCCACTTTCCTCGCAATGGAAGGCCCGAGGCTGATCGTATTCAAGAGACAGAAGTGAAACCTGATGTTGTCATCTTCGCGACTGGGTATTTGACATCGTTCCCCTTCTTTAACACTCCGGACAACGACGGCCGCAAACCATACCCGACTGCATTTGAAGCAGATGTTAGGCAGATCTGGAAGTCGGATGACCCTACAGTGGCGTTCATCGGGTTCATCAGGCCTGGATTCGGGGCTATCCCGCCATTGGCGGAGATGCAATCCATGCTGTTTACTATGAACCTCATCGGCCGCATTCCGAGGCCGCTTAATCCGGACGATGAGTGGCATTATCGTATTATTCACAAACCAGATGCTCGAGTTACTTATGGTGTTGAGCATGACAGCTATGTATATCAACTAGCCAAAGACGTGGATGGCGCACCCAGCTTCACTGAAGTGCTCCAGATAGCTCTGACTACGAGCAAACCATGGAGGTTGCCGTACATCTGGGCTGCCGGAGGCCCCTTGAACGCCAAGTTCAGGCTGAGAGGGCCGTGGAAATGGGAGGGAGCTAAGGACTCACTGACTTATGAATTATGGGAGACAATCACTCGTAGCGAGGACATGTTTAGTAAGTCGTCTTTGTGGTGGCTCTTGTGATACGCACGTATACTAACTGATCGATTTAGGCAATATGAATATGCGCATCGTTCCAATGATGTACCTGGCAAGTATTAACCTCTACTACTATCTATACTCTGGTTTCTGGGGGTTTCTCGCCAAGCTGAGATTGGCTAAGCCGATTCAACACCGAATTGAGCCCAAGTTGATTATGGAGGAGTTGCAGAGAAGGCATGATATGGAGAAGGCCGGGATGACTGGCAAGGCATGAGTTTACGACTTTAGGTATTTTGACTCAATGAGACCATGAGAACTTCTGATTCTTCGTTTGAGTTTTGTGGAAGTGTTTTGAGTGCATCAGAAATCACATGAACAGCGGCCTCTCCTATTACAAACAAATTAACTGATACACCGTTGTGTGTTACTTTCCATTCCATAGCAAAAAAATGTGGCGTTCGCCAAGGTGGTCAGGCCGGCGCCCTGTGGCGACAATGGAGCGGGGCACTGTATTGGCCGCTTATTATAGGGAGTGGCGCGCTAAGGCTTAGTGGACAACCCACTAAAGATCCAAGTTGTCATTCCTGAACTCGACAATACATAGTCTAACTTAGTTGGAGAGGCCAATCCATATAACTTATCAGCTTTTGACTTGGGATTCAAATGCTCGATTATGTGGTTGTATTATGGTTTGCTTCTTTGTGTAACCGAAAATGAGCTGATTCATCGGGGTATATCGAAATGTGCAAGGCATGCATACGCTCACGTAATACATAACTGGTGCTCTTGGAGAACTGGGTCAGGATTCGCCTCTCTCCGGGTTCTCGCCCTGCATGAAGAGCATTTGGCTTGCAGCAGATTGCAGAGCAGAGTGGCTGTGCGCGTTGGCTGGCGGTTGCATTGAAATCCTGTCGAGTCCGGGGCTTGCTTTGTACGGGAATTCCTCGTCAGAAATTCAACCATTCCCCCAACCTTGTGTGCACCAACACTTCAAAAGTGCTAGGCCAAGCCACTAAGCCTTGCTCATGACCAACCCCTCCTCTCTCTACCCCCCCCAAAGCAGTGTGAGCGATGACGACTCTCGTTTGATGCCCGGCCAAAGTCTTAGGCTGTTGCTGAAGGATTGGCACAGAATTGCCTGCAGGGAGAGTCACGAGCACGAGCGGGCTTCTGACTGGGAGTCATCATGGGTCAGGTAGCATGCATCCCTTCTCCGCCCAGTTTAGTCATTTACGACGACCTTTACCCAGGGTTACCCGGTACTATTAGGCTACGATCCCGTCCTCAAACTCTTTTTGTCTACCACCCTCAGCTCTCACTCAGCCATCTCAGCCTTGTTCGACTGATGACATGTGATGACGCCTTCCTAAACTCACTTACAGCCTTTTAATATCCTCATCGCTCATCCAAGGGCATACCTAGATTTGACATTCTCATCTCTACATTTGATGGCAAACTACCTCGGAGTGTCTTAACCTTCCCTTGGTGTCCTGTTGCATCCGTTTGCATCCTTTTATATCCGCATACTGCTTTGATACCCGGGATTCCTTTTCTTCTGCCTTCGCTTTCATCATGACCCATATAACCCATTTCTACAGCTCGCAAGTGGGCGCGGCCTCCGTTATAGACTATACTCACACCGACTTGCCGCGAAGGCTCCTCATCAAGGACATCTATTACTTCTTTGTCTATATATGGGCTTTGCCCTGGATTGTTTGGCCAGTATTCACCCCTGGGCCTAAAGAGTTCAACGAGCTGGCCCTCACTCGTCAGAACCTATCTTGTATCCTCGTTCACACTATCCTGGTCATCCTGCAGCTCCTCTTTCTCGTGAGCCTGCCCTTCACTGTAATATTCCCAATATGGACTGTTGCTCTGGGCATCGCGGCCTTCATGGTGGTAAACTGGGCTTTGTGCAGGGTGCTTAACGGATATGAGAAAACGTACCAGTCCGATGAACAATACGCCGCGCCGCTTCCGGAGCATGCAAACGAGCAATGGGTCTTCCTAAATGGCGTCGCAGTCGGGTAAGTATACCTTGTATAATTTGATATGATACTAGGCTGACCACTAGGATAGTCAACACTGGATGAAGGGTAACCTGAATCGGCTCGCTCTCACCTTTGGGCGCCCTGTGCTGGGAATTCACAATCGAACTTCCGGTATTGTATTCGACATTATTGAATGTCTGATTCAACGCAACTATGGTTATGCGACAGGGGATATTCGTACTTGTTTCAAGATTGTGAAAAATGTGCTCTATGACCCAAGCAAATCCAAGGTCATTTTTATTCTACACTCTCAAGGAGGAATAGAAGGAAGTCTTGTTCTGGACTGGCTGCTCCAAGAACTTCCTCAGGATCTGCTGGCGAAGCTCGAGGTTTACACCTTCGGAAACGCTGCAAACCACTTCAACAATCCGCATCGCCACGCTGCATCCGAAACACTCAACAAGACTCTTACGGCACTGTCATCTACAATGAACCAATCCACCACTAATTCATCGAGCAGCTGCTCCGATGAGAAAAGGGGGATCAGGGTTCATATTCCAAATCCTCCAAAAGGGCTAACCGCAGTAGACTCTTTCGCTCGTTCTGCCACGGCTGCCAAAGATAAGGCCATCACCCATATCGAACATTACGCACATAGCACTGATTTCGTTGCCATGTGGGGAGTCCTTCATTTTGCTACGAACAAAATGCGCTCGCCTCAGCTTCCTCGCTTCATCGGCCGGCTGTTTTCTCGCTCTGATGGGCATGGAGGGCATCAGTTCAATCAGCATTATCTGGACGGCATGTTCCCACTTAAGTACGATAAGTCAAAGAAGAAGTACGTTGGAGCTGATGAGCACAACGAGTTTATGAATGAAATTGTCAAGTTAGGCAAGCAGGGTGATGCTATGGAGAATGCCCGCGAGGCGTTTGAATTATCCTGGGCTGGGACACGAGGCTTTGGAACGGGCGAGATATCAACACCAGTCGAAGTCCATAATATCTCGCCGACGGTAGTGAGGAAGAATGACAGCTATAGAGTGAAAGATTTTAGCCGACTTTGGTGTTACCGGAACGGTCGAAAGCCAGATGAGAATCCTCCTTTGCTGGTCACTGAGAATGGCATCCCGCGGGTTGCCACTCTCTAGGGATGCGGGAGGCACGGGAACACCAGAATGAGATACCCAGGTGGGAAGTCTTGACAGCGAGCAAAAGGCTGAGCAACCTATTTTGCAAAGGAGCAATTTGTATTGAGAAAAGGTACTCAATATTTAGAATAGGGATTCGATAAGAATGAGCTAATCCTAATCCCTAATCCCACTTCCAATTTTACATGTTTGGGGTCTTGATCGCAGATGTAGTTTAGACCCCTCAAACCTGATGAAAGCTGAGCGACGTCGAATTTATAGCTACTAGGGAGAATAACTACGTAAGTTGTTATTATTAGTCGTAATTATTCCTTTTTTTTTTTTTGGTCTTATGTTAATATTTCTTTTCATGTTGTAGAAACCATGGAGTCATTATTTGCTCAATGGTTTGTAGAGCAACCTGTATGGCTTATCAGTCGCGGATGTGGCTAGTTAAGTGGCTGTGAACCAAGTGATGTCGATCTCCTTCTGGAAAGGTAACAGGAATGCATGAAGCCTCTGCATAATTACCATTTTTTTTTTTCATTCCAAGATATGAATCCCATCTACCGGGAAGGGAGGAAGTTTTTTTTTCTTTGGTGTGCGGGGAAACCTCAATTTGCTATCGTCATCCAGTACACAGCTGAAATCGGAGCAAGGAATCGAGCAATTTTTAAGGGAAATGTGTGACTAAATTTTCTGGCCTAGATGGAGTTATCTTTGCCTCCGGACCAATAAAACTTAACTGAATGGCTGCTTATAGGTCGATTGATGTGGGCGTTGCGGAAATATCCTGTCGCATTGGATTTCGGTGGTGTGGTGAATGGTTTGCCCATCACAACACGAAGAATGAGGTTCAAAATGGGATGCGTCTTTACGGAACTCCGAACTTGCGAAATGGAATTTGCTAAAGACCCGTTTTACCTGTCGCTCATTCTTACTCTAAATTATCGTGAGTCACCTGACGAATTCGACACGATGGTTCTTCCAAGTTTTCCCCCAAACTCCTCCCCGGACCCATCACATGAGGCATCACATGCAAAAAGGAAGCACCTTTATTACAAGAACGAGGGGGAAAAGAGACATAATGATTGTTTTTTCCTCCGACACCACCACCACCACCACCGCGAACTGACAAGCCTGACTCGCCGCCTTGTGGGTCAGATTGGCAATGGGACAGATTTTTCGATGGAGCTCTAAAAATGGATCGTCACTGCAGCTCAAGACAGCGTTGGCGGTGCACTTGGTGGCCTCCGTTTAACCTTTTCGGCCTGGTTCCCGGTGATGTTTTGAGCCGCTCCCGCCTGCAATCCTACGTCATGGCTCCGTTCCTGATGGGTGTGTAGCACTGTCGAGTAAGAAGAAATGAAATGCTAGGGAGAAGACAGGTTCCATGCATAAATCCCTACGAAACTGACTACGCGTAGGTCACAGAAATGGACCGAACGAGGTAATAGTCTCCATAGTAGGCCGCGGAGTAAGGTGGTGGAATATAATAATCAGAAGTTCTATGGGTTTATCCTGTAATCCATCTATCTGCAGTTTATCTGCAGTTTGGCTGCACTAGCCGTTCCTAAATCAAGAAAACTACCGTCCCATTCTTTCTAGGTCTACTTCTACAAGCAAGAAAATCAGGCGTGAGACCGGCGAGAGATGCTGCCAGGTGGCAGCCTAATCTCTCTAAGGTCGACGCGTGGATTGGTGTCCCTCTTCGCATCAAGCAAACCCTGTTGCGATGCCTTAGATGGGGTTCACTGGGGTCTAGTCTCCACCTCTCACTCTATGTCGTAAAAGTCATAAAAAAAAGGCGCTCATCATAAAGTCATTTAGTCGCGGGACTTGTGCATAGAGCCGGTGACGTAGTTCTCCTCAAGAGCGTCAATGGTGGCAGCGTCCTCTGTGGAGAGCTTGAAATCGAAGCTCTCCAGATTGCTCTGGATACGGTGAGCAGTCAAGCTCTTGGGCAGGACAATGTTGCCTCGGGAGGCACTCCAGTTGAGAAGGATCTGAGCAGGGGTCTTGCCGTACTTCTCAGCAATGGCAACAATGGTAGGGTCCAGGAGCTTATTACCCCGGGCCAAGGGGGAGTAAGCCTCAATGATAATGCCATTCTTATTGCACAGGTCAACCAGAGGCTGACGCTGGCAGAAAGGGTGAACCTCAACCTGGTTGACGGCGGGGACAACCTTGGCGTTCTCGAGGAGGTTCTCGATGTGGGCAGCGCCAAAGTTGGAAACGCCAATGGACTTGACCTTGCCCAGACGCTGAGCGGTCTCAAGAGCACGCCAGCTCTCCAGACGCTTCTGCTCATCCTCTGCAGGAGAGTGGATCAAGTAGAGATCAAGGTAGTCCAAACCAAACTTGTCCAGAGACTCGCATAACGCGTTGAAGGTAGCCTCGTAGCCGTGGTCAGAGTCCCAGAGCTTGGAGGTGATAAAAACATCTTCACGGGGAGTGCCAGTTCGCTCGAGCCAGCGGCGGATAGCACGTCCACAGGCCTCTTCGTTGGCATAGCGAGCGGCAGAGTCGATGTGGCGGTAGCCTGCGTCAAGGGCGGCAGTGACAGCGTCTTCCGTTTCTTGGCCGTTGGGGGCCTTGTAGACACCGAGAGCAACCTGTGGAATCTCGTTGCCGTCGTTGAGAGTAAGGGAGTTCTGGCGAACAGGAACCTTCTTGACGAAGATCTGACGCTCGGGAGAGGTCTCAGGAGTAATAGCGGAGGGAGCCATTGTGAACTGCGTAAAGGTTGAAGGGAAAATAGATAGACGTGTATATATTGGGTATCAAAATGAAGAGGCTTGAAATGATATAGAAAATTGAAGGTGAGATGACTGAATTGGATGGATGAAGAATCTCCGTTCGGGGGAGAATCCTCGACGTCTTAAATACTTTCTGCACATGTTGGCAGACTTCCTGTTTTGATTCTTAGTCGGTGGTGTCCCTGGACAGTCCTTGGCTATGGCGAGGATCTGAGCTGAATCGTTCATTGTTGCAGTGCCGCCGAGATACTCGAACGGCCGTCCTTGCCGCCTGTATCAACACCGCCTCCATCATTATTCAACGCCGTTGTGGGCTCGGACTGACACCGATGGTACCCCCTGGGGCCCCATTTTGACGACTCAAGCCATGTATCTTAATAAGAGGATACGGATTGACTGTATATGGTGATGAGGAGTGGAACACTGGTGGAGAAGGCGATAACACAGTTGTTGCGGTATTTTATCGAGAGGATCCAGTGTTTTGTTTTCGTGTCTCCAGTCCTAGGACGAGCCGCAAGTTGGAAGAAAAGCAGGATGACGGCAGAGCGGGACCATGGAAGGCTGCGATGGCTGCAACCTATGTACCTCAAGAGGCCAAGGAATGGCACAAACCACCCCCCGGGCAAGATCCCTGACAGGCGCTTTGCTCCACTGTTGGATGGGGTCTTTAAATATTAACATCAGCGAGATTGGCGACGAAGGAGAAGCGTACAAAGTAAGTACAGAACGACGATATTCAGGAGGCGGCTTTGGCATCAAAGCTTCAAGTGCGGTGGAGAAGGTGGAGGAGGGAGGCAGATAACATGTTACAGTACGGATTACCGTACATAGACATGGCCAGGAGAAGGACAACAACGACGTGCGAGAAGCCAAAGCGTCGCAACGATTATTATTTGAGTAAGGGTTTTCGCTACACAGTTTTCATATGAAGTTTCTCAAAGGCTGTAACTAGCTAGGTAGGTATTTCTGCTCGGCATTTATTTTTGGGAAGCAACGCCACACCTTGCTGCAGGCAATTGCCGTCGTCGTTCCTAACGAGCAGCCACTTTTTGGGTAGGTACGTAATTCTCCTTCAGGGTGTTTCGACGGGGAAGAGACACTGTGTTCGATACACGCTAAGACTCCCAATTCCACAGTATGAATACAACTATCAAGCTCTTCAGCCAATAGAAGCACAAAGAGATCCGTTTGCACTTTTGCCCATCGACTCTGGATTCTCATTCTCACAGCCTTGACCCTTGCACGTTGGCTCCATACCAATATGCGCAATACAACGGACTCCTGCAACACGGCGAACTAGTCTGACGTCGGGTCTCAGACGGATCCGTAATCACTTCGCTGTGATGCCGTCTTCAAGACGTGAATGGGGGGTTTGTCCGTATTCGGACTCCGTCCAGTAGCTAACGTACCATGTACAGTTCTGTTATCAACTCAACATCTCCACCTCCCTGCAGCCTCGTCACACAGCCGTCGTTCCCTCGCTCGTTCCCTCAGCTGTGCCCCTCTAGCCGCTCAGCTATGTCTGCAGCCCCACGTGAAGATGGAGTGCCATCTTGAGGATATTGGACGGTTTGTGCCCCCACAGCTTCAGTTTTTAACCGAGAGTGCCAGTTTTGGCCACTCCCCCTTGTTGATCTCACTCCTCTGGACGCTCAAGCACAGGCAAGATGAACGCACACCCCTCAGTCAGTCATTGGTCCTTGAACGTCCCTCCGCTGCGCCCTGGGCGGCTCTTATTCACTCTCCTTGGAGGCATAAGTGGGCTCTCTACGTAGGAACTCGATCCTGCTGGCCGTTCTCGATCTGTTTTGTGTGGATTCAAATGTCTCAAAAGGCCACCATCGATGTAAGCAGGTGGAGAGCTAAGCGGCTTGTGTCTGCCTGTGAGCCGATTTCCTTGGTCTTATACAGTGTATGTACGTTGACGGACGGGACAGGCACATTGCTTGCACTCACCGGAGCACTATTGTGATGATACGCTTTGATACTGTGGGACGGGTCGAGACTGGGGACACCAGACACCTACAGTACTATATATTCACCTCAATGCTAGCTCACACAAGTTTGGTGTGTTAGGTTGGGATGGTGATAAGCTGCGTCCTTTCCTCTCCATACTTGGCCTCAGCTTGCCCGTGTATTAAAAAGGACCCTGAGATTGTGGCAAAGTACGTACAAACTCCTGGACGTCCCTGAAGGTCCCTGATGAACGAAGTCCCTGAGTCTTGGCCCATACCGGTCGTCTTGCAGCGGCTTCCCACATGCTGATGGGGCTAGCCAACATCCATGAAGCTTCCCTCCAATAAAATGTAGCAGCCTTTCTATCTCTCAGGGATCCGGCAGTTTGTTTCGGCCCAAACCAATGTTCATTTTCTCGGCGCATAATCAGACATCCCCGTGCGACTACGGCGGCTTCCTGTCATTTCTAACCTAGCCAAACGGGAATTTTGTCTAAGGCACTTCCTAATTTGATAATGGGAGAAAGTATCTGCCGATCCTGAGACAGAGGATCGGCGCTCCTTGCCCGAAACCGACGTGATGTCGACAGAAGTATCAACACCGCCAAGAAAAAGCTGTCTCCGTCCGTATCCAATCGCCGAGGGCCTTGGTCAACCACTACTGCGACTGGACCCAATGGCGGAAAGAGACCTCATCCCTCAATGGTCTGTAGACGAGCCCACACGAGGGACGAGACAAGGTTTGATTCTCATAATCGTCTCTTCTTCGTCCTACAGTACTTCCTTCGGTCCCACCAAAACATGTTCCTTGCCAATTTGATATCACGACGACTCTCAGAAAAGTCTGGAAATGCTCGGCGGAATTCAGGCTTCACAGGAGACGTTTCGAACAGAGCCACAAACAAGACCAGCTGAAATGTCTCGCTAGGAGCTTGAAATAGTATGACCAGTGCAATTCACTGATTCCTCGCAATTTTAAGGTATAAATCACATGAGTGACCTCGCCATGAGCCACGGTGCTTTCCAAACTTGATCAAACCCTCATTTTACTTATACCAACCTACAAATATTAATTACAATACATTCTATATGCGCTCAGGATGAAGCTTGCCGCTCTACTACTCGTTCAGGTTATTGTCTGGATCTCTTTGTGTCTGGCAGGTGGCCAGAACCAGTGCCGTAATGACGATTGCGCGCGATACGTAACCAGCACAGATTCTAACATTGAATCCCGTCGTTCTGAATGCAGCAACATATTGGCAACGACGGTCAAACCCCCTCCCGTGTAAGCACATTCCAGAGCCACGCAAACTCATGGATAACCTTCCTAACTTGTCAGCTTGGTGACAACGACCGTCACCAAGTACATAACAAAGGTCCTTGGTGAGAAGATGGAAGTGGATGCAGTAATGGATACCACATTACCCCCAGATCCTAGCCAAATGGACAGTATTATCCCCAGAGCTGACATGTATCGAAATCGTTGCCCAAAACCTGGGCAATTCTCGTCTGCATGCAGATGCTGGACCCAGATCACGGCTCAAACCACGACACTCCCTACGCCCACAGTCACCCTAACTAAGACTCGCTACCTGAACGTTGCCTGTGCTCCAGCCGCAACCGCTGTTTCTGGCTCTTCACGCTTCTCTTGCTCAGCAGAATCAGGCATGTGCAGCTGCCTCCAGCCCGGATCTGGTGGTTCGAAGCTCTCCGGACGCTCAGAGCTTCCTGGGCTCTGCGTCCGCGTGGCGGCCAATGTTAACGAGAGCCCCGGATGGGGGGCCAACATCACTGGCCCTTGTGCGGCGCAGAATGAGTGCGACGCTAATGGTGGGTGTCAGAGCGGCTACATCTGTGTCTACGATGGATCTTGTTCGTGCGGCAAACGACGTTGCTATGCTGTTGTCCCGGGGGGATGTGACCGTCGTGCGTTGGGCTTTGATGAGGTCAAGAGGCGAAAGAGGGCTTTGGAGAATAGAGCTCGTGATTATCTCTAGAAGCATTTAACTTGGTGCAAGTTAGATTAGGACTGACCATTCAGGATATTTAGCAGTTTATGATTTTCAGCGCGTAGTAGTCAGAATGAACTTTTGCATTGTTTGTTAAACGCCTCTATTTTTCCTTTATATTTCCCATATAATTCTATCTTTGAAGTGACATGCATGCCCTGCTCCATTTTCGAGCGCAGCCTTGCAACCATGTTATGCAACCATGCTATGCAACCTTACCATGCATCCGTTTGCATATAATAAAAAGAAAAAGAAAAGAAATAAATGAACCGGAACTCCACCCAAAAAGAGACAACGGCGCTATAAGACGGTGTCGCTAAGGTACTGCACGCCGCTCTGCTGCTAGATGCTCCTCGACGATCCCTAGTCCTAGGGGCCTTCTCCTGCTCCGGCTCCTACTCCTGTTAGAACTGCTCGCAGCTTCATCCTGTTCGGAAAGCAACTTTGGCTCCGCGATTTCGGGTGGATACACGCTCTCGCCTAAGAACGACTGTCCAAACTCCACGATGCGTCCATTAAACTGGATCCCCCCGGACCCCGACCTCTCCATCTCCACCCCGTTGGACACTGCGGGCAGCGCTGAGGGTGTTGAAGAATGGGAGGACGTTGTGCCATGGAGAAACGAATCGTGCTGAGAGGAGGCCCGCTCAGAGCTCCAGGGGGCGTGGTGTCGCTGCTGCCACACCTGGTAGCTCGTGGGGGTATTTTCAAAGCCGTCCCTAATTCGCGGCGAGGGTTCTGTCCTCGCCGTAGAGGGAGCACGACGTGTCTGTATGGGCATGTTTCGGGACATCGCATTGCTCGAGGCGGGCCCGTGAAAATGCTCCGTGGTGGGGAGCTCAGGGTTGGAGGAGGGGTTGCGAGAAAGAGGTTGAGATGAGTAGCCGTCTGGTTTGAGGGAAGAGGAGACACGCCAGTGAGAAGGATGAAGAGTGCTCCCGTTACTGCTTGGGAGAGAATTCGAGAATCCCTCACCTGCGTATCCAGAATCTTGGGCCCTATGATGGGGATGCATAGAATGACGAGAATAAACCGCAGGACTTAGAGTGCTTGTAGAGCTGACAACCACAGGCAAACCAGGCGGTGCCCATTGGCCTATGTCAGCCTCAAGGCATGTGTCTGAGTGGCTCTGATGAAAGTTCGAATGACTCTCTTGGGATGGTGCTCTCCATATCGAGTCATCATGGTGCACTGACGGGATTGAAGACGGCCCAAAAATGCTTCCTTCGAAAAACGGGTTCTCGTCTAAGGCGTTCCGGCTCTCAAGGCGTCCTCGTGTCCGCAACTGCGGCTTCGGTCGCGTTGCCGTTGAGGGGCTGCTGTACCCTCTCGGCCGACCAAACTTGACATTTCCAATGCTGCTAGAGTTTCCGTCGAGTGTAGATCTTCCATATTTCACACCGACCTGTTGGGATTCCTCGTCAATGTTGTTGTCGCCAGAAACATGCTGACTCGCGTTCCTGATGTGCGCAAGACGTTGTCCGGCGTCCATAAAGACAGGAACCGGAGTCCCACTTCGGGAATCGGCCGGCTGAGACAGCGTAGAAACCAGCGGCGAGAATTGGCCCAGAGCGACTTCTGTACTGATACTCACGCGCGGCTCCGCGACTTTCAATTTCGTCTCACGCCAAGCACCAGCTCTATCATGGTACCTCTTCTCAGCTAACCTTCGGACGGTACGGTGGGTCTCGAATTCTTGAGACTCGCGATGAGAAGACGACACGTCCCAATTTCCTTGATCCTCGTACTCGAAAATTTCGAGCGGCCCTGGAATAGTGCTCTGCTGGGGATAAGGAACATGATAGTGGTGGGGATTTGTCTCGAGGGTAGGCAAGTTAGTTTGCTGATCTGCGAAGCCTAGTGGCCCAAAGTCTTCCGTTCCTGGACTTCCGTCATCTTTGCTATCCGATGTTGCGACCGAGCTAGGCATGGAGAGGCTATTTGTTCGCTCAAAGATTGACACATGTGGTGGGGCCTTGCCGTGCTTTTCCAAGACCTCTGTCGTCATTGTGCTTGAGAGGGTGGAACAGCACCCCTGGATATCTCCGAGTCGGCTCTGAAGATCCAGTTCCGCCGCTCGTAGCTCGGGCGTCAGCTTGTCAACTCGACTGATGTGTTCCAAGATTTTTCGACATTGGGCCGAATATCTGCGATAGTCGTCAGGTAGACCGACAACGGGGTTATCTCTTGCGCGAGCCTGTCCTTCGTCAAACGACCGGCAGAAGACGGCGGCCGCTCTCTCAAGCCAGAACTCAAACTGGTTTTCCTTATTCAGAGTTTCGCGGAAGAAGGTTTGCACAACAGAGTGAATCTTCAATACATCAAGGAGTTCAGTAGACTTCGTTCCCTGGTGGGACGAGTCTGGGCTTGTAGCGCTTGCCGATGGGATATCCTCAATCTCATCACGCTCGATGAGGGCAAATGCAATGAGCACAGTGAATGTTTTGTTGAGGCTGCCCCTGCCTATCGAATCACATGTTCGTACAGGGGTTCGCTTATCAAGAGTCTTGAGACCGAGGGCGAGTAACTCGACAGGGACACGTGCTGTAAAGAACGACAAAAGATACATCAAGTTGAGAGCAGCTGTCTCCCCACGCTCCTGCAGCTTCTCTCGGACGCCCTTGTAAGCACCCAAGCCGCCAGCCCTTGGCCGAGTTTTGTAAGAGCGAATGTACTTGGACAAAGGCTCTCCGGTAGCTCTCAATTGCTTGGCGGCGGCGTGTACTGCTAGCGGCAGGCAATCCATAAGTCGAACAGCTTCAAGAGCACGACTTAGGTCGTCCTGGGTCCAGGGTTTCTTTTTATACATCTCCTCGAGTAGCATGATTCTAGCATCCTCCTCGGACAGTGGTCCCAGTTCAATCTTCTGAGGGGCGTCGAACTTGTGGTTTCCGACTATTGAGGAGTCGGTTGAAGTGAAGATCAAGCTCGTGTTTCTTGTGTCCGGGATATATTTGGATAGTCCTGGTGTGTCACGTAGGACTCCGTCAAGTATAAGGAGCCAGTTTTCGTTTCGATTCAGCCACTTCCGAACCAAGGGAATTGCAGTGGCAATATCGCGCAGATCTGACTCCTTCGCCTGGATGCTTGCTCTGATGGTAGGACTTTTAGCCATTCTCAAGAAACCATCCTCAAGGTCTTCCTTGATCTTGCCCCGGATCCAGAAAATACCTCCTGGGTAGTCAAGCCTATGTTTGAAGGCATACTCCCGAGCAAGACAGGATTTGCCCCCTCCTGGTACAGCCCAAATCAAGACCGCTGATGTTCCCTGTTCTCGACGACCTTTGTCCAAGAGCTTGCGGTGAAGATCATTTAACTCTTCTTGTCGACCCCTGAAGTTAGAGTTGGGCCGAAACTTCTCAGGGTGGATGAAAAGAGGTTCGTCGGCTAATGGAGGAATTGGTTCGTGGGACGCAATTTGCTCGTATGTGGGAAGAAGAACCGGCATCGATTCAGTTTGATCCTTCATCGTCGTAAGGAGTTCGGGGTCGGCATTCCCGAGCTCTTGAGAGATTCTTTGAGATATGCGAGGGCTCGTGTAAGGCGTCATCCTTTCCGTGGCCTCTCTTCTCGCCCGAGCTCGTCTTTCTTCTTCTTCAACTTCCCAACGCACCTGGACCATGGCTGGGGCATCTATAACCCATTGCCTGATATCCGTGGAAATGTTACGGTAGCCTGGTGCGATAGGGCTACTGAACTTACACATCCCAGAGTGAGTTGCCTCAATACCGTAGTATGTTACTCCAGGTAAGGGAGGGCTCGCCGAATTCGCGTCTACAATTATAGCTCTACATTAAATTAGTGATGATTTCTACAATATGAGGAAATGGCAGACGAACTTTGTTCCTTTCATATCAGTTTTGTGGTTTTCGTGAACCATGTGGATACGGAATCGTTGATAAATGTCCAAAAAGTGACTGTTGATGTTGGCGAGGGTCTCATTGTCTTTCTTAAGTGTCCTGAGTAGCACTGATTCCGTCTCGAACCATTTCTTGAGAATAACGGCATCCGACATTGCTTGCAGCATAAGGGCCCAGGTAGCGGCGTCAGAGCCGACGTGGGGGGTGCCCAGGAAAATAAGACCAAATGTCGAGACATAGATTGACCGGTAGTCGTCGTGATGAGCGGCCCGAACATCGTTGGAATAAAGTAAGGCCCTCTTGACGAGGATCCCACCTAAGCTATGAGCTACCCATATTATAGAATTTCGAAAAGTTCCAACACTTCTTCGGTAGAGTGTTAGATTTGTGATGAGCGTTTGCGCGTGTTGATGGAGGAAGTTGTCACTAGCACTTTGATCATTTCGATTGGAGTACACATCGGCGTTGTAACCGTAGACAAGGATGTTGGCATGAACGTCCTTGAGCGACGCTGGCAAAAGGTCAAGCGGCCAGAAAACGCCGTTCTTGGTCCAAGTCTTGTCTGGAGACCCGTTGAGACCATGAACGAGGACGATGTCTACTTTGGCATCTGGGTGCGTGTATACGGCGGTGATTTCATAGCGTGCGATTGAGCGATTCTCGGAGCCCTGAAGTCGAGCCCTCTGCGGGGCAACGACAGCTGGCGAAGGACTCCCAGCAGTTGGGTGGGAGCCTCGAAAGTATGCAAAAGAGCCGACCATGATGCGCGGGTGTTATCGAGACATCAGAGGGTATCAACGATGATTGTGTCATTGGACAGTTGAGCTGCGGATCAAGAAGGGACAAAAACCAGTGAATCGTCGGAGGCATGGTCGCTTATAAATGACAGGGCAAGCGCTGCAAGGCTCGCTTGTACATGAGGCTGCGGAGGAAAATGCGCTGCCTGGTCCTTCATCAACTAGGGGGGTGCGGTCACACCTTCACTCTGAGCAAAAGAAGCAGCCATTGCGACTCCTGCAATGTAGGTTGTCCGTCACGAGAACAGGGGATAGTAGACCACCTGAGCTCAGGCTGGGCGGAGGGTGTGGAGAGGAAGTGATGAACAATACCAATGAGAACGTCTGTAGTCTCATTTTGGGGCTCAGCTCTTCGCCCGGTAAAAGCAACATGCTTACGCCCACCTTGAACCTGAAATAGTCTCGGATATCCCGCTTCCTAGCCGGCCAGCGGGTATTGGGGGCTGGCTTGAACGGAACGAGACATGGTGTCACTTGAATGAGGCTCAAAACGCGGGAAGAATAAACTCTACTAAGTTATTGCTTTCTGCACATCTCTTTTAACACGTCGGTGGGGTGCCGGGGTGTCTCGGGCTGGACCGGTTGGTAACATTAAGCAGTTTGGGGGGGATCATGCAGGTCTACCGAGTGAATATGGGGAACCCTGGTTCCCCGTCATCTTCGGTCTCTCATCTTCACACAACCCCAGTGTCCCTCTCAATAGCCCTTAGGCCCTTTGACGAGTCTCGCGCTGGAGGGGGAAATCAAGTTGCCTCAAGAAGCGAAAGGAAATTGGCACCACAACATTCAACATTCAAATCTACACCTGAGTTTGACCGAATCGACCCAAACAGGTTATCGCTGTTCGCCCGATAGGCAGTTGTTGGCGTAGCTGACGGCAGCCAGTGCCTCCATAGGACTATTGAGTCCTTGAAGCCACGCGTCGAAGCGGCTTGCCAACCCTAGGCAGCGCACAATGGTCGTCGCCCGTAGTAAAAGCATGACGTTGGCAACTCGTCTTTCAAGTGCCCATTGCAATTATGGTGGCGGCTGACTCGCCCTGCTTTCCTGTCTTTGTTGGCTGTTTCGAGCCCAATGAGTCAATTGAGTCACCAAGGACCAGTTTCGAGACGGCGAGTCCGCCACTAGAGGCTTGTCTTGAACCTGCAACACCCCCTTCTATGTTTGAACAAGCATGAGAAAAGAATGAAGGCGATTTGAGGCCCTTCCGCCACATGGTCTCGTCTCCAATCAATATCGCTAAACCATGTCTGTGGACCTGGTACAGTTTTCCCGCACCGCGAAATATCAGATTTGTGTCGCCTTTTGAAAAAGAAGATTGTTTTTTATTTTTTTAAAAAACTCCAGCCCGAATCTGACTCAACCTTTGGTATAACCTCGCCTGGGTCGCACACATCGGTGCCGGAGCCAGTTTTCGCAAATTGTCGGCACACTGAATTATGAGGCTAGTTTCAGCCCACTGATCACGTCCGAAGAAGCCAAGTTCAAATATGACTGATGAATGGAGGTATGATTTGGTGCAGTTGAAGTGCAGACGATCGAGTCCCGGCACTTGGAGGCTGAGGCTCCTTCAATCTCGAGGTGTGAGCATGATCACGTATTCTCTCGTGCTGTGCCCAAATTGAATCATGTCCTTGTCTCTGAGCTCCAAATATCTGCTCTCGGGGATCTTGCCATCATTCAACATGGTGCCATTAGCACTCTCGAGGTCGATAATGTACGGTTTAACTTTGCCAATCTTGTCTCCGAATTCATTCCTCTTCTCTGTATACCGGAATTGAATAACAGCGTGCTGCTTGCTGATACTAGGATGTTCTGCAGGCAAGTCTACCACGGACATCTCTCGCCCAACTAGCCAACAACTCCGAGCGCTTAGGTCAATGGTATCCACCACGTCGCTTCCCTTGAAAATGAAGAGCTTCCACAGGTCACGAGGTGATGGCTTCCGCGCCTCGGGCGGCTCGTGGTACTTGAGTGCAATTTTTGATCCATCAGCCTGTGCCACCGAGTTGGAAGCTGCCGCCAAAACGCCTGTGGTGCCGAAATTGGGCTTCTCCTTGGGCTTTTCAGGCTCATCGCCGTTCGTAATAGCGAAAGAGTCTTCTTGAGACGGTAGAGGCCCGCCTCGCTTCAGAGGGTTTTGCTTGACGAGCTGGTTGTTGTCGCCTTCTTTTTCATCCTGTCTTCGGCGAGAGTCTCTTCCTCCATCACGCGAGCGTCGCCGTCTATGTTCCCGATCTCGATCTCGATCTCGGTCACGATGGCGGTCACGATGGCGGTCACGATCCCGGCTTCGAGATCTCTGTCTTGAAGATTCTGGTGTACGAGAACGGCGTCTATCGGGTCGGTCGCGTCGTTCGCGTGACCTTCGGCGGCCGTGTCTTGAGTCGCGACTTGGATGCTTGGATCGCTTGTCACGATCTTTCCTCTCCCTGTGTTGACTCTCTTCGGCGTTTTTCTCGTCGTCGTAGCGTCTTCTGCGGACTAGCCTATCGTTTTCTTCGTCGGAAGCCATTGTGTAGGATGATCTACATAAGCTCACATTGGGAGCAGGAAGCTTGCGGCTTGATTTTGAGAAAAAGTGGAGACAGCACTGTTCGTCACCGGAGACCCTGGCACTGTACCACTAAGACACAAGGTGCATATGCATCAGATCTGCAAGCAAGTAACTTATGCAAGAGGGGCAACTTTGTTCGACTAAAAACTCTACGTAAAGATAATTCTAATCAATCCCAGCCAACAACACCTTCATATCAAACGAACGCCTTTACCTAGTCTTGATGCTGTTATAGTTTCCACGGTTTGGTTGTCTCACTAATCCATCGCTTAATCCCACCCAAGGAAAAAAAAATGACAAAGGAAAAAGGAAAAAATTATGAGGACACAATAAAAAAAGAAAGGAAAATAATCCATCGCGCCTTCGCTGGTAAAAGTCATGTCTCGTCAAGGGTCATTTATACCCCGGCTGCTCAAGTAGCAGATCGCACTTCCAGGCCTGCTCGCCACGATCCCTCTTCAAAATGGACATCGCCGGTATCTCCCTGTCTCGACACAGTGAAGCGCTCCTCCTCTTCGTCCCACCAGACATCGTCTCCAGCCTGGGCATCTCCAGGCACCAACATCAGAGCCCCAGCATTCTTGCCAAGGGCAATTCGGCAAGTTGGATCCTGGACAAAGGCCTCCAGGAATGGGACATCGTAGCCCTCCAAACATCGGCGGAGAGGGCCCCCGCTTTCGATGAATTCTCTAATAAGATTACTCCGCTCAAGGCTCCAGAACTCACGGAAATCCTCAGGGCGAGAAAAGGCGTCGACAGAGGACAGGAGCTCGAGCATGCCAGCCATGCCGTTGAGCACTGGGCTCAAGAAGTGAATAAAAGAGTTGGTGATCTCCTCGCGAGTGTATGTCCTATCTGTGTTTGAGGGCCTCCGCTCTTCAAGTGACCTTGATGTTGGTGACATAGTCATAGTGTGCATGAGGGTGAGGAGGCGCTCTTGATCTGCAGGCAAGGGAGTCCGAACTTGATAAGCCAAAGTCAAGAGGTAGACGAGAGAGAACATAGACGACATAGAGGAGAGAGGATCGGAGAGGCTAGCAATGCTATCGATGAAGGCAGCTCTCCTCGGCTGAGTCGGGGGAATATTGGTAGCGTGCATGTTCGATGAAGATAGGGCTTGTGTATCGTTAAGCCCTGTTAACTTGGTGATGTGGATTTGTCTCTTGAAGTGAATGGGTACCAAGGTTAGATAGCCGTTGCGGAAGCAGTTGAATACTGAAATATGAAAGGAAGGGTCATGAAAACAAAAAGGGTGTAAAGGGGATATGTATTCCAAAACGCCGAGCCAAAAAAATCAGGGCTGGCAGCCTCCGTTGTCCGTGTCGCCCTGGCCTTCGGCCCTCCGCCTTGGGCTCCTCCTTTGTCGCAACAACAATACGCTTTCATGTGAGTGCACGCCATGGTTGTGGTGCCGGCCCTGGACTCACCTTCTGGGTCCCTAAGGGCCAGAATTACCCAATGGTGTCACTTATGATAGCAAGGTGGGCAATTGACAGGGCCCTAGACCCCCACGATTCGACGCATCGGGCAATGCCTGGCTTCAAGCTCAGTCGGGAGCGGCGGCACCATGATCTCACATGGCAGCAAAGTCAGCGCACAATGCGACCCCCGGAGAGTTACAAGCGAGGATTTCTCATCCTGCCTGTCCCCTGTTTAAAAATAAAATAAAAATTTTAAAGATTAGAAAAGGAGTCGGATACGTATCGATACTGTAATTGTTGTGTGATATTGTTACCTGCGGTGAAATAGGGAGTGCATTATTGATCGTTATGGGGGGTAATTTACTGAAGCCCATATCCTGGAATATCCATGGATGAGGAAGCCAGTGAACTGAAAACTTCCATGTCCAAGCGTGCAAAATGCATCATTAGCATTCTACAATCCCCCGGAATCGGGCCATATCTTCTCTGTGCTCTGCTGTTTCACAGTATCACTGCCTCACTTTGCCGCCCTCTGCCTCGTCATCCCCATTCTCCCTGTTCCTCATAGGTGCCTAATAATAATAATACGTCCCTCTCCCTCCACCAACAAACTTTTGCCCAAAAAGCGAGTTCGGGCTCACCGTGTCATTACCCCGCCATCGGACTCAACACCAACACCAAGTATCCCAAACCCCCACTGCACATTCCAACTTTCTCTCGCCAATAGGTATGACAACAAAATTTTTAACTCCGAGCCAGTGCCCGAACCGAGACGTAGGCAGACATTTCGTAGTCAACATTTTGCACTTTCTTACCAAGAGACTCGATTACCCCGCCCTGAACATTGTGTTTGAAGCCAGGCTAGGACCAGGCGTGCCGAAGATAGCGCTGCCCACCCGTATCTAGTCTATGTTACTCCATCAACACAAGCCTATGCGGAATTCGGGGTTAGCAACTCGTCGTTGCCCCTCATCAACAAAGTATGCGAGATGGTAGGCAAGGCGAGACGGGGGGACGGCTTAATATTGCCAAACCCGGGCATATCGTCAACCAGCCAATGGCTTGCGCCATTCCCACGTGGTGTTCTATGAGATTATCTCCAAGTCAAGGAACAAGAAGGCGCTATGCCGTCCTTGAAGTCAGCATATCCTGTTTCCCGCTTGGCAACCTCTTTCGGGGTTGTTGCATGGTGAGGCATACTTCGTCATTTTGTCTCGGTTTTTTGGAGTGTGTGATAGTTTTGGGTAATTAGTACCCAACTGTTGGGGGATTGACAGTATCACCAACAACAAACATGGCTCACCCCTTATCTTACATTTACGTCGCCATAACTCAGCTGCCGTATGTAGAGCTATCTTCGCTTTATTCCAAGGGCTATTCTGTCATCATCCTAGCGGCAGAGCGGCAAGCTCGGAGGCACAGCCGGAGCACTCTTGGTGAATTCTATGAGGGGATATCTCCCACATACCATGTACGTCGTCGCACTCCACCACCTTCAATTTATCTCTCATGCACAAGGCAGAAAAAGTATTTCACCGGCCGCGGAATATGTCTTAGTCGATACCTATAGGTTGCGTTGTAGTGCACAATGCCAATCCACATGAGCAATGTGGTCGATCTTCTATGGTCTTCCAGAATGCCCACAGATATTCCGGGCAATAAGAAGCAGTCACCAAGCCGCCGGACGCATTGACGGGCGGGGAGTCATTTCACACATTGCCAGAAAAATTCGGCTTGATAAGAGACCCGTCGCTGACATGTCTCTCAACTCCGCCTCGATTGTGGCCGCTCCCCATGTCTCACGTGGTAAGCAGACGTGAAGCACACATGTAGCCTAACGTCCTCGCCGAGGCGGTATTCAGCTCAGCTCAGTGTTTCAAGCTGCGCAAGATAAGAAGGATGATTCGATGAATCATCAAAATATATCGGGAACATTCATAAGGCTTTTTTTGGGCGTAGGTTTGGCCCATTAGCTAGGCTCTGATCAACTAGTAGTGCCCGGCCGGGTGACTCAGCCGGTACGGCTCCAACTTAACCTCAAAGCAGCTCTGGGCTTGGAGCATGGATAATCGATTCGATTCGAATAATTTCTCTTGTTACCTGTAAGTCAAATCTAAGAATACCATTGAAACCGGTTAAAACGGCTTCATTCACCGCTGAATACTCGATACCATTCATTCAATTGCCTCACCGAATCCCTTCAATCCCAAAATTCCCTCTCATCTTACAAACATTGTACACAAGTCACACCACACCAATCCTCAATTCAAGCTACTATGTCGTCTATCGAGGACAACCCTGAAAACTACGCACTCTTCCGTGACTGCCTCTCCACAACCCTGCTGCAACCCGCAGCCACCGACCCGGACCCGCCTAAGCGCCGTAGACGCAGCAAGGCCAGTAATGGTGTGAAGGCCGCCGAAACCTTCATCCCGGCTCTTGATCCGGAGCAGGGCGCCGAGGAACTCGCCGATTTTGTGGACTACCTTGCCACGGAGATCTTTGGGAGCCTCCCGACCGAATTGCAGACGTTGGATTATCGAAGCTGGCGAGAGTCAGAGACTCTGCAAGAAGAATATTCGCTGCCTGTCACAAAGCATAGCTTGACATCACTCAACTTTTCTCCAACCATCGCTGAAACTCTGACAACTTACAACCTTATCTCTGCTGACCCCCTTGTGGAATCTCGGCTACCATCTTCGCTTGAAGCCTTTTTGGCCCCAATTTTGACGTCGTATATCACGCCCCTAACTGAGGCCCCGCCTTGTACCAAGTCCAGTCGCGCGGACGCCTGTGAATTGTGCGAGCGGTCCTGGATCCCTTTGTCATACCACCACCTGATTCCCCGGTTCGTCCATGATAAAGCTGTCAAGCGTGGTTGGCACAAAAGGGAAGACCTGCAAAACGTTGCGTGGTTGTGTGGCGCCTGCCACCGATTTGTGCATCATTTCAAGAACCACGAGGAGCTCGCTCGGCGCTATTACACTGTCGAGCTATTATTAGAAGAAGAAGAAGTGAGAAGATGGGCTGCATGGGTTGGAAAGCTGAGGTGGAAGGGTGGAAGGACACGTCCTGGCAGGTGAATAGCTCATTGGTCTCGACGGAGCCCCCGGAACAAGCAACATTGCATTTGGAAATTTTTGTTCTATCCACCTCAATATTGCTAGCCAGCGATTGTTTTTGACTGAATGTAATGTTGTATTTTCGGTGAGCCAGCTTCTATCTCCTTCCAATACATGCGATTGCCCCAGAGCCTATCATCCAGCTCTACAACAGACGTTACTCATAGAGCATATGACACTGTTCGAGGGTATGACCATGTAAACAAGCTTGTGGATAACTTACGAAATAAAGATTTGCGTCGATTGTCCCACTTGAAAATACGAACAAGGGTTACTACGTCACCTTTGTGGCATGATATTGCGGTGCGGGTAGTGCTGAGCAAAACGTCCATAAGTCGTCATCGGCAATTTCATTGAGCCGTAGGCCTCTACAGTAAGTTCTTAAATACAAATAAAATTAGCACTACAACTAAGCCCCCAGTTGAATTTTCTCCGATAGACACTTGCGAAAATGTGACTGAAGATATGACGCTAGATGTTGGTTTTCATTGAAGACGTCTAGACCTCGTAAACTATGGACTCAAATCTTGGGTGAACTACTTCTGGTTGTATTCCTCGCTAGATATCTAATCATCAGTAACACCGGGCGAGTGTGGTCACCTGTCGATTTAGAAATTTGGACAAAATAAGCGCATCTGACGTTTTGCATGACTGTGCTAGGTTCATTCTACGTAAACCGTGCCACATGGCGTTATTCAAGAACTCGAAGCTGCATATGTCAGGTACATTTCAAACCATCCCATCAAACCGCCTTTGTGGTCTACTCTAGCTAAATAGGTAGGCAGCCATAGAGTACAATTGTGATGATGGCCTATCCCGGCAGCTCAAAGATGGAAGAGGGCATTGGATCTGATCTTTGATATCCAACCGCAGCACCAATTTTCGACAGTTAATTTGATCTGCCCGGCTTCACTGCATAACTTAAGATAGGAATATCTTAATATGTTTTGTCCTCTACAGATCACGGCAATAGGTTCTTCTACTGCATTGCGAAGTCGCGCCAGGAGTGCCATGAATAGGCAGTCGGCGATCTGCAAGAGAACTCTCATTCGAAAATCGGATTCATGCAAATCTAGTTGATAGCTTCTCTAATATCATGGACTAGGAAAACCGCCCGCTCCTCAAAACGCCGAATGTTCGTGGGTATAGTCATATAGAGGTGTGCCATGGCCTTCCCTCTCTCCCATGCGCATCTAATGTGTCATCATCTCTTTCTTACAAAAGTTTTATTTCTGCTGGCTTCTTCTTTCACTTCTGTCGGTTAGGACCTGCCGTATTGACCTCCTGAGTCGCGTGCGAGCCTTCGATGCTGATACTATCACGCGGAGTGTCTCCTCCCATGAGAGCCTCGCGAGCCTTCCTGCGCTCGGCCTCCTTATTGTGGTGTTCAGCCTCATCCTCCTCCTCTGGCACGGCAACTAGTCCTCGGTCGCTGGCATAGCTGGGTGCACGAGGCGCACTTAATCCTCTTGGTCGGCCGGTAATTGGCGAGCCGAGAGACTCCCTTCTTGCCATCTCATCATGCATGTCGACAGGACTACCCGTCCAGCCAAAGTCGCCGCTGACAACTCGGTCCACATCTCTCACGGAGTTTCGTCGGGCGACATACTCCTCAAACTGCGTGTCTCGCTTGTGGCTATATACACTTGGCGCTGGTTCCACCTTTTGCAGTAGCACATCGTTCTTCGAGGAGCTCATGCTGAGGCGTGATGAGCGCGTAGACAAGTGTCCATCAACGGATGATCGGGCCCCGACGCTGCCTTGGTACGAGATGTCGCGTTCCATATCGTCGCTGAAACCAAAGGGCTTAACATTGACCGGATGGGCATAATCTTTGTATACAGAGAGGCGTCGATAGACTCGGACGGTGTAAATAACAAGAATGATGGAGGTGAGGCTAATTACTGTTAGGGCAAACAGAGACCAAAGTGGTAGTGTCGTAGATGAGCTTACATGAAAACACAGTCGAGTCCCAGGCCTACAAGAGAATAGTTTCGGTCGTGACGCTGGACGTAGATAACAACATCAAGGGCAAGGATGGCGATCGCACAAGTTAGTTTAATGATATGAGTGAATAGCATCGTCCATGGCGTCAAAGCCTCAGCAAAGTACTTGACTATTTCGACAAAACTGCAAATAGACGCCACAAATGCGAGGCTGACATTGGTGCCCTCCCAGCTGGATCAAGAATCAAAGTCAGGAAACCGGTTGAGTGAGTAGAACAAGAGGAGAAACTCACACAACTTCAATGACAGGCTTGTTGTTCTTGTCGTCTTGGTCCTTGTATGACTTCATAGTGTCACCCAGCCGCCAAGCAAAGAGACCGATCATGGTCGTGGTAAGGCCGAGTTGTAGCACCCAGATTGGGAGCAGGACCAGAGTACGCCATTTGGCCCTATCGAATTGCGCCTGGGCGCGTTGATTTCCCATAAACCACAACATTGCGTGAAATCTAAGGCAGCCGTCGATGGATGGTGCTCAGAGCTCTTCGGTGGAAGATCGAAACTAGGCGAAATGAAGTAATAGGGCGGAATCGACCTGCGCTTTGGTTCTTTCCAGAGTGTACCAGCTCAATGCTTCGTTGTTGTTCCTTCATTCACTCTCAAATCAAGTCAGTCTTATTGGTGGTGATGGTGTCGCATAATCATGTCTTTTCACAGGCTGCCAGCGCTGCGTCTGCGTTTTTCTCCCCCGGCACAAACACCAGGCTGCAGTGGCCCTTTTATTGAGAACCGTCATGCCCCGGCTTGGGCTGAATCGAGACGCTATCTCCTTGGTCTCGATTCTCTAACTCGTCCCCGCAGTAGTGAGTCTAGCTCAGCCCTCTTTCCACGACTCCATGGCGCCATGGTTAGGGATGGGATAGGCAGGCAAGGGTCTCCTCAAGGGCCTCCAGGATACTGTATAAGCCACCGCCTTCGCGAGCCATGGGTATCTCTGGGCCACACCCGGGTTTTGCAATGGAATTAGGCTTAGTGCTGATCTAGAGCTGCGGCTGAGGGCATATTGTTTTCTGCTGACGCCCACAACCGCCCAGTCTCCGTCCAGTAACTTGCTAGACTACGAAGTAGAGAGACATTCATGTTCTGCAGAGTCACCAGCCCTTGCGGCAGCCATGCAGTAGACCCGTGTGCACTAGATTTTTGGACCTTTTGCCAAACCAAGGCGGCTCTGCGGCGTCATCGACTACTAAAAGTCCATATACAAAGTCTCATGATGCAACCGGCGTCCAGGATCCCTCTCACGAAGCACCAGGTCCGCCCAGCCCAGCGAGAACCCAGCGAGAGCCGGCCAAGCCACTGATCCTAAAAAATATGGCACCCGGCGGTTAATTTCAGGTATATCTATTGTTATCCAAAAGCTGCTAATATGAAGGACAGAAATACGGGGCTTACAGACATTTCCATTAAATCACGCTTAATCCTTCTACTAGGGTAAGGAGCGAGGCTGCGCAGTTGGTCAAGGACTAGCAACCAGCGGTGGCATTTTCGTCTCATCAAAGAGTCAATTTGGACATTGGTTGTCGGGCAGTGGATCCATCATGAAGAAACCTACCCCCGCAACTCAGCCCTGGACCGACAGGCTAGGACAGACCTGACGATTCGGAAGCGATGCAACATCGAGATGGACATGGGTTTGGGATGGTCAGACGAGGGGTCGGTAAAATTCAACTCTGCTTCATCGTGTATTTCAGTGTAGTGTCCAATGGCTGGATATGCATTCTCTGTGGGCAAGGTGGCTATGATTCCTGAGCTTCCGACCCGTCAACAATGGACCAATCCTTGTGGTCAACAAACATCTCAGCAAACATCTCAGCAAACATCTCAGGCAACTTGGCGTAAGACTAGTGGAGTTTGAGACCAGGATGGTGAACGGACTAATTAACTCACAGTGATTAATTGCTAAGAGAGGAGGTTGGTGTTAGGGCGAGTTTCGAGAGGGGGTACTGTACATGCAGTACCGAAGACTGGGGGATGAGATCATGTCCAGTCTCAGAATAGAAGCTTTCTGAGGCGCGGTCAAAGGCTGCGTCTTGAGACTTTATTATGATTAATCTTGTTTCTTTGCCCTGTTGTTTATGTCTCCGAGCTTGGTTGGGTCGATTGGCCGATCAAGACCAGGTTAGGCCCTTGTCTACCTGCTGATCTGTGCTTCTTTTCCTGTTGGCTCTGCCATTTTTCTTTTCGTTACCATGAGACGCGGTGGGGACAGAAAAGAGGCAAAGGATCGACAGGCCGCTTCTCCCAGGTTCATCACCGTCTTTCTTCAGGCAAGCTATGTCAAGCCGAGTGCCAGTTTCACAGTCCCTCCTCCCAACGGTCAAGACAGCCCCCACCCACTAACGAGTTAGCAAGTTCCAATCCAGTAATTCTCAACCGTCCCCAACTTCTCAAAGAACGCCACCAGCCTCAGGAGGCCCATGCTAGAAATCCCTCCAATGGCACGCGTTGTGACGGCAAGGTGCCCCGTCCGTGAGGCTGACTCGATCCTTTTGGCTTGGATCGCGCAGAACCGAACGTGGTGGTGGAGCGCCTGGTCTTGTTTGCCCACAAGCCAACCTTCCTTCATGGAAAGCCCCTCTCCATTCCTTCGTGCGGCGTGAGACCGCTGGAGTGGGTACTCAATAAGCCAATGGTTTGTGACTATGATTCGCGAGTTCACATGGAGCACTGGCTGCACTGGGTGGGCTGGAGAAGTGACAACGCATCTGTCACGGGCACGGCGTAGCGGAGGCAATCCGAGAGGAACCTGTAAGAACCATGGACTCAAAGTTCCTCGGCAGCGACCGACCACTGGAATAGTAATCGGCAACGATGCGTGCTGCAATTCGAAAATAATGTCTATATTGGGAATAACCACCGAGAGGTTCCCCAGGTTGCTGAACCAACTCTCATGCAGCCCTACAACAAATCTCGCCACACCACTCCAGCCCCTCCTATATTTAGTGAAGTACAAGTGCCTGAGAAGCAACCCTTTGAGTCCTCTTGCATGTTCCGATTAATCGTCCGTCTCATAGACCGTTGGCCTTATTGGCCTGGTAGACGTCCTTGGAGTCGAAGGGCACCACGTTCCCGTCAGCATCCGTCATGGAGGGTTGGCTGGGGTCGACCTGGCGCCTGAGAACTGTTACCACGAGAGTCAGCTTAGGAAAACCACCAATCTTTCGTGGAAATGATAGGTTCTTACTCGGACTCGCCAAAACGGCGGTGATGATTGTGGCCATTGTGAGGATGGAAAGCTGCATTTTGAAGGAAAGAAAAAAATTTGACTGAGCTGACGAAAGAGTGTGGTTTCCGGCCGGCCGGTGAAAATGGGATTAAATCAAGCAAAAGGAAAGAGAGCTGTCTTCAATTTACTGATATTACACAAAGTATCGCTTTAATGAACTATGGAGAAGTAGGTAGTAGGTTTGGTATTTGTATGCGAACTTATCTGTCCTGCGATCCTTTTTCTGGCCTATGTACGGAGAGGCTTGCCGGTTGCGCATTTCAGACGAACAAGTGAATCATCTTGAGTAGCAGGTTGCACGGATTAAGCCTTCTTCTCGTCTCAGCATGTGGTCTGAGACGATTCCGGTGAGATCGGTCTTCACTGGAAGTTGCAGAGAGCCAATCGTCAAACATCCGTTCTCGAATCAACATCCCTCCCAGGCTCAAGTAAGGTCTAGCCTATTGTTTCTGTAGTTTACTAGAATTCTGCATTGATCACCCCAAGGGAGTGTTGAGAAGGAGTCTGAAACTCACAGCTGTCGCCTGGGGTGGATGGGCCGGGCGATCATACACTCGGAGAAACAAGATCCGGTAACAGAATCAACTGCACAAACTGGCCGGTGCAGGAGGGAGCCGTGACTCCCGCGACACGATTAATAGTACGGTACATACGAATATTACACCCCCTTGAGGGCGATTAATTGGAGAAATTATTTCATACTGGGACCACCCGCAGGCCACGCACGCCGTCAAGGCACATGTCTTTCGAGTCTGTTAAAAGTTGTTGGAGTACCGGTAATTGGCAGCGGCTGGTTGTCATGATGATGGCATGATATGACATAAGCAGACTTCTAATAATACCACGTTGGTCGCTGAAGATGGAAGAATCGAGCGCGGAATACGTAGTGTTTGGAGACGTAATACAGCCAACGAGTTGGGACATTTGTTGGGAACAGATAACTTTGTGAGGTATCCCAACGGGGAGAGGGGGAGGGGGGAGATTGGAGGGGTTAATCGGAGCATTGTTTTGGGTGGCTGGAATCGCGATGCACAGCACGAATGAGCCGCTTAATCATCTCGCAGCTTTCAAGTCTCACAAATCAACGTACCATCTATGCTTTCCGCTCCCTTCATCACTGTCCATTTGTTTGATATGCTGGCGCCGCTGCCTAGTAACTTTAAGCCATCAACGACCTCGCACGCTCAAAACTCCACTCCTCCGCACGCGACCTGATCCGCGGCTTGGACTTGATCACGGGCCTCAACTTAAAAGGTGGGGTTGATTTGAGGAAGCAAGCATGCTGTCTCTTGGTCGGCTTCACGAGCATTTCCAAGTTGAGGATACGTATCCGCATCTTTTGTTCCTTTGCGTTTTCGTCGCCCTGTGTAACCGTGTCGTTCTGCTGCTCCTCGTCGATTCCTCAAAGTCGGCTAATAAAGCAAAGTTGGTGGCTTGTTCTTATTCTGAATCACCCTCTAGGTTCTCATGATCCCCTTCCCCGCCTAGATACCTAAGCTCCACCTCCGCTGGCACTTTCAACCTCTCCACCTCCACGTCCCACTCTCTCATTCTCCCTCGCTCTCCTTCCCTCTTCTTGTGCCTCTGACTTGACTCTCTCTGAATTCTCTCGATCTCTGCTATTATCTCACTCTCAGGTTGTCAGAGGCACGTTAATCACCGCTTGATCGTCCCCTGATCTGCAGTTTGCGCTTGTTTCCTAAACCCCATATCTCCTGACTTCAACTCGTCAGGTCAGCACAGCAATCGTCTCCGATGGCCACCACAGAACACTGCCTCGCATGCTTCGAGGCCCTCGAAGCCCACCTCTTCCACAACAAGCCCATGTCCCTAGATGACATTCAAGCGAGCTTTGTTGTGGCGCCTACATCGTCATCATCATCCAAGGGCCTCCATGACCCAACTCTGCGCCGACTCATCGCTGACACCGAGTCGTCTTCGTCCTCTTCAACCTCGCTCGCCGCATCTACTCCGGCCACTTCCACCTCATCTTTACCTCTGGTGCCTCCCAGCTCTGCTCCTCTCTTCGTCACTTGGAACACAATGGAGGACGACGAACCCTCGCTGCGGGGATGCATCGGCACGTTTGAAACCCAATCTCTCTCCGATGGCATTCCCGAATACGCCCTGATCTCAGCCCTGCATGACACGCGTTTCCCGCCTATCCGAAAGTCCGAGTTGCCAACCTTACAAGTTGCCGTGACGCTACTCACTGACTTTGAGGAGGTCGATGACGCTTACGACTGGGAGATTGGCGTCCATGGCATCCGCCTGTCCTTTTACGACCGCGGACGTCGCTACGGCTCCACCTATCTGCCCGATGTCGCCTCCGAGCAGGGCTGGACCCAAGATGAGACACTCTTCAGTCTGATCCGCAAGGCGGGCTGGATGGGTAGCAGAAGCAAATGGAAGGACTTGGAGCTCAAAGTCACACGCTACCAGGGCAAGAAGTCGACGCTAGAGTATAATGATTACAAGAAGTGGCGGGAGGGTCTTGACAACTGAATGGCCCGAGTTTGAAAGGGACACATTGCAAGGAAGCGGGAGCACTCTTAAAGGCCACATGGGGATTCGAGGGTAAGACGTGAAATGTAGACTAGACGCCGGCGTTTTGGGTGGCTTATAGCCCACGGAGACCATTTTTCTTTACAACTATTGACTGACACGTAGAGCCGGGAGCTGGGCAGTGGGCAGACACACATCACTCAGATCTTTCTTTCATGAAATTCACAAACCATTTTAACAGACTAAGTTGATTCAGTTGCAGGCTTGCAGGCTGTTCCAATACTCAAGTAGAACAGCCCTACCCCGAAACGAATCCCGGACATGAAGAACCCGATTTCTACCCGTGTAAACAAGAAATCCTCGGGAATGGAATAATCAAGAAGCCCAACCCAACTCAATGAACAAAGGATCAGTGTAAGGACTCGACGGCAAGAGTATACGAGCAAGATCTTAAGACACACAGCAATAGACAAAGTAATAATGGTTCCCGACCAAGAATAGATACATTCAAACAACGCCTCATGAGGGATGGTTCAACCAACCAGCCCGGACAATACACGCCCAGATCCCAAGTCTTTTCGCCCAAACGCCGAGGTATCCCTGGTATATGACATCCCAAGTTATCGAAACACATTCTCCTCTCCCAAAAGCACACGAGAAATGACCGCCTGCGTTCTCTCACCGACCTGATGTCTTCCCTCTTCCTCCTTATCTGCTTTTGGCTCTTTTTTGCTTTTTCTCGCTCTTGAGGCTTGACCGCTAGTAATAACAAACCCCCACTCTCTTTTACCAACACCGCAATTTCTTCCAGAATCCACCATCGCCCTTCCCGACCCGATCGCCGTTGAGATTCGGGCCGCGGACGCCTGGACCGCGCTTCTCCGGGTCCACGTTGGGTGGCAGCGGTGTCAAGGGTTTGGTTTGTCCGCGAGCATTCAGATCAGTGTTGTCGTGGACGCCCATCTCGGCGAGTCGACGGCCCTCCATGACGCGGCGAACGATAAGCGCAAAAGTTTCCTCAATATTCACTTCGAGGCGAGCGCTAGTCTCCATGAAGCCGCAGCCGCGCTTGCGCGCCCATTCGAGGCCCTTGGCGGCGGGAACTTGTCGACTCTCTTGTAAATCGCACTTGTTGCCGGCAACGAGCTTAACGGGTGGGATCGTCTTTGCGCGAGCACCGCTACCATAGGTGTCATTGTGTCCCGGCTTAATACCTGCGCGATGAGCGCGCTCGGCATTGTCGAGGCGGGTTTCGGCCTCCATGTCGATGAGATCATTGAAGTGCTGCAGAGCGTCGAGAGAATCGTTCGAGGTGATGTCGTAGACCAGCAAAAAGGCGTCGGCGCCGAGGTTTGAAGAAGCCCACATGCCGCGATACTCTTCCTGTCCAGCGGTGTCGGTCAGGGAGAGGTGGTAGGTTACGCCGTCGATGCGACGGGTAACACTGTAAGAATCTTCGATGGTCGGGTCGTAATCGGACGTCCACTGCGAGTGCACGAGGCGCAGAGTAATTGAGGATTTACCGCAACCGCCATCACCACAAATAGTGATGGAGATAGGGACGGGTGGGTGTGATTCGATAGGCATGGTCATAGTCGCTCAAACGATTGGAAATTTTCGATGTGGTGTAAACACTCCAAAATAGATGGTAGGTCAGAAAAGGTTTGTGGGCGCGCAACGGGTCGCGGGAAGGTGTCGTCACTGGAAGCGCCGTTTGTGGGGATTTTGGGAACGGGCTGGAGCTATATTGCTAAGCTCTATAATAATAAAGAGCTTCCCCCTTTGGATCGTCGGACGTGGAATCGGGTGGGATGACGGTGTCTTATGGGGGGGAATGGAGCGTAATTGTTATCTTCAGGATGTTCCAGGTCGTTCGTTGCAGGTCGTTACTTTTTTGTTGTCGTGAACAGTTATTTTCGTGAATTGTCTTGAGAGATGGATTTGCTCGAGAGGCAAAACGAGGGTATCTTGATTGATGTTCGAGGAGTGGAGGCGACTTTTTCAAGGCAGGCGAACAATCGAGTGGGTGGCGGGCGGCCTGTAAGGCAGCGAAAGACGGAAGTGAGGCAATGAGTGACTCGATGGACCAAGAAAGAAGCAAGCACTATGTTTGCTTTGTATGCATGTAATCACAGTTATTCCTTTTCGACTTTTGTCTTTCCTCTCTGAATAACCAAAATGAAACAAAAAAGCTACAAAAATGAAACAAAAAAGGGACCGGCACGAGTTGAAGAATGTGAGGAGCAAAGAATAAAAGACTTGCGGCGTGTTTGCGGGACGCCCGGGCGAGAGGGCCTTTGCGACTTGAAATACTTTAGCTAAAATACGACAGCTCTTTCCTGCCTTATCCCCCCCCAGCCAAGGTATAGTAGATACGCTAGAGACACAAAAAAAAAAAAAACAGTGGACAAGGGCCCGTGTGGCGTGCGTCGATGTGGGCGTGTACGTGGCGTTGGGCGGTGACAGCAATTGGATAAATGTCTAGAAGAGTCTTTGCTTGAGCTCCGGCGTCGGGTACGGGCCACAATGTGGTCTGCAACATCTCAACGTGCATGTCAAAAGAGGTTGGGATGAAACGAGAAGCGGCAAGCTGGAAAGAAGAGTTTTTCTCGTTTCCTCTTAGGAGGTATCTCCCTTCTGCAGTACTCCGTATTCCGTAATCTGTACTCAGATGGAAGACAGAAAGCCCAATGCACGAACCCGGTCCCCCTTTTCTTGACCTTTCAGAGTTGGTGTGTTGTGATGGGTATAGCGGTTCCAAGACAAAAAATGATATGATGGGTAACTTACCAACAAGGGATGAGCATCAAAGCTGAACAGCATCTTCTTTTTTTTTTTTTTTTTTTCCTCTTGCAAAGCGCGCGACACGAGAAATACTAGTGGCACCCGCTGCTTGACTAGCTGAGGTTTATTATCCATCGAAGACGAGAAGGTAAAAGGAAAAAGCAAGGGGACCAACCTAGGCTGACGAGGTGCCGGCGGGATGCATGTCAAAACACGTATTAATGTGATCAACCATCATAGGAACGACGCCAACATCCTCACCCACACCCTTGCATAGCAGGTGCACTCTTTGACACTCGCCTTGGATTGCCCAACTGCATGACCCCGAAGGGCGCGTTGCAGGCAAATCCCCCTTGGTAATTATAGCTGTTCATGAAAGGCTATGGAGTGACGGGTACGGACAACACAATGGCCTGAAACCCATCAACTGGACATCACCGCGCGGTGTGGAAACCCCGGAAGCCGAAGCCTAAAGTGGTGGTGACAGAGGGATGCCCCTGGGACTAGCTAACGGGAAAACGGGTGCCCCGTGTTGTGGCCTCTGCTAGTGACTGGATGAGGCAGTTGATCGACCTCGCGGTTCGAAAATGATCAACTTTCACCTTTTGTTTCACACTTCCCCATGCTCGAAGTTGCATGTGGAGTGGGGAGCAGCAATTTACACAGCTTGTCACTATCACAGCTATGCGCAATGCAACGGCCATTAAGATGTATGTATGCGTAGTATCGGACAAGGTGACTGAAGAGAGCAGGCTCTTCTTTTGCTGGCCCTCAAACTTACTCTTCTCGGAAACCCATCCCCTCCCTCAATCTCCGGAGATGGGCAATGGTGCTGCCACGATGACCAAGGGCCGTCTTGATACAAGTGGCTTTTGATGGTCTGTAACCAACAACAGCGTGCGGGCGTTCCGAGTCCTTAGCAAATGCGGGGAGGGAGGAAGAGAATGCGAATGCATGTGGATGTGACGAGTCTGCATTTGATGATAGCGTATCATTCCCACTTCGTTGCAGTTTGCCGACACCAAGCGCTTGTTGATTTACAAAGGAAAGAAAAAGATAGAAAAGAAAGGAAAAGAAAAAGAAGAAATTTCTTCTTGTTCGTTCCCTTAGTTCCCCCGTTCCCTTTTCTCGTTGTATTTCTTCGAAGCCTCTCTTCTTCACTTCCTCGATACCCTGGTTCGCTGCGTAAATTGATTTCCGAGCACAGACCACCAGAGTCGGTGTTATCAAGCTTTGACCTGTCCCCCCTTCCGGTGTGATCAGGGAGTTACCATGGGACTTGAAGCCTTCTTTTCATCCAATGCGACTCTGATAATGAATAAGGGAATTACAAGTGCGTCGCTTCATCTCGAAGAACCATTAGCACTAGCAATTGTTTCACGACACCTCAACCCTCCCACTCCTTTCCCCCAAAACCCTGGTTGATCAACATCAAGGAACCTCGGAAGAAGGAAGCGGTACAAGTCGGAGAACCTTTCTTGGCCCCTACCAAGACTTTTGACTAGGATCCCAGGCGTCTTATCGTTCGACTTGTTCCTCTCATGAGAGGAATACGAAGCTTGCAACGGACTATTGGTACCCCTTTACAATGATGCACCACTCCGTAGATCATCTGACCACTGAACCCAAACAGGGAACCGGCAATATCGAACCCGAATGTGACCCGGGTGTAGTGCAATGTGTACCGGTACTGTATTTTGCGTAAGCGATACTGCATGCATCAACCTTTATCGTCCCCAGAGTGTTCTTTTCTTCAAGCGTACATCTGCTGAACACCGTCAGCGACAATTGCAAGCCCTTGAGTCGTCTATTCTGCAGCTCAATCGCAATGAACTCGCATCGCTTCGTGCTATCGTCCGGAAAAGACTCGGCTGAATAGGAAATACCTCGGTCACGAGACTGGCTGACGCCGACAAATTGAAAGATCTCGTCATCTCAGAGTTTTACAAGTGTACCACTGTGGCCTCGTTTTTCTGCCTCATTTCTCTAGATTTTTATTATTAACAGGACTACCACCTGCGCCACCGCCCTTTCATCCGTCACCATCAACTTGTAGTTCCGTTTGTAGCTTGATCATTTGACCCCGCATCATCATGACTGTGACCAACGGCCGCTTGCCCCTCCAAAACGGGAATGTGAACCCCTCCCCTACGCTCCATAGGGCTGAAGAGGTTGCCGATGTAAGACACCCATCGTCGTAAACTTTCGACATCATTGGTCACTGACATACCCTCCATAGTTGATTGGTTCTGTTCGGGATCTCATTGTACCCTTCATTAGAGCCGCTGACGATGCAGCTGCAGACCGTGCCACTGGAAGCATTACTCCCGATGAAGCCGGTCGTATCAACAATGTTCTCGTGGATTTTCATCAGAATCCCAAAGAGCTGGCTGACAAGATGAAGCTATCGCTTCCTAACCAAGGTCTGGGTAAGGAAGGCCTTCTCGAGACTATTCAGCAGGTTCTTAAGTACAGCGTCAACACGTGGGATCAGGGATTCCTGGACAAGCTCTATGCCAGCACTAATGCTGTAAGCACTTCTTCTCAAGCTCTGGTGCACTGGCTAATGTATGAATAGGTCGGTGTGGTTTCAGATATGATTCTTTCCGTGCTCAACACAAACGTAAGCTCATCTGCAAGAAATTCATATTTCCACTAACAAAAATTGCAGTTGCATGTGTTCCAGGTGTCGCCTGCTTTGTCAGTGATCGAGAAAACCACTGCCAAGACCCTTGCGCATTTGTTTGGCTTCACAGGTCCCCGCGGAGGAGGCATCTCATGTCAGGGAGGAAGCGCTTCCAACTTGACTTCCATGGTTGTTGCCCGCAACACATTGTTTCCTGAGTGCAGAATTTCTGGGAACGGCTCATACGACTTTGCTGTTTTCACGAGCGCGCACGGTCACTACTCAGTTGAAAAGAGTGCCATGGTCTTGGGCCTGGGCACCAGCAATGTTTGGCCTGTCGCTGTGGATGAAAATGGGTGTATGAAGCCTGATGCCTTGCGAGAGCAGGTCCTCCATGCCAAAGCGGAAGGAAAGACTCCATTCTACGTCAACACCACTGCGGGCACAACTGTCATGGGTTCATACGAGCCTTTTGAGGAGATTTCCAAAGTTTGCAAGGAGTTTGGGCTCTGGATGCACATTGATGCTAGCTGGGGAGGCCCTGCCATCTTCTCGACCCATCACCAACACAAGCTGAAGGGTTCACACTTGGCCAACTCCCTCACTGTCAACCCTCACAAGATGATGAATGTTCCTGTCACGTGCTCATTCCTCCTAGGCCCTGACATGAATGTCTTCAACAAGGCAAACAGCACCGCGGCTGGCTATCTATTCCACACCAGTCAGGGAGATGACATCTGGGACTTAGCAGACCTGACCCTGCAATGCGGTCGTCGCGGAGACAGCTTGAAGCTTGCGCTCGCCTGGATCTATTACGGTGCAGCTGGTTTCGAGAAGCAGATCGACCATGCCTTCGAACAGGCCGCATATCTCGCCAGTCTCCTCAAGAAGAGTGACAACTTTGTCCTAGTATCCCAAGACCCACCGCCTTGCTTGCAGGTGTGCTTCTACTATTCTCCCGGAAAGGAGTTGTCTGAGGACAAGGAGGCGAATACCTTCCGGACCAAAACGATGGTTGAGAAGATGATTCTCAGAGGTTACATGGTAGACTACGCACCTGGTCCCAAGGGTCACTTCTTCCGCGTCGTGGTAAACTGCCAGACTCTGAAGGGTACCATTGAGGGCTTGGTCAAGGGTCTGGAAGAAGTAGGTCGGGAAGGAAACTAGATTTTAAACTGAAGAACTTACTAAACTTTCCGGGAGAATGATCGATGAATGCTAATACAACTATACAAGAGACGGAAAACGAGGGTACACTTGGCATAGACTCAAAATGACGGTGGCCACGATGGAATATGACACGGCCGAAGGCAACTTGCATTTCTTAGATGGCATGGGAGGGATATTGAGGAAAACTTCGGAGGATTTACGGGCCAAGACTAGATTGAAATTGGGCCGAAGTTCAGACTGTACGGCAAGAATCAGAGCAAAATTTTATTACAGATCCCTTCAGACCCGGGATTCCCTTTGAGAATGCAATCGCCAGAGTAGGCCTATGATCATACCCTCTGTTGCCTCTCCCAGCTTTCGAGACGAGGTGGAGCCGGAGCCTATTGTGGGTCTTATCGATAACGAGATTCAGCATCAAACCCAAAAAATTTGGAAAAGATTCTGGACGAATTACCACCCCACCAAGTCTATCTGGATTACCAACGTTCAAGGCATTCAAAGTTACTCAATCCCTCTGATACAATGCCCAAGCCTCGTACCAAGCGAGGCGCCGCTCGTGAAGAGCGTAAGCGCAAGCGCCGCGAGGAAGTCGAACCCCAAGACAACTACGAAAACGAATCAAAGCGCCAGCGAACCACCGATGAAGAAGGCGCTGCGGAGCCTCAGCAGAATGGTATTGGGGAAAAGGAATTCTTTGGAATGTTGGCCGATGAGGAGCAGGAGTACTTCCGTCGCGCAGATGAGCTTCTCGAATTGAACCAGTTCCCGACTACCGAGGATCGGGACATCTTCCTCGAAAACGTCTACAAGGAGGCACAGGGCAAGGAGCTCAAGCTTGCCAGCAGTCAATCGTGCTCACGTTTGATGGAGCGCTTGATCCAACTTGCCAATACGGCGCAGAAGAAACATCTGTTTGAGGCTTTTGCTGGTCACTTCTTGTCCCTGGTGCAGCACCGTTTTGCCAGTCATTGCTGTGAGGCCCTCTTCCTTCGATCAGCGGGTGTGGTATCGCAGGAGCTCGCTGGCTTTGTTATGGACACCGCAGGAGCATCTGTGGGTGAGCAGAAGCCGGAATCATCGATGGAGAACCTTTTCCTGGAGACACTGGACGAGTTGGAAGGCGCCTTGGGCTACCTAATTACCGACCGATTTGCATCACACACTCTACGAGTTTTGCTCCTTGTCCTGTCTGGCCGACCTCTTGATGATTCGTCGGTCAAAACGCTTATGAAAAGCAAGAAGAAGGAAAACATCTCTGTAGCTGGAGCGAATGCAGCCAACGAATCCAACCAAGGTCTCCGAGCCGTACCTTCATCCTTCGACTTGGCGCTCAAAAAGATCATCCAGGATTCGACATCGGGCATGGACGCCACTGGCTTGAGGGTGCTAGCCACACATCCCATGGGAAACCCAACGCTACAGCTCCTCTTGGAACTTGATCTAACTCTCAACAAAAGCGAGCAGAAATCCGAGTCGGGACAGCCTACCCTTCTACAGCAGCTGCTTCCCGGTGCACCACAAACTCTGAATGATGAGTCTTCCGAAGCTTCTCAGTTCATAAATGGCATGATCTACGATCAGATCGGATCACGACTCGTTGAGACCCTCATTACCCACGCACCAGGCAAAGTCTTCAAGGCCCTAAACCAGAACATCTTCCTGCCCAGGATACAAGGATATGTTCGCAATGACGTCTCCTCATACGCTGCTATACGAGTTTTGAATCGACTCGGTAAGGATGACTTAGTCAAGGCTGTTGACCAAATAGCCCCGACTGTACCCCAACTTGTCGCCAAATCGAGGTTCAACGTTATCAGGACACTTTTCGATCGATGTTCCGCCCGTGGAGTAAACGACGAGATAAAGAAGCTCATGAAGGGGCTCAGGGAGGGATGCGGCTCTGCGCCCGCTGACCTAGTCATCACACTTTGTGGATTCAAAGACGAGAAGAAGAAGAAGGATGTCAAACAACTCTCCAAGAATGAATACGCTATCCAGTCGCACGGCGCTCAACTGCTCACAACTCTCTTATCCATCCCCGGACCTACCAAGGGCGTCCAGGAAGCGCTCCTCGCCATTTCGCCCGAACACCTCGTCCGACTCGCGACTACATCTATGCCGACCGTCACCGTTCTTATCACTGCTCTCGCGACACCCTCATCTAATCCTGCGTTCCACAAGGTCATCGTCAATACCATCCAGCCACACATTGCCGAGCTCGCTACCTCGCAATCTGGCCACAACCTGATTAACGCCATCGTTGAAGTCCCTAGCAAGGGCAAGGAGCGCAGCGTGCCGTTTCACATGAAGGAGGCTATTATGGCTAAGCTTGGAGAGCACGAGGCCGAACTCCGAGATAGCTGGATGGGAAGAAGCGTGTGGAGGAGCTGGAAGGGTGACACGTGGAAGACGAGGAGAGGAGACTGGAAAGTCTGGATGAGAGAGGTGGATGTCCAACCAGAGTCGAGTTCTCACGCAGGTGTTCAAAGGGCTCGGATAAGCTCAAGAGACGATAATAGCAGGGAGAAAATGGACAAGACGAGGAAAAAAAATGATCGTAGGGAGAAAGTCAAAAAGGGTGAGGAGGAGCAATGAAGGGATTATAGTGGTAGTTGATACCCGGGAATTTGATAATATAGCATTTGTAACGGACGAGTAAAATTTGAGTATTGGAGGCACAAATACACCCGACTGTGGCATTTCCACACGCCAAGTCTATGCATTCAGAGGTCGAGAAACGGGATAGTTGTCCTATGGTCGGGCCCTAAGAATTTTGAGGAGTGGCCTTCGAAACTTCCATATCAACTAACTCAAGACACTATTAGGTTGCAATGACATGAATCCCACGCGTGTATTATATATAGTACAGTTAACTGGGCAGTCAAGCATTTCCTTCCCACTCATCTTAACGCTACAAAGTTCCCAAACACGTCGTCTGCCTGCCGACCTACATCGGGGATTTTCTTTCTCCAGTGTACCTAGAGTCAGTGCCTTTTTTGTTTTTGTTTTTGTTTTCGGATATACCGATGTCAGCCCAAGTTTGTGCAAGCAGTCTTCACCAACATGAAGATTGAGGAGAAAACCGAAGGTCCGTTGCATAGTGGCCTTTGGCACCTCCCCATTGTGTATACAAATCCAAAATATTCGTGGTGGGGAGTGATGGAAAAGTGAGGTCCAAAACTGCATCTCACGACTTCTACCTAATTCCCTCCCGTGATTAGGAGAGAACACGGGTAAATATCAATTCTTTATATTAGGATTAGTCAAATTTTTCCATGTCCCATGAAATGTTCTCAAAGCCTCGGTGTTCAATATCAACTGATCCAGAAAATCACTCTCGCTCCCCCTATTCAGCTTCTCGCGTCCTCTACACCATCATATAGATCTACGAATTCAAATTCCCTACGAATTCAACGTGAGGAGGCTATACATTGTTTCGAAGAAGATGTATAAGTCCCGCATGAAAATTAAAATGTATTGGAATTACCATTCGATTTCTAATGCAAAATGTGCTACTCGTATTACGAAGGGTTTAATCAGGTTCGGCTGATCCTGTAATATCAATCAATATAGAATGTCAGTGGCCTCACAACATCTGAAACGAAACTTTTCTCATCTATTTTCTCTACTCATTCACTCCCCCATCCTCACTCTCACCCTTACCAAAGGCTTCAACTTTACTAGTCATCCTTAACAATGACTCGTTCCGGGTACAGTCGTGCTGGACTCACGCAAACAAAGAAAACAACCCCTCGAACGAAACCACAACGCTTGCCTTGGTCGACCGGACGGAAGGTGGCGTAGCTGGGGGTAGAGGTTAGGTTTGGGCAGTCATAGTATTCGCAGAATTAAACTATTCCGATTTGAATGTCGTATAGAGGTTCCGATCGAAGATTTTCGACTGTTGGTTGAATAGCTCCCCGGAATGTGCCGTTTACGACGAGGAGAAGCTCTCCGATTATGGTATTCCTAAAAAGCGTGAACACTTCATAGCGGGATGCGGTCCTCCTGAGCAGAGTTTCAACCTACATATCGGACATGATACTAATAATCACGCCCGCAGTATGACCTCAGTCACAGTCCAAATTAGCGAGGAAGAAAATAGCAAGGCCAATGTAAAGAATTTGGAATTTTGGCATTAGTGGATTGTCCGTTCAGCGAAAATTATCGGGTCTTTGCCACCCAACAGAGTTCAGGGGTTTCTCAGCTCCATCCGGGTCCATGCGAATCTTAAGTTGTGCCGAGGGTAATCATTTAGCACAAATATCTTCAAGAGACTTTCGGCTCCTCGAACTCCGACGTTGGTTGATCCCGATTCGACTCTCAACCCACCTAAGGCCACAGGATCCCTCTGAAGCCACGCCGTCTCGCTCATTCAATGCCATTAAAGGTTTCCTGTATCAAACCATACAAAAAATGACCCCAGGGAAGCACTGACAAATTAGAAAGAGGGCCTTGAGTCCTTTTGGAAGTAGAGCCATACAGTAGACGGGTAGAATTGAGCCATCTGGGCACTCGCAAAATGATGTCAAGTTAATAGTCACTTCAGGTTTTATGAGTTTCGGGATTTAGACAATCCGGCAAGGGAAACTAGACACCAATTCACCAATCATATGAATTCACGATTTGATGAAGCGTGGCGAGTCGGCAAGACATGAACCAATACGTCGTTGGCGATTTAGATTGACTACTCTGGTAGCCGGGACAAGATCTCCGAGGAAGCAAGGCAATCACATGGTCGAAAGTATGCTCACCAATCATTAATGTAGAGAATCATTATTTGGTTGAAGCAAAAATTCACCATAGAGTAACGACAGCGTCACAGCTCAGTCATAACGTACACGGAGAATATGAGACAAACAGGAATAACAATTGGTAGTGTAGTGGCGAGATGACGTTGCCGGATGATCCCTAACTAACTTGAGTCCCATTCTGGAAAAGAAGATGAGGGGAAAAGTGTGGCGTAGTGTATGGCGGTGCATGTGGCTACTAGCTGCCAAGGCACAGCTTGAGGGGTCAGACCACCTTTCTAGCGTTGTGTCCCCATCATGTAGGAACGCAGGCCGGAGAGTTTACTCCGGTACAAACTATTGGGATGTGTTGTTCAACCCGCACGTAATCAAGGCATGGGCTGCCTGGGTGTTCTCGAAACGCACAGGTTGCCAACTGGATCGTAATGTTGGTTTGCTGTCCCAGTCTGTCCCGGTTTCATGGAAAAGTCTCGTTAAACGCGGTGCGTCTAAGGCGATTCAGACTGAGGGAAGACCCGCGGCGGAGAGAAGCGGAGCTCACACGAAGGAGACCACTCGATGCGGTCAATAGAATGGAGATGGCCGCATCGCATTTCCTTGATTCAGGTTTCTCAATGGGTAGGGCAGCTCCGTACAACATCGCAGGTCGGAATCGACCGTGGGTGTGAGAAAATGAGGATCGAGGTCAAAGCTGGTCGCTCAACAGGCTCCGCCTTTTTGCTGCTTTACCAAAAGCACAGTGGGATCTACCGGTATTCGTTAGACTCCCCAAAGGGCGCACGGCCACAGCGCATTCCGGGCCTGCCTAATCCCTAGATGGGTTAAAGGGGAGAGAAGCATGAGAGAAACCGCCTCGCAGCCAGGTCGAGGGAGATGCTTCCGGATACCGTTTTCATTTGCCCTTCTTCGCACCAGGGCGAAAATGGCCGGTACAATCAAAATTCCCACTGGGATAAGTCTGGAGCGCTAAGTCCAAGTTCTCAGCACAACTAGGGCCTTTCCAAGCTATGGGTAACTTAAAAGTTGTCGTAGCGCCCGCAATTTATCGGGCTTGCTGTAATTACGTCTCCCCTTCATACAGCGCATGGCGATTTCTCTCATCTCATGACACCTTTCTGGATTACACAATTGGGCATCTCTCCGGCACCGATGTGCGATTGCCCGAGGCAAGTGCAGTTTGCGGATACTCATCGATCCTTAGAGCCTACGTGTCTATCGGATGTGGGATTTGCCATGATACCGGAGCAATGCGGCCGGTCCTCGCCAGGGCTAATCCAGTCCAGCGGCTGACAAGGCAGCAAGGACCTGCTAGGCGTTACCATGTCACTCTCAATGCCATGGCACAAGACCAGGTGCGTGACTGGATATACGGCGGTATCTGGGGACGAGAAGGGAAAGAGGGGGAGATGAAATGTCAAAAACAGGAAATTCAATGAACCGATGCAACATTTACATCGAAATGTTGAGGGGTCTAAATGGCGCCTCTCCTATCTTCCCCATGATACCCACGTTGTAAACACCGGAAAGAGGGCTGCAAGTCAATTCCGTCTGTAGGGAGTACCTGATTTAGCAGTGGGGGGGGGGGGGGGGGGGGGGGGGG